>JABYQP010000001.1:1800000-2155831 GCA_022606235.1 Abortiporus biennis | reverse complement strand
TATTGACCAAACCAGTGCTTCAGATTCCTGACAAATCAAAACCATTTATTCTCAAAACTGATGCATCACTAGTAGCTACTGGAGCAGTGTTGAGACAGCAGGATGGAAATAGAAATTGGCATCCTTGCGGATATATTTCGCAGTCATTTTTACTAGCAGAAAAGAACTATCAAATCTATGATAGGGAACTTCTAGGCATTATCCAAGGCCTCAAGACTTGGAGACATTATTTGGAAGGATCGAAACACCCTACATTAGTTCTTACTGATCATAAGAACATCACCTATTTTCGACAACTGCAGGATCTCACCTGACGACAAGCATGTTAGATGTTAGAATTATCCTGATACAATATTAAAATTGAACACATACCAGAACCAAAGAATCAAGCAGATCCACTTACACGATAACATTATTTGGATACAGAGGAGAGTCATGAGAATCACAAAACTCTATTACCACCAGAAATGTTCCAAATATGACTCATTGATACAAATCTCTCTAATCGAATTACATCATCTACGAAAAAAGATATGATTATACATCAAGCACTAGATGCGATCAAAGGAAAAGGAATTTTCCCCATGAAATCAGCACTAAAAGACTAGACAGTCAATGATAAAGATGTATTTTATCAAAATAGACAATATATTCCACCAGATGATGATCTTAGATGAGATCTTATCAAATAATACTATGACTCACCAGTTGCAGGACATTCTGGAATATACAAAACCAAGATGTTAATCTCAAAACATTATTGGTGGCCAGGAATGCACAATATAATTTCCCAATATGTGCATGAATGCACTGCATGTCAACAAATGAAACCCAATATACATCCTACAGTACCACCTCTACAACCAATTCCACCAATATCATCAGAACCATTTGATGTGATATCCTATGATCTGGTCACAGATCTACCAGAATCGAATGGCTATAATTCATTATTAGTCATTGTGGACCATGACTCTATAAAGGGGGTAATTATTTATCCTACTGTGAAAACAGTAGATGCGTTGGGAATAGAAGAACTTCTGTTCAACAATGTATACAGAAGATTTGGACTTTGGAAGCGAACCATATCTGATAGAGGACCGCAGTTCAATTCGAAAACTCTGAAATCATTCTATGACAGCTGGGCTGTTAAACCAACTCTATCATCTGCATACCATCTACAGACAGATGGACAAACTGAACGCATGAATCAAACTGTGGAATTGTTAAGGATCGAGCTTAACGTGACTCGTTACTGTGACTGTGATGTAACTGTGGCTATGATCTTCGACTTAAGTAATTCAGATGACTAAGACTTGATTGCAAATCAAGACTTAGTATCGAGCTGAGACTCAAAGTACTCAGACAGACTATGAAACTTAACAAGTCTATTGCTAAGCTAGGAAGAAACAGGAGGTCGAAGTTAAGACTCCAACCTAGCTAAAGTACAGGTATTTATACATCTGCCTTAGTCTGATAAAATGCGAGAATATCATCCAGGGGTAAGGAGTAACTATGGATAAATAGCAGGAGAAACTTCGAGGAAACCTAGGAGAAACGTTGGAGAAAAGACATGTGTAAAACAAAGGAGAAACTATGGAGAAACTAGATAATACAACGTTAGTCATTACGCGGGGATTCCCCTAGTGCTAGATAGTCCACAATAACTCCGTATTATGTAAGAAAAGAAGGAAAAAAGATAATCGTGCCCATTTGTAACATTATCCCGTTACTAACCCAATGATTCCATCATTGATCTAATCAACATTCTCCAGACAGATTGTGTTCGCCTTCAGATCCATAGTCGATGTCGTCATAAGGTTCTTGGTAGAAGGAGTTGGGTACTTGCTCTGTGAACAGCTTCCCAAACGATCTCTCTAGTACTCTCTTTCGTTCTCCATCTGACCCACTGCTTCGACTGGCCCCACTGTTGGATTGGTTACGAAACGAGTATCCCTTGCGAGATCGTCGAGAAAAGTAATGAGGTCCCTGTCCAGCTTCCAATTTGCCGGATACTGGGGATGTGGTTCTCGTACCGCAAGGTTTTCTTCTACCGTGATAATTTCCGTCCTTGTCGACGAAGTGGTGCTTATTGGAGTATGAGTGTACTTCGAAGAAGTCGATTTCGATGAAGCAGGTCAGAGGGATGGGGAATCGAAATGGTGGGCATAGACTACAGAATCGGTAGTCAGAGGAGTTGGCATGTCTGACATTTCCATAGGCAGCGCATCGAGGTTGGTTGCAGTGAGGAGCCCAGTGTCCATGTCGACCACATCATTTACAAACGTCGAAGGCTCGAGGACTGGTTCGAACGGGAACATTGTGGCGGTACTTGTTGAAGGCGATCTCGTCCATGTTGGTGGTGATGGCGATGGGAAACGGGCGATTTCGGCTTCCCAGCAGAGATTCGTTAGTCGCAGGGGTAGCCACTGGGATAGCAACTCGATCAAGGATACTGTTGTTGAAATCGTCCAAAGACATTCAGACTGTTTTTCTGCTTCGGGTATCCTCGTTGCGCATCCGTCTGTTGGCTCGTCTATTCCGCTTGGCAAAGTCCTTAGTGACTTCGCAATCAACTTCTGTAGGATTCTCTGGCAGAGGTATTTGCGGGATGGTTTTGCTGACAAGAGCGGTACCGCGCTCAGCTCGGAAATGATTCTCTGGAGTTTCAGAGGGTGAAGCGACTCGAAAGGACTGTTGAATCACTTCTCGAGCTACTTCTTCTAGTAACTCTTCAGCTCTTCCCCAGTTCCTGATTGCTTCGGCTTCGGCTTCTGATGGGAAGGACGGAACGTAGATGGGTTCATTAAGATTATTATCGGCATGAGGAGGTGGAATTGGGATTGGGGAAGGGGAAGATGCTGGTTCGGATTCGGGGATTTCGGGAAGTTCGTTGAGGGTGAAAGGAGTTGGGGTGCGATTGTCGAGACGATCTTGACCAGGATCACGAACTCCTAGATCGACTAAGAGCCTTGCTAGCTGCTCTTGGCCTTCCATTGCGAAGTGATGGTTATGGTTGATTTCTTGAGCGAGATCCTGACATTCCTTGATTACTCCAGAGAGTCGCTCGTTCATCTTGAGTTGACTGGTTTGAATGGTCTCAAACCGGCTGATGGTATTGAGGACGTGGTGGCCTCTGCTGATGGTGTAGCGGATTTCGTTGCGAAAACCAGGCTCGTGAGTTCGAATGGCTTTGAGAACTCGTTGATCGCGTTCAGTAAGGGTGTAGGGGTTGAATCGAGTGGAAGTGGAGGGGGAGAAGGTCTTCATGTTGCTGAGAGTCGAGTGAGGTTGAATACAGTCGATGGAAGTGGTTGTTGTGAGTAGTCGTTGGGGAATGGAGAAAAGAGATTCAATCTCAAGTGTCTTTTATCTAGTTTTCGAATGACCCAGAGTTTCCTTGGAGTTTCTTTGGTGAATGTAGCATGACTTCTCCTCATGTTCTTTCTTGTTTTTTCTCATCGATGGGAATAGGAAGCTTATTTTTCCGAAGATATTCCAAGAACATGGGAAGATATCTATCGTCTTCATCATAGAATTCGGTTGCTGTGATCCATGAGTTTTCTGATGTGGGATAGTCTTTCCACTTAACCAGATAGTGGCGCTTTCTCCTGATCATCTTGTGAGTGATGATTCCTTCGACTTTGTACTCCTCTTCTTCATTGATAATTTCCGGAGGAGGTCTGAGATAGTTCGGTCCATGTTCCAAGGTTTCTATGTAGGGAGATAGCAGAGATACGTGGAACACGTTGTGAATCTTCCATTTTTCTGGTAACTTGAGTTGATAGGCAAATGCCGAGATAACCTTAGTTATCGTGAAGGGTCCTTGCCGTTTAGGAGTGATCTTCTTGTTAGTTACTCCTAAATTTAGATTCTTTGCTTCTAGCCAAACCTGATCTCCTTCTTTGAATGGTTTGAACCCCTTGCTGAAGGTTCGTGCTTTCATTTTTGCTGCGGCTAGTTCAGTTGCAGCAATTGCTTCCCTTCTAGCCTTAGTCAGGAGTTCCATTCGTTCGTTTAATGACGGAAGATTGGTTGGTTCGAACGATAAGGGAATCAGAATAGGTTCCTTTCCAGAAGCTAGGTAAAAAGGGGTGGCATTTCGTCCATCAGGTAAATGCGAGTTGAATGATACTTCCATATCGGTGATTAGGTCGCTCCATATTTCTGGATTATTCGCACAAAAGATTCTTATGTAGGTTTCTACGGTTTGATTCATCCTTTCTGTTTGACCATCAGTTTGTGGGTGATAGGCAGTCGAGAATCGTGTATCAATCTTAAGAATTCTCCCGAACTCTTTCATGACCTGAGAGTGAAATTGTGGTCTGCGATCCGATATAGCTGTTTTCCATAATCCAAATCGTCGGTATACTCCATCATGCAGTAACTTTGCCGTTCCAATTGCATCAATCGTTTTGGTGCAAGGAGATAAAATTACCCCCTTTGTACAGTCGTGGTCCACAACGACCAATAAAGAATCAAATCCGTTGGATGGAGGGAGATCCGTGATAAAGTCATAGGTGATAACATCGAAGGGTCCAGATGTCGAATTCAGCAGAATTGGTTGTAATGGTGGTACAATAGGATGCGTGTTGGTTTTCATTTGTTGGCATGAGGCACATCCTTTGACATAATTGGAAATCATTGCGTGTAACCCTGGCCACCAATAGTATTGTACTATTGCCGCATGTGTTTTAAAAACTCCCGGGTGGCCTGCTTGTGGTGAATCATGGAATCGACTAATGATTTCTCTTCTCAAAGAAGAGTTTGGTGGAACATATTGCCTATTCTTGTAAAAGATTCCTTCTTCGGTGGTTTTCCAGTCTGACAGGGTGGATCTCATGGGAAAGGGTCCTTTTCCTTTGATTGCTGCTAATGCTTCCGTTACAATGGGATCCTGTTCTGTGGCAATCCGAATTTTCTCCACTAGGTTCATATCGATTTCCCTTACGAACAGTTCTTCTGGTAATAGCGTTAATGTTATAACCCTGAACGAACCCCGACGGAGAACCCGACCATTCCCGACCCGACATCGGTCCGACCTTCCGTTCTTGGCGAACACGAGGATACTTACCTCCTGGAGAACGCACGCTTCCCACTCGTAGATACTTATGTTTCCAGCATGTTCGCTTATGTTGTTTCCCGACTCATCGGCCATCCGTACTTAGCATGTTTCCCTCGTTGTAGACACAGCATCGGCCCTGTCGGGATTTACTCCGGACATGTATTTAAGTTCTAGTATAGTCGACTGTAGTACGGCAGTCGTATATCTCGTTATATCTCATTACATCAAGTACTCGTATCCATGTACTTCTGTATCTGAATATAGTCTACGACCTTCCGCTCCTTACCCCGACCCGTCCGACCCCGACTCTTCCACTTCTGTTCAATCCGACTTCCCAACTCAAGTTATTCTCAGCTTCCTCCCTCGCTCTCACCTTCTCCTCCGCCTTCCATCCCGACATCCCCGACTCCAACTCAGAGTCTTCCAACAAGAAGGATACTTTCCGCAAATAAGGAACCAAGAGGTTAGTGGGGGCACAGCTCCCCGCGAGCTGAGGCCAAGGTTCCTCCGACTCCGACTTAGCCGACATTCCGCCCGACTAAGTGAAGTAAAGTCTACGTACTTAACAGTATATACGACTACCACCCACATCCTCATCCTAAAGAATATCCTTCCTTGATCATTTTACTCCGACAAAGCCGCTAGAAGATCATGTCTAGTCCTGATCCCTTTTCCTCTGCGATCACGGCTTTCACTCAAGCCTTAGAGTCAGCTTCACGTCCTCCTCGAAGGAGAAAAATCCGAAACCCCGATCCCTTTGATGGCTCCGATCCCGACCGACTCGATCCCTTCCTATTCCAATGCCGACTTCACTTCCACAACAGTCCCGACGATTTTACCTCTGATGAAGAAAAGGTTTTGTTCGCACTTACCTATCTTTCAGGGACTGCGTTGGCTTGGTTCGAACCTCAGATGTTCACTGGTGAAGATCCCGACTGGGTCTCCGACTGGTCTGAATTCGAGTTGGAACTCCGATCACAATTCGGTGTCATCAACTCCGCTGCTGAAGCTGCAGACTTCCTCGACAATCTGGTTATGGAAGAAAACCAACAGATTATCCGCTACAACGTCGAGTTCAACAAGTACGCCGCCCAAGTCAATTGGAGCAACTCCGCCCTTTGTCACCGCTACTACATGGGTCTTTCCGACCACATCAAGAATGCTATGGTGGCAACTGGTAAACTCCGCAACCTCGCTTCAATGAAACATAAGGCCGCTCTAATCGACGCCCGACACTGGGAGAGAGAACGTGAAAGGAATCACGAAAATCAAGCATCTGACTCTGAAGTCTCCGACGAGCAAGCCTTCGACGATTCTACAAGTAACCCTCCTCCTAGTCCCACACTTTCCGCCTTCTCCGACCCCCCCGCATCTACGGACACTCAGCAATCCAGCTCTGAGTCTGTTGATCAATCCGACCTGCCTGTCATCGGTCCAGATGGCAAGCTCACTCCCGAAGAACGACAACGTCGCTACAGACTACATCTCTGTATGTTCTGTGGTGGTGCCGGCCACATCGCTGCCCACTGTCCGAAACCCTCATCCGCCGCTGCCAAGGCTCGAGCTTCCCAGCAAGAGCCTGAAGCAGAAAATTAGAAGGTTCGACTGCACCTCCGACACGGACCCCGACCGTTTCGACAAATCAATATCGTTCTGTACCATATGTTCATATCAGCATCGGATTTTTCGATGGACCCGCTCTTTTTTGCTTTCAGTTTTTTCGACTTCACATTGTTCATAGATCGCAAATTTCCCACTTTTCTTTCCCCTCCACACTCCTTTTATTTTCCGATTCCCCCTGCCTTTTTTCCGACCGTTCTATGGCTCTGTTCATCTCGATACTCTAAAGCAAGTAGTCTCAGTAATTCCACTCCGGCGAGATCACCACAGTCTTTTTGTCTTCCGTCCGCTTGATTCCGTACTCTGCCGTCCTTCGGATCCCGCTGACCCACCCACCACAATCTGAGTGATTGTACGGGTATTGGTGTCACAACTTTTTCCGTTCGTCCGTGTCACAGATCTCGCTGAGCTCGTCTGCTCCTTTGGAACTCCTCCAGCTGAGCATCCGAAATCCGATCCCGACCCGAATCATCCGCCTCCGCTGCCAGCCTCTCAGCAATAACACCCTCAACCGAAGCAAGTGCTTTCAACAGAAGGTTCAGCTATTGGCCCAGTAGAACTCCGATTCATCTGTCCGACAATTCGACATCTGCATCCGACTCTGATTTCCGATCCGCCCCTCCAACTATTCCGACCTTTTCTGAAATCCATTTAATCCAGTCTTCAGTCAAGGAACTACTTCGCTCAAAGTAAATCCACCCAAATCCGCCATAGTAACCACCTCCGGCCAGGAATCTATCGGTTTCAAGAAAAACTTCAATCAAATTTTTGGAATGTCTGCCTAAAAGGGGAAGTAGCGACTCCTGTCCCTCTGTAACTCCGACTCCATTCCGGTTTCTCCGACTCTGTTTCTTTCTGACTCAGTAGATAGTTATATGGACTCTTAGTTTAGTTTCTATTCTATTCCTGCCATAACTCCGAATCCCTTCCAATTCTTCCGACTCTGCATTTCTTTTCCAAGATCTCAGTAGTGTAGTTCATGGACTCTTAGATAGTTTCCATTCTTCCCTCGTAGTTTAGTCCTACACCCCCCGATCATCCCTCCGACATCCGCTCTGTTCTCTTGTTCCATTTCCGATATCCTGCCCTCACACATCCCGCTTTCCTTCTGCTTCCCGATTCCCTCACACTCTTTCAGTCTTTTAGAAAAAACAACAAAATCCAATCAAGAAATCAAGAAAAGTACAAAAAAGAAAATATGTACTATTTATACTTCCTCCGACCCCGACCCCGATTCTGATCCCGATTCCCCCTCTCCCCCATCCTCTTCCTCATCCCTTTCCTCCATCCGCTCCCTCGCGTCCTTCTCCTTCCGCTTCCTCTCTTCCCGCTTCGCCCTCCGGTCATCCACATCCTTCCGCCGCTTGTCCTCCGCCTCCCACCGGTCATTCATCGTCTCCACCTCTCCCTGCAACCTGTCCAGTTGCTCAGTCACGCACACCCGGAACTTCTTCCAGATGGCGCTTTCCCTCCTCTGATCCTGAATCAGAGTGAGCAATAACTGCTCAGTCCGACTCATTCCCGCTCTGTCCGGCAGCTCCTCCGACCTCCTCTGCTCCGCTCCGCCTTCCGACTCCGCCTGGCTCGCAGCCACTACTGGCAATGGAGGGAGTGCCTCTCCCTCCGGCGGCTCCCCATCCTCTGTCTCCCACTCACACTTCTTCTTGTACGTGTTGCACCTCTGACACGCCTTCCGGGTACTAGAAAAGAAGAAATTAGTAAAGGCCAAAACGAATCCGACTAAAGTCCGACTTACCCGACAGTGATGCACTGCTCGACTCCATCGAGAGTGCACTTACCACACCAACTGTCTCCAATATGGAGAGCCCTCGGCTTCGGCACATCTGCTTTCTTCCGCTCTCTCGGCTGCTTCTGACCCTGACTTCCTTTCGAAGACCCAGCCTTCGGGGACTCCACCGCTCTCTGAGCCGCCTCTACAGCCAATCTTGCCACCTCTACCTCTGCAGCCACTCTTGCCGCTTCCCGCTCCCGCTCCTCCTGAGCCTTCCGCTCTGCCTCCTTCCTCCTTGCTTCCGCCCGCGCCTGCTTCTCTGCCCGTTTCCGACACCTCTCCTCCTCCTCCCGCTGCTGTGCCGCCAACAACTCTTCCCGTTGCTCTTGTAGGCGACGCTCTTGCTCTTGGAGCTCTTGCAACCGCCTTGTAGCTTCTGATGTGGTTGGACCCCCGGCATCGTTGTCGGAGTCGAACGAAGAGGAGTAGTCAGACATATTAGAGTGAAGCAAGTGGGGAAGACTTAGAAAAATCTGGGGAAATGGCATCGCTCACAAGTCCTGCTTTAATGCGAAAATCCGATGGGGCTTGTCGGCATTCTCGGAGTCGATCTGATGTCCAAATCACGGAGACCATTGTTCTAGTCCGCTGCGTTGACTAAAGCCTCGACCTTATGGGGATAAGGTCCTTAAGGGGGAGATACTGTTATAACCCTGAACGAACCCCGATGGAGAACCCGACCATTCCCGACCCGACATCGGTCCGACCTTCCATTCTTGGCGAACATGAGGATACTTACCTCCTGGAGAACGCACGCTTCCCACTCGTAGATACTTATGTTTCCAGCATGTTCGCTTATGTTGTTTCCCGACTCATCGGCCATCCGTACTTAGCATGTTTCCCTCGTTGTAGACACAGCATCGGCCCTGTCGGGATTTACTCCGGACATGTATTTAAGTTCTAGTATAGTCGACTGTAGTACGGCAGTCGTATATCTCGTTATATCTCATTACATCAAGTACTCGTATCCATGTACTTCTGTATCTGAATATAGTCTACGACCTTCTGCTCCTTACCCCGACCCGTCCGACCCCGACTCTTCCACTTCTGTTCAATCCGACTTCCCAACTCAAGTTATTCTCAGCTTCCTCCCTCGCTCTCACCTTCTCCTCCGCCTTCCATCCCGACATCCCCGACTCCAACTCAGAGTCTTCCAACAAGAAGGATACTTTCCGCAAATAAGGAACCAAGAGGTTAGTGGGGGCACAGCTCCCCGCGAGCTGAGGCCAAGGTTCCTCCGACTCCGACTTAGCCGACATTCCGCCCGACTAAGTGAAGTAAAGTCTACGTACTTAACAGTTAACATGTTTTCCTTTCCTTCTTCAGTGTCGAGATAATGTTGCCGAGTTAGTGGATCTGCCTGAGTCATTTTGGTTCCTGGAGTGTGGACTAATTTCAAATCAAATTGCGATAAGAATAGTCTCCATTGCGCTTGTCTTCTTGTCAATTGCTGCGGGCTTTTGAAATAAGTCAGATTGAGGTGATCAGTAAGCACAGTGGTAGGAAACGTGGATCCTTCAAGGTAGTGTCTCCACATTTTTAGTCCTCTAACTATTCCTAGCAGCTCCCAGTCATAGATGTCGTAGTTTTTTTCTGGAGGAGAAAACGACTGAGAAATGTATCCACAAGGGTGCCAGTTACCATTCCCATCTGGTTGTCGAAGTACTGCACCCGTAGCTACCAAGGACGCATCTGTTTCCAATACAAATGGCTTATTCTTGTCAGGCATTTGTAGAACCGGTTGTGAAAGTAATCTCCGTTTGAGTTCTTCAAATGCTTCCTGACATTCTTCAGTCCATTTCCAAGGTTCGTTCTTCTTGGTAAGGTTTACCAATGGCCTAGATATATCTGAGAAGTGTGATACGAATCTTCTGTAGAAATTGCAAAATCCGATAAACGACCTGACTTGTTTAACGGATTTCGGTGTTTCCCAATTTCTAATTCCATTCAATTTCACTGGATCCATTTCCACTTTTCCGGCTTCAATTACCATTCCCAGAAAGTCTACTTTTGGTTGATCAAATAGGCACTTCTCTGGTTTCAGGAATAGATCATGTTCTCGCAGTCTTTGCAAAACCCGTCTTGTCCTTTCATGATGAATCTTCAAGTCATTCGAGAAGATGAGGAAATCATCCATGTAGATTACTAGCCATCCCTCATCTATCATGTCTTTAAAGATTTCGTTCATCATTGCTTGAAAGGTTGCCGGGGAGTTGCATAGTCCGAAAAACATTACCATAGGTTCGAATAGTCCGCGATTGGTTTTGAACGCCGCTTTCCATTGATCTCCATCTTTAATCAGGATATTATTGTATCCTGATCGGATGTCTCCTTTAGAAAAGATGGTGGCTCCTTGTAGTTTGTCCAATAGTTCAGATACCAATGGGATCGGGTAGCGGTTCTTAATCGTCCATTCGTTAATGTACCGGTAATCTTGACAGGGTCTAAAAGTGCCGTCTTTTTTCCCTACGAAAAAGAATGGTGCTGTCTGTGGGGATTTCGATGGCCGGATATAACCTTTCCCAAGATTCTCTTCCAAGAATGCATCTAATGCTTTCTGTTCCTTGGGAGACATTGGATAAACTTTACAATCTTTTGGAATAAAATCTGCCTTTAGATCAATTGCATAATCATAAGGTCTGGGTTCTGGTAACCGTTCCGATTTCGCCTTTTCAAAGATGTCCGTGAAGTCTTGAAGAAATTCTGGGATCATTTCTTCTAACTCTTTCTTGACTTCCTTTTCCTGTTGTTCCTGTGCCATTTTCATTGCCGGGTTTACCTTGAGTCGTATCCAAACCGATCTAAGTTTAACCTTTTCCTTATCCTCTGAGACCCAATATTCATGATACCGATGGAAATTATCTGTGTCTGGTGCCATATCTACTAACATTGATGTTCCTTTATCTTTCATCAAAATTTGTGCCAATCTGATTCGTTTCTTTCTCTCGATGTGTTCTTTGACGTATTGTCTGAGGTTTTTGTTCTGAATTTCCTTTATTCGATCTTGACTTAAGTGGACTCTTCCTTTCTCCCAATCTATGATTGGATTGAATTGTTTCAACCAAGGAAGTCCAATGATAACTGATTCTTTCCCTATTCCTGTTTGGAACAATTTCTGAGGAATAAGAGAATTGTCGATGTCAAGGGAACATATTGTGTAATCAGTTATTCTTCCTTGATTATTCTCTGTTCCATCAGCATTGAATACTGAAATGGGTTTATTCAGTGATCTTGATGGGAGATCATGTTTCTTTGCGAAGTCTTTATGAATAAAGATCCCGTCTGCTCCAGAGTCGATTAAGGCTTGGGTTCTAATGATTTTATCTTGCGCTCTCAATATAATAGGGATTTGAAATGACTGATATTCGGTGTTTGCTACTATTACAGGGGAGAGCGAGATTCCGAGTGATCCACACACCAGTGGTGGTCGCTTCTTTAAAAACCCAGATCTTCGACATGGAAACCGGCATCACTGAACAGGTCTGCTGCCGAATCTTTCTCATCATCGTCCATAGATTGAATGATGGCCCTTATCGCGGCTAACTTGTCTTGTGCCTTCTTTGGCTCTTCTTGCTTCGGGATTTCTTCGGCAACTTCCTCTATTCTTGCTTCTGCTTGTACTTCCCTAACCTGTCTATTATTGTTTCCATTCTGCTTCTTCTTCTGGCAATCTCGTGCCATATGTCCCTTGTCTCCACAATAGAAGCATCTACCTTCCTTCCAGCGTTTGTCTCTTTCTTCATTAGTCAACGCTCTTGTGTTAACCCGATCAACGTCCATTGCATTGGGGTCCCTTTGCCTAGATTGTCCCTGATTGTGGGACCCATAGTTGTTGTTGTAGAACCGGAAGGTATTTCCTTCTCTGTGAAACGCCGCTCGGCGATTGTTGTCAATGGTTGAAGTTCTCTTGATCCACCCTTCCAATGTAGTGGGTAGGATTTCGGTATTGAGGCAGACCAAGAGTAAACTCCGATCAAGTCCTCGCTTGAATAATTCAATCTTTGTGAGTTCCTCTCCGATTCCTGTCCTACTAAGTATATCCAAAAATCTGGATGCGTATTGATCCGCCGATGATCTTCCTTGTTTGAGATTGTAAATCTCATCCCTTGCCTTTTGTTCGATGTCTCCTTGTTCAAATTGGGATTTGAATGCAGCCACATACTTTGGCCATTCATTCATTAACCTATCGGCTTCTGCTAACGCTGCATCTATCTCTAATTGATTGTGGACCCTGGTGACCCATTCTCCAGTTGTTCCGGCTTCGGCCATGAATGATAAGGAGTAGATAATTTTCTGGACTCCAGTTAATCCTACGTTTACCATAAAATATAGATTGCAGTGCGCCAGATGATGTCTGACTTGCTCCGGCTTCCCGGTAAATTTCTCGGGTTTGCCAAGCTTTATGGTGGGTGCTGGTGCTGCCATTGGTGCAGTTACGACGGGAGGCGGTGGAGATGGTGGGTTGTTTCCTGGCGGAGTTGGGTTGTTTCTTGGGGGAGGCTGTGGTACTGCTACTAATGCAGTTTCTGGTTGATTCGGGGGATTCGGACTTGGCGGTCTGGTATAAGGGATTCGAGTGTTATTTGCTCTTTCGTAATCAGCTACCGCTTGGTTGAATTCTCCTAAATGATTGGTTCTATTGGTAAAATCAATTACTTGGAGATAGTTTCTGTAGCGATCGTGTCTGTATCCTAGAGATCTGTTGCTAGGGTTCTGCGCACTCCAATCGTTAAAGCTGAGAACTAGTGTCTGGGGTGCTGGTGCCATAGGTTCGACTTCAATTTCTGAGTCCGAGTCTTGGTTTTGTGGTTCCCGGAAGCTTCTGCTTTCGCTGGGTTGGTTTCTTGGATCCGTGGTTCTTAGTTGTGGTGCCTACACTAATAATAAGTGGGCGCTTGTATTTAACTTCGACCTAATGTTAGGGATCGAGCTTAACGTGACTCGTTACTGTGACTGTGATGTAACTGTGGCTATGATCTTCGACTTAAGTAATTCAGATGACTAAGACTTGATTGCAAATCAAGACTTAGTATCGAGCTGAGACTCAAAGTACTCAGACAGACTATGAAACTTAACAAGTCTATTGCTAAGCTAGGAAGAAACAGGAGGTTGAAGTTAAGACTCCAACCTAGCTAAAGTACAGGTATTTATACATCTGCCTTAGTCTGATAAAATGCGAGAATATCGTCCAGGGGTAAGGAGTAACTATGGATAAATAGCAGGAGAAACTTCGAGGAAACCTAGGAGAAACGTTGGAGAAAAGACATGTGTAAAACAAAGGAGAAACTATGGAGAAACTAGATAATACAACGTTAGTCATTACGCGGGGATTCCCCTAGTGCTAGATAGTCCGCAATAACTCCGTATTATGTAAGAAAAGAAGGAAAAAAGATAATCGTGCCCATTTGTAACAGGAATCGTATATCAGAATTTACTGTGCAAACCACCCTAACAAATGGGCAGAAGATCGCAGCATCACTAGTATAGAAGTCGCAATTAACTCACATCTTCTAGAAGGAAGAAACGCAACACCCTTCTATCTGATGATAGGGAAGGACGTGTGACTTATTTCCTTATCTTTCGAACCAACTAACGTTCCATCAGCGGAAGAAAGGCTGAGAGAGTTGACCAAGGCTAGGCAAGAGGCAATGGCGGCAACTCAATTGGCAGCTGAGAAAATGAAGGCTAGATCCTTTGGTCGAGGATTCAAACCATTCAAACTACACGAATGTGTGTGGCTGAATGCAAAGAACCTTCATTTTGGTTTAACCAATAGGAAGGTCTCGCCAAGGCAATATGGGCCCTTTACAATAATGCAGGTCTTATCACCCCTATTCTATAAACTAAAACTACTAACTGCATGGCGGATACATGATGTATTCCATGCATCGCTATTAACTCTGTACATCAAAAATCAAGTACATGGAGAAAACTACCTACGACCACCACCGGAAATTATCCAAGGAGAAGAGGAATATGTTATTGAATCTATTCTTGGACACAAGAAGATACGAGGCAGGACCAAGTACCTTGTCAAGTGGGAAGGATACCCATCTTCAGATAACACTTGGGAGCCAGAAGAGTCATTCTGGGATAAAGATGACGGATATGTGCCGAAGCTGCTACAGTACTTAAGGAGGAAGAAACTACCGCAACCAACTCAACCTAAGTCATAGCACAAATCCACAGTAGACTACAAACACCCAGAACAATGTTCGCACTCACCCCATCCTCCACCACTACCAGAGGCTTCGCCCTCGACATTAACATTATGTTTTCAGTAGTCGGGCTTTATTTCACCCTAGAACTGTACTTTTCAACATGCAGGTTATGGGGAGACCTATCAGAGTCATATGTGGCAGTGGGAGGAAAGAAGGCAGTGGAAGGAGAAGGGAAAGGAAAAGAGAAGGAAACGTAGGGCTGGGACGACAGTGCGTGGAGGTCAGAAACGCCGAGCAGAAAGGAAAGTGGAGACAATGATTGGGGAAGCCTAGCTTCCTGGTCACCCTGGGGAAAAGAAGAAGAAGCACCACAGGCAACTAAGATGGTAGCTACATATGCAGTGTGGAAGGAAAGATACGAGCAGGAGAAGTATGATGAACTGAGAGCAGTGGAAAAGGAACTTGATATTTGGACTCTGGCTACATGCAACCAGCCAGTATTCACTAAGAAGTTCTATACAGATGAGGAAATAGAGGAGTACAGAGAAACGATCGAGGAGGAGATCCTAGTAGCTATACAATGCTACCTTGTCGGACAAGTTTCCTTCAACCTTTGGGACAGAATTGACATAGAAACCAAAGTGAAGACAGACCCAGTCTTCGCTTTCTAGATAGAAACTCTTTTTTTGCTCAATCAAAACTTTTACCTTGCTATCCAAACTCATCGCTCTCGCTCAACTATATCCTTATCCAATCCTTATCACTCAAACATTCACCTACTCAGAAACACCCTTATCTATTTTAGGATCTTTATCTTTGTCACAATCCTATTCAAGTCAAGGCCTCGACCGAACCAAAGACCTTTAACCATACAAGTGTGGAATGGTAGAGATGTTTGATCGTGAAGAAATCATTCGACTCTACGCTCTTCTCCAATCACCACTAGCAGATAGAGTCTTGCGACAAATCAACAATCGACTTGAACCACAGTTCGTTACTGTAACAAATTACGTGGTCAACCTCAGGCAAAACTACAGAACTCAAACCCAAAGTATACTCGCTATCATTAGACTGATAGCAGGAATCCAAGAAAGCAGAGACAGAGACAATACTGTCATCACATCGTTAGAAGCAGCAGTAGTAAATTTCTTATTGGAGAGAGGGTTGGCAGTCAACGAAGATGCAGAGGTATCGTTCGGAACTCCTAGATGCAGAAGTAACTCTCCACCAATACCCACACCCACATACTCGGCAGAACCAGATAACGGAGAGGAAATTGTCATTCCCACAACAACCCGAAACAATGAACCATCTGGGTCAAACATTAGTCCCATATCAACCGGAGATGAGAGAGAATCCATTACCACATTCTATCTCGCACCACCCAGACTGGTTCGACTCATCACACCATCATTATTCAACTCAGATAGCAGTTCTGATTCAAACGAATCAAATGATGACACCCTGGTGACATCAGATATTGAACCCTTCGAGCAACCAATTGAACGTTCCACCAACCCCGTGGGTCAAGACAGTTCCCCTTCCGGAGGATCTGGAACTACCACGTTACCCAATTCAGATGAATCTGATGGAGGAGTATCAGAATATCTACAATCTGAATCAGAACTGTCATATGAATCAGCAACCAGTGACATGCCTAGATGAACCTCTCCAATTAGCAAGGCAAACTCAGACATGGTCATACAAAGGGGGATCAGAAACAATCTACCCTTATTACCAATCCATATCACAGACATACCCGAATGGAGTAGACCAACTGATGCATGATCCTTTGAGATCAGAAACATTGAAGCAAACCGATCCAGAGAATATGGTACATGCAATCCACTCTTCCAGAAAGTCTCAAAGGAACAATATGACAGACAGATTATCGATGGAGAATACTCAAACCTCATACAGCATCAAAACTCATTCTCTTCCACTTCTCTATTCAACGTTATCATTGGAACGTTCGCCGATCAATTGGTATTTGTCCGATACCAACAAAACATTCCCTTCCTGCTCAAACCAATTGATACACCCATGCACTGTGATCGTTGTGGAAGGAATTCACACGAGTCTGATGCTTGCAACCAACCAAGATGTGCTGTATGCGGAAACATTTGACAACCCAACCGAGTTAGTTCATGCATGTATTGCGCTCTATACAAGAACCCGAAACTAGATTCTCCACTCATTTACATAGATTTGAATTATTTTTGCATTCATTCGAAACCCATCATGCATCATACCAACGGAGAAACCTGTGGTACTCGCCCTTCTTCTCCCAGCAGTGGAAACATATGTGGAAGCCAACCAAGACTCAGTGCTGAGCGTAGTAAACCAAGGATCAACTTGGCTTGGAGATGAATCAAGTTCCGAAGAGGTGATCCAGAACCAGCAACAGCCACTACGAGTACCAATACTAGGCAAGGGGTACCAATTCGAATTCCAAGAAGACAAGTTCTAGAACCCGTAACAGCCACAATGAGTTCTGATAATTCAGAAACTCCCTTTGTTCAGAATTTGAGAAGAGCCCAGACTTTTCAATCCTTTCAGATTAAACGACCTGCACCTAGAATCTCGGGACCCCGCACATTTGACCCGGACGTTCTCTCAATGGAGGAGTTGGATTAGGCATACAATCATAAGGACATTCAATCTAGCGGAGAGGTAATGTTACGATACAAGGGTATCTCTTGTTCGATGGATTCTGACCGAGACTTCTGACTGATGACCGAGACCGAGACTTCTGACTGATGACTAAGTATTGATGCACTGCAACTTGTATTTACTATAACTGGACAGAATCATCTGTAAGCTTCTTTGCTTCTTTAGCTATCTCTCTGTGGACACTTGTAACCATTCTTGTGCACTTTATCGGGGGAGCGTAGTTTATATAAATAGCTCACTGTAGTAGTGTCGAAGTTCTCTAACTTCGACCTCCTGTATTCTTCGTTCATACTTTCCTTAGAGATATTTAGCAATATACTATTTATCATACAAAGACCAGTTGAAACAACAGCAGTTGTCACTTTACTGCTAGACTAAAGAAAGCATCATTCAACTTCTGCATACAAGTTGAGATCTAGACCAACTACAGTTAGTTGCTTGGAAGATCGGGAAACTACTTGGGATAAGTAGAAGGAAGATCAGTGTGTACTGATCTTAGCGAACTCTGCAAATCAGAGTTAGAAGCGCTAGACATCTGGAATAGATGTAGCCTAGGATAGGCTGAACAATTGAAGAGACACTTAGTTAGCATTAAAGCAAGGATCACGTACTTAGCACAGGCATGCTGAAGATCAAACATTCAAGATAAGGAGCGAGCGTAACAATGAGCAACATCGAAGTCAAATAGGAAAAAATCAAAGAAGAAATATGAGCTTACCTTCAACGTTCAACTTACTCTAGTTTGTACTCTTCTGCGAGTGTTTGCCTTCTACTTAACTAAATATTCTTCTAAGTATTCATGATGTAAACTTATAATGTATTATATAACAGTCTTGTAGACCCTGTTCATACCCAACTCCATTTACTACTATTTATTCTTCCCATTCCTCTGGACTTCCTAGCGCTAACATCTGAATAACTTACCTCTAATACCAATTTTAATCCTTGCCCTGTGTGAAACCTTGCCAGAGACTGCATTCAAGGTTTCAAGGCTCGAGGTTTGAGGAGGAGTATATTGAAGTTTTCGACATTCAATGTTCAAACTTTAACATTTAATCCTTGCATCTGAGTGCAGTGATAGTGCTTATGAGTTTCAGCAGTCTCATGGAATATTAATAGAGAAATGGCTATAGTATGTACTTGGAAGAGAATCATAATAAGCTTGAACTAGTCGTACTTCAACTTGGCATGCTATTTTGAAGTTGAGCGAACATGTAACAATATTACCTTTTGAATGTTACAGGTCACCATTCATGCATTCACGTTCAATGTGCAATGTTCAATGTTTAACTTCCAACTCTTTGTCTACTTACAGTCTAGTTAAACTTTACTACAATAAGATCTCACTTTCTTGTTCTTCTCAAGGCTATCCACTAACAGACAAAAAACCATTCATATAAAACTGTTGAAATATGAAGATAGATTGGACCATTATGAGCAGACTAGGATCAAGTAACTGTGGTATTCAGTAAGTATCTCACATCTTTCATTTTCTGTGTTAATATTCAATATTATTTCTTTTCACTTAGGCCTAATGATGTATCAATCTTGAAGGCACCATGACTCCCAAAATGAACTTGGCAGCCATTCTAAGTTTCGTGACAAGACTTCAGTAGAGTGAATACACTCACTCTTCAAATTTTCTTTTTCAACAATCTAGTCAGGTAGAAATCCAAGTCAAGTTCATAGTTCTGATACTTTCTATCCTTCAAACACAATCAGTATTCATCACTATCAAGATTACTTTGATACTTCTTCTGAGGTATCCTTTTCTACTCAAAATGGTTACATTGTAGCTCTCTAGAGAGTCAAAACTTCAAGATTTTCTCTGTCAAGCATGATATGTCATCTTTTAGGCTGAAAGAACTGGGTACAGTAGAGCTGTTGAGGTGGTTTTGGCATATGTGATTTCTTGTATGTTCTCTCCCTATTTTCTTCCCAACATCTTTATTCTTTCCAGTACTTCCTTCGGTGAAGATAGCAAAATGTACATGGAAACCAAAAGTCTAGAGTACCAAGTGGAATGCATGAGGTCGTGAGGTCACAGAGCTTCAGAAAGCCATATGTATTTTCTATGGCCTGTACATCTGTCTCCTATCATTGCCTATACTATAGAAACCTGTAGTAATGTAACCAACCTACCAAGTGCAGTAGAGTGCATACTCCTTATTCAATTCATCTTATTGACTTGAAAAGTCTAATATGCATTGAATCTGACTAGTCTAGCTTGAAGTTCACTTACTATAATTCTCTTTTAATCCTCAAAATTATTCTCTCAAGCTTCACTTGTTCTCCACACATGCCTTGTTATCAAAGTTAGGTGCTATTTCTACTTGACTTCAATGTAGGTCAAGTCTCTGATATATAAACATACAACTTATATTTCTTCAACTCACAAGACTAAGCATATGAAGTTTGCATTGGATCTTGCTAGTGAGTATTTTAATTATTTTTTTGCTTGAAAATGTATACAAAGTCTGATCACCTAATTATTAGAAATCCACTGAAGAGATCCTCAAGCTCAATATTTCTCTTTCTCTTGCACTGATGATGCTACTCAAGGTAGTCACCAGCTACTCAACTTTCCCTATTCTCTATTCTTTACGATACTAGATTCACACTGCAATGGCAAAGTATTGTTGTCTCATATTTTGGTCTTCTCCTATTCCTACCCATTTTGAGTATCATCACTGCTATTCCAACTCCAGTATTCTTAGAGATTTGGATGAGGTCCAGTACTGGTAATATATCAGTATAAGTATTTGATCCTTCAAGATCTTTTTGAAGAACCCAAAGCAGACCTCATACAAAAGTAGTCCGGAAATGATTGAGAAAGTAGCTGCTTCATAAGTTCTTATTTTGCCACTTCTTTTGAGATAAATTTTGGCTGATGGTATCACTTTTGTTATTCTAGCCTAGAGTGGAGTCATTCTAGTAGATATTCAAAACCAATCTATATGCCATGACAGTCATCAAAAAGGTTGGAGAAGAATTGGAATAGAAATGTTATTAGACAAAACTATTAAATAATAGATTCAACAGTAGTAGTTTATACATTCATTCCTTTATGAAACTTGATCTCGATTTAATGAATACCTATCTAGTTATCCTCAATCTATAACAATCTTTGCATCATTATCACTTGCAGCTATTTACTTGAAGATCTTATATAAGCATGTATGATCTAAAGATGTCCTACATTCAGAGGTCTTCTTACTCATACACTAAGCTGTAGATATCAATATTGATGCTAATCATGTCTAGTAAAAGAGTGAGGTTATATCATCGTAGCCTCACGTACTCCCACATTCAAACATCGAAATCATCCTCATACACATCAATTCAATGATGAATCTACAAATTAACTAAGAGTTAGAGTACTATGAGTTTAATTTAAATCTATTGTTCAGAAACCATTTTCAGCTAAAATTCCAACATCGTCACACTCTAATGCTCAACCACTACACTTCTCTGATCTACTTCTACTCCCACTTCTATCTTCTCCATCTTTTCTATCTTTTCTATCTTTTTTTGGACTCAACCTGGGAGAAGTAGGAGGCCTCAAATACAGCACAGCAGGTCTAGAAGGATTACTTCCTTAGCTTTCTTGACTTCCTTGACTATTTTGTCTCACTTGCATCAGCAATAGTATAGAGCCAATAGGTACATGTCTTCCTGTTATTCTGTCTAATACTGTGAAAAGATCACTTGTGATAACTAATGACCTCGACCGACTATAATTATGATCACTTGACTCTGCATTTAAAGGATAATTGTTATATACGTAGACTGGACTTCACTTAGTTGGGCAGATCTTTGGCTAAGTCAGAGTCGGAGGAACCTTGGCCTCAGCTCGCGGGGAGCTGTGCCCCCACTAACCTCTTGGTTCCTTATTTGTGGAAAGTATCCTTCTTATTAGAAGACTCTGAGTCAGAGTCGGAGATGTCAGGATGGAAAGCGGAGGAGAAGGTGA
Source organism: Abortiporus biennis (assembly GCA_022606235.1). Taxonomy (NCBI): domain Eukaryota; kingdom Fungi; phylum Basidiomycota; class Agaricomycetes; order Polyporales; family Podoscyphaceae; genus Abortiporus; species Abortiporus biennis. The sequence continues at coordinate 2,134,547 of JABYQP010000001.1, read as the reverse complement.
GAGCGAAGGAGGAAGCTGAGAATAACTTGAGTTGGAAAGTCGGATCGAACAGAAGTGGAAGAGTCGGGGTCAGATGGATCGGAGTAAGGAGCAGAAGGTCGTAGACTATATTCAGATACAGAAGTACATGGATACGAGTACTTGATGTAATGAGATATAACGAGATATATGACTGAGGTACTACAGTCGACTATACTAGAACTTAAATACACGTTCAGAGTAGATCCCGACAGGGCCGATGCAGTGTCTACAATGAGGGAAACATGCTGAGTACGAATGGCCGATGGGTTGGGAAACAACATAACTGAGCATGCAGGAAACAACATAACTGAGTATGCAGGAAACATAAGTATCTACAGAAGGGAAATGTGCGTTCTCCAGGAGGTAAGTATCCTCGTGTTCACCAAGAATAGAAGGTTGGACCGATATCAGGTCGGGAATGGTCGGGGTCTCTGTCGGGGTTCGTTCAGGTTATAACAGTAATTAGGAGAGGTACTTTGACCTGAACAACTTGAAGATGGACTTTGAGCATAGGGAGTAGAGTTGGGGTTTAGTAGGTGAGGTGATGATGATGCCAATGGATCAGTTGAAGGTGGGAGGTGGGGATGGGAGGGAAAATGTTCTGTGATAGGTGTAGGTTCTGTCAAACCAAATGTTGGTAGGTTTGTATTGAAACTTGCACCAGTACTCTTTTGGGATGGTTTCAATCTTAATTTAAATGGTTTGCTTCCTTTGTCACTGGAACTGCTAAGATGAGGAGCAATAAAACCCAAAGGTGGACCTATTATCCCAAGCTGTTTGGGATTGGGAGGAGGGATATATCCTAAAGGTGGTGGTCAAACTCAGTGTTCAATAAATCTAGAAAACTTGTTAATGAGTAAAAAAATACATATGAAGAAAGCATTTAGGGAAGGTCTTTATATCTCAGTGGAAGTTTAGAGACTTAGAAAGAAGATATAGTAAGGATAGTAGTGTTATAATGTCAATAGCAAGAGGCAAACTGTATTGGAGATTACTGATGCTGGCACTTCAACTTTCTACCGCACTTGATCAGGCTTACTATTCATCGCAAAACTACAATTCAAGATATCATATCTACAAAATGTACTCAAATAAATTGGGTGTAATTTCTCAACTAAAAAGACTCTTGAACTAGTCTTACTCCTCCTACTCTATCTAAACATGAAATCATAAGTTATATCCCAAATTTCTGAATAGAATGATTCATCATACTCAAGTTCTTCAAGAATAGGAAACAAATACCACAAAGTACTAGCAACTCCTCTCGGGTCAACATTAGGTGATCCTCCAACATCCAAACGAAACAACCGTGATTCCACACTATAAGGTGAAGGTTGAGACTCGTAATTGAAATTGGCCTTAAATGACGGTGTTGAAAAATTGCAATAAACTGCGAGATCTTCAAGTTGATGACAATGTTGCATAAAGAACTCCAAAGAAGCAAGTGTTGGTTTCGAATTAATCCATTGTGCGAGTACTCCACTGGGAGAGAGATGCAATCGTGTCAACTGTGGCCAAGATCTTCCCAACAAGTGAAGACTTGCATCCGCATCATCGAAGTTGAATTTCCATCCATGATCGAGAGTGAATCGTGTGATGTTCGGAAAACTCGAAGTGAGATTTTCGATGATTTGATGAGTGATAGTAGGAGGATCCAAGAATTTTGATTCATCATCACCACATAATAATCCTCTCCGAAATTGTAAATCCAAACTCTTCAAATTCTCCGAAAGTTGTTGGGTTATCACTGTAAAGATGTTGGATAGAGATGTAGCATTGGTTCTGAAGAAGTCCAGTCGTGTTTCTGATATGGTAAGGCTTATATCCATAGGTTCTTGAAGTGACATGCTGAGAGATGATACTGTTTGTAGTTTGTAGAACGAGAGAAGCCATGTGCATTCTACAAGACCACCTCGTATCGTGAGGGTAGTCAGGGAAGGGAATGGTTTATTGATAGAGGGTATGTCATCCAATGACGACGGTAGGATAAGTGGATCAAGGACAACCTGGCATTTGATGATTCGTAGATTTGGGAGTAAAGCCAGTGAAAACCAAAATGTATAATCATGATGGGTGGGAAGTTCAACGACACGAAGGTATGTCATTCTTTGAATGGCACTAAAAGCTGCATGAGGTAGTGCTTCAATTGTTTGAATGTGAAGTGTTTCAAGAGTTGCATCGGAGCGTCGCGCCAAAACATCAAACATCTCAGCAGTCACCTCTAAGGTGTTACGAGGGTCTTTCCATAGATAATGCTCAGGAAAGGTCAAAGTGACCGAAACAAGTTGAGAACTGAATAAATGTTGAATTGAAGAATAGCGAGATGCAGATATGCCGTCAATAGGCCAAATTATTTTATGAAGATGAGGGAAAGGATTGTCGCCAAGATAATGAGTGAATAGATGAAGAATATCCGCGTCAACCTCGATGATGTTCAACGATGATGATGATTTTCGAGGTCTAGCACTGAAGATTTGAATCCTGCTGGCATATCTATGCAATCTGACGAGGTCAGCCTTGGAAGGAGGACCAAGACAACGCTGAACACGGTAGCTTTGATTTCAATTTCAGCAATCAAAATGAGAACTAGAAACTCACAGGTGTATAAAGACTTTTCATAGGTCTAAGTTGACTCTCTCCTTCCTCCGATGTAGTGTCTCGCCATATCTCATCTCCATATCTCTTACACAGCTTGAAGTTTGCCATTACCAGGATTAGTGGAGTTATTGCATATTGAGAATACCAGAGCATGTCCAACGATGGATCTTCAAATGCTTTGCATGTCCTGGCGATCCGTGAAAGACTGGTCAAGTCCTTTCGAAATGGCTGGAGTATCTCGTCGACAAGCTCTCTGATAGTAAAGAGCTGGTGCATCCTGTATGTCGACTAGCTAAGATTCGCTGTGAGTCGTGACATGAATCAGTGACTGAAAATGAACTAACATGATCTCATGAGGGACTCACTATTGTTTATTTCGGCGAAAATTGTATACGTAGGGGTCCGGGAAGGGTTGTGCTATGCGAGAGAAGGTTTTTGCCGCTGTCCATTCGTTTAATATCCGACATGCCTGTTTCTGGTATACAAGACACATATTGCATGCATTCTTCCAAGATCAAGCAAGATGAATGAATCATATACAGGTGAATGAAGAATTTGAAGATTCAGACGTCGCATCGTCAAATGCTGTTTCATTAAGCGTTCACGACCCTCTTTCCCATCTTACAAGGTACACCAAAATCCTCTATTCTCCAACTTCGTACCTTGGATGGTTAACAATTCCCACTAACAGACTCAACTTCAAAAGTTTATGTTCCCCGCACGGCCTTCATGTCATTCTTCGCATTCAGGTTCTACCAATCTCTATCTCCTCCTTCTCTTCTTCAAGTTCTCTTCGATTCATGTGTCGAGATGCTCGAGTTGCCTTTCCTCCACCATCACGAGCTACCCAAGCACGAGTACTTTAACAACAAGATTAGTTTTAATCGACTCTGATATCAAACAATGCCTAGTAACTTACCCAAAGCGCGATTCTGCACTTCTAGCGAACCCCGTCCTGATCTCAACTTCCACAAATTCATAAAACGTCTTCGGTTTCTCATCCCACTTTCCTTGCCTTTTCATAGCCTCATACCATTGAGCCGCTTCCTCCTTGTTGACCCTTATAACATCAGGTTCATACCCAACTCCGTTCGCCACTATCCATCCTTCCCATTCCTCCGGACTTGGATCCACCTCTTGGTATGATGGACGTAGAAACTCGAGAATACAACTTGCTTGGGTGTATGTTAATTGATGTCTTCCAATTGTACGTGTTTCACGTTCGGCATCCTCTAGTTCACTTCTACGGGATAGTTCATAAGTTCTGATGTCATTGTCATGTTGATATGAAGTTAAGCTTTAAGACGACCGTCTTTTGAGGGGAGACTTACGTTGAGGATGTATCATCATCATCGGATTCAGTGAAAGGAATGTCTGATTCACATTCACTGTCGACTGAATTAGATTCATCATCGTGAGACGGTGGCGTACTAGTATTCCCATATGAACAACACAAATCCTTGTATAAGTTATCCAATCAACATCGAAACGAATGTTAGAAGAACGTACCTAACAGAACTCTCGCTGAGAATTTGAGTGACAAGCGTCATCGAGGTCGAGGTTGGAACCGCAGTCACTAGAAGCTAAGAGGGCAAAATTCAGAACGTGATGAAACTGTCAATGAGATATACGATGATAATGGTGGAATCGCGATCAGTATGAAGTCTTGTTTGAGAATCTGAACCAACTGTGGCGTTGAATGAGGGAGTAGAAGGAAGACGAGCGTCAAACCTGAATAAATGTCGACCCGTCTTATATCGCTGCAGGATTGACCCTGGACCTGTGCTCTTATTCTCGTTTGCGACCATTATGTCCATTTAACAACGATGAATTACCTACGTTTAGAATGTCAGGATCAATCACAATTAGATGTCGCGTTCTCCGCGTCGGTAATGTTTTAACCTTCGGCATACCTAACCCTCAGTGCAGCCGTGAAGCGAAATTGAATACTCCAAGTCCTGCTCCTTGCATCCTGAAATCCCATGAGTACCTACGCCACACATAATACAATTATTAAATTTCGCCGTCGGTCTTAAGATACCAACTGCATGAACTTACTTTTATATCCTCGCAAGTAACGTTCACCGAGAAACACGTGAAACCTTTATCTAGTATTTCAACGGAGAACTACCAGCGGTGACGAAAAGAGAAGAACGTAGAGACTTGTGTATTCCCTAGGTCAAACGGACGACAAGAGGAAAAAATTTGATCGTGACATATTGATACAGCCGCCACGAAGCTACTCACAGAGCACGGTTTTCGAGGAGGGTGTTGGCAATCTAAAGTTAACGAGGCAGACGAACCGTTTAGGAGTCTATTCGACTCACCAGAAGCTCATGATATACCCAACCATCTCGGAGAGAAGCTTCGCATAAATCCTGCAGTCGTCTGCCACTCCCTAAACCTGTACATACAATACTAATGAAAGTATAGAGAGTTGCGAGGAAGTATGTGAGTATAGATCCAACTTCATGGCGAATCGCGTCGATCCACTACTGATACTAATGGAGCTACGCCTTGGGAGATGAGTAGCGCGAAAGAATGAACTCACCTTGCTTACGACGGCAGTATTCATGAGAGACTTGGATTATACTAATCTTAACAGCTATATAGTATTCCTTCATCTCCTGGGAGTTGAAATGCTTCAGATCCATGTCGACTTCATGCATGATTCGGAACGGGGGCGGGCAAAAACGCATCCTTCATTCTTCGTAACTTGGATTGCATTTCCTGGGGCCAGATTGCGAATTGGGCATATGTAGGTTCAATCAACTCTCCACATGACATCAATCTGCATTTCCTTCATCTTACGAGAGAAGAACATTAAGGATCTTCTACTTAGCTGGATGTTAGAAATTAGAAACATAATGATGGTGGCGAAGAGATTGAAAACTTACCTCTGTCAAATTGAAAACAGAGACGTGAGATGTGAAACTGGAGAAGGTAAGATTTAAAAGCCTCAAAGTATAGAATCTCATTAAAATTATGTTGCGCCAAGTCCAAGAAGACAAATCAGAACGAAACCAAGTTAGATTTTCGAAAAGAGTATTGAATACAGTAGACGCCCACGACCGGAAGAAGATAACTTTTCCGAATCAAGTGTTTATGATCACGTTGCTACCAAACACCAAACAGACGCTCAAGCATGCACCTCAAGATATCGTGTCAACACGGTGCTATAGTGTAGTGGTCATCACTCGGGATTTTGATTTGATTGATTATTGTATCTCGTTAGTCATCAGTGATTTCCCGAAACCCAGGTTCGAACCCTGGTAGCACCTTAATCATTTCAGCGTTTGCCTTCTGCCTAACTAGATATTATTCAGAGTATTCATGATGTATGTTTCATGAGAACTCCTAGAAGCAGGATTCCTTGGACCTTCGCTAGCTTGAGGGATCCAAATTCTTCTTTACAGAAAGACCACTCTTCTCAGATCTCAACAATCATTCCATCTTCTCTGTCTATAGACAGAGAAGAGGTAGCTACCAGCGCCATTCAACTCGAATGAAGTCATGACGTGACCTGTGCCCCATCCCGACGATATCTTAAGTGACAAGGTACTTCATTCATATTCAACGCAAGAAACGAGGTAGAAATACAAGACTATGCAAACTTACAAAGGCACAACCCGGCAAGCATAAGCATTAATTCTGCAAAATAATGAAAAAAATTGACAAATGTGATTCAACTCTCCAACTCCATCCTCCATTCCGATCGAGACTTCATTGCGAATTTTGAAACCTGACGTGATATCAAGTTACATTGGGTAAAAATGTTTGCGTCGTGGTAATCTTACCATTTCATGAACCTTCAATGCATGTTGACCTGCGATGACACACAGGATCAGATAAAGTCATAAATGTACAACAAAATGGGAAAAACAAACCAGTGTCATCATTGTACTCCATCGTCGCGTGGAGATCGAGCTGGAAACCAATGAGATGTTAAATTCAACACCAGAACAAAGGACGACTTCATACCGGATTATCAATGTCTGGTGTCAATAGTAGACCGTATAAGATACTCAGAATCACGCTGCAAATTGTATTAGCATTGTCACCACGAGTACAGGACGTTCATAGAAAACCTACCTCATAGTCATATCCATCAGCCAACTTCGATCCAACGCTGCGTGGCAGACTTTGCCGTGTCTATTAATATTGGGATGTAGAATGGGAGTGATGAATCGACTAGATAAATGCGGAGATCAATGAGGCCAGTCAATATCATGATAGAATAAGAACAAAGAATAGACTGTACACTTCAGGTGCAACCTTGGGATACTCTTCGCTGAAGTCAACGTAGGCTAAGAATGTTCCTCCGGCATAAGGTGACTAATATACGAGGGACAAAGGGCATGTTAGTATTTATGATGGGTGAAAGACGGAAAGTACTGTGTAGATGATGGACATACGTCTGAAGGGGCTTCGATGACAATCTAAACAGGTAATGCGTTTTAGATCGAAAGAGTTTCACAATGAGTCCGATTCAATTCTACTAACCTTCCAGAATGCCAGATCATCTCCAACATAGACGTCGAATGCAGCTATGATGCCAAAATTATGATTTAAAAAAAACCAGAAAGTTGCGAGATGAGGCTTACGATGAGGAGAATTAATGACATCCCGGACTTCTTGCATTAGTCTTCTTTGTCTATCAGAACTTAACGTGATTGTAGCTATGCCTGCTACGACAGCATGAGCAGGATGTAGAGGTTCATGTATTCTCTAGGTATACGAGTAACGAAAAGACCGCATATCGTATTATCAGCATCACAGTATCACGACGAGAAGAAAAGCTGCTCACAGCGTGGGGTTTGCGAAGAGGGCATTCTTCTGAGGTAACAACATCGTACTGGCAGAACAGTGACATTCATTAGTGAAAGAAGAGCAGACGAATGATTGAACATACCGGGAAGGACGCCGGAGATTGGAATCCAACTAAAGCGAATCGATTTCGGATGAGTTCTTTTGGAGGCTAGGATTTGTGTAACATGGCATGTCAGATATTGCCAGTGAAGGAGAAAGGAACTCAACGATACCCGATGAACTCTATCTCGAGAACGAAGGACTGTCTCCAATTCTACTATGTTTAGTGCGTTTTCAAGCTTGAAAAACAAGTTTCAGTTTTGCTAGTCACACCTGCCGCATGCATCATAACCGCAGAATACCACATACATCATTTATCTTGAAAGAATATCCGCCGGTAGCCACCGAGATAGCATGAAGAAGGTTTGATCCTCCGTCGTTTTGAACGATTAAAGAATCTACAATGACCTTGGATCGTTGGAGCTTGGCAGTGACTTCCCATGCCTGGCAATGCGATCCTACATCATCACCTATAGCAAAGACAATTCACAAGTAAATCATCATCCACTTTAAAAAGATATAAGTGGCACCAACCATCAGTTAAGCAGATAACTCGAAGAGTGGCGGAAGGATTCTGTAAAGAGGAGTTTCGTTGTTATATTGAACAAGACTCGACAAGTTAACGGGTTGAACATGTACAAACCTCTCGTTTGAATGATTCCAGCATAGAGTGGGCAACAGCTAAACTATCAAAGAGAGGTGTATCGCCATCCGGCTTTTGGTGAATAGTCAATGCATGATTTTCGTGATGGATGGAGAAGACACACCGAGACACTTCGAACTGAATCCCGAAAGGCCTCTTTGAGCAAGGTCAATTTCTGTAGCAATGTTCATCATACGCGCATTCCGGCGAGAAAACTAGCGAAAGCATACCTGCACTTCCTTGACTTCTTTTCCAAACGTTACCAATCCTAGTGGCCAACTCTAATATCAGAGACTAATCCTCTGGTGTGGTCAAGGTCATGACTCACCAAGTGCGACAGGATAATCGAACGCTTCTGATTTATTGACAAACCCGTAGGGAAAGAAATAGCCTCAGTGAAATTACGTGAAATCAAACAAGAATTATTTACGCTTCGAATGCTTGTTTCATTATATCCAATCTGATATGGTTCACTATCAGAGAGCAGGTTCAAAAAAAAACAGAAGGATAACTTACCTGCTTAGATACTTCGAATCAGCCTTTGCACGTTCCGAACCACGCGGGATATAATGATATGCTGGCGGGAGAAATACGTCAACAGCAGTAATGGGCTGTATTCAAGAGTACTCTCACCTCGTCTGGAAAGTCGTACTGTAGGCATTTCGAGATGACCTATTGATGTTAATGTGCGTTCGAGGGGTGATATCATAGTGGAAGCATCAAGGGCACTCCCTCGAGATTTACCGTCACCGGCATTCTTCAGACCTGTATAGTGCTATGCTGAGTATATGGACAATTATACAATTAGAAAATATTTACCATGCCAAAATCGGATTGTGGAGGGCTTCCGTTCACTGTTGAGTCGCCAGTGATCTACCATGACCGAGAGGACCCATGAATCGCAATGGCCAGGAAAAACCAAGTACTCCTTTTCATATTCAACAGACACGATATATGGCGCATCGCGAGGATGAACTTGAAAAGATGTACGTGATTGGCCACTAAGAAACTGAAGGATTTCATACTTTAGCTGATTTCTTGCTACCAATGGTGAGAATGGATCCAGCGATAAACTCGGATCTACTGGCGACCATTGGTGTACTTCGCGCCATGCTTCGATGCTAGAACGCTCATATGTGTATCCTAAGGTTTCGTCAACATGATATAAAATCATACGATGAACGATTTCACCAACCATCAGAAGCTTTCACAGGGTCTGCCATAATTTCTCCGGTGAATGGATCCTTGAATCTCTGTATATATGTAGAGATTTAGATATGTTTACTTTTAGAGTGAATAAAGAAGCGTACCATTGGAATGTCGACAAGTCTTGCAAACATTGGAGGTGCCACGGCCCTGGTCCAATCATGGTGGTGATCAGCAAGCAATTGCATCAGGTGCTGGATCACTCTGAGTTTTGTGCTTGGGTCGAGAATGGTAGCAACCAAGTTCTCGTAATGGCAAAGGCTATACAATAATGAGGCAGGTTATTCATGATCATCGATCATCAGTTAATGGTATAACTCTCACATGCGATTATCAGGGAATCGGTGTAGCTGCAAATCATTCCAGTGTAAACGACACAAGATCACCACCAACTCGTCCAGTAACTTCGTGGCAGCTTGTATCCTGGCTAGATCGCCCATGATATTACCACACCACCAATCGAAGTTATCTGAACGACCATGATGTATAAACATAGCGATACTCGGAAGGCAGTGTAATGTTTTGAAGGCATCCTTGACTGATTTCAGCACAGGTTAGACTCAATGCGTAACGTACAATGGAAAAAATATGCTTACTATCTGGAAGAACTCCTTGCGTACTTTGATTTCTCTCTGCAAACCTATCAAGGAGGGATTTCTTCGCCTTCTCATCCGGGTCTTCGTCATCTTCATCTTCTTCATCTTCTTCATTGAAGTTTTCTTCCATGGACCGGGACAGATCAAGTGCAATTACTAGTTAGAAGTGGAAACGCACAGAGATTAACTTCGTACTACATTACATCAGTGAATAAAAGTACATACCTATCGCTTCTTCGACCTCTCGTGTATCGACTTTATCAGCACGAACACCTCCAAATGCATCAATATCCCATTCGCCCATGGCTTTTCTGTGTTCTATGATGGGCTGTAGTCTGGCTGCAACCTACAGATAATTTAAATAAAGCTAATAGAGATAGAGGAATTTCAGAGAAAAAACTTACCACGTTAACATCTGCCGCAATCTCTCCGCCATTACAAGGTCTCAAGAACATATCATCTATGCTTCCGCACACCCCCGTCCCGCCTCTACTCACAAAAACTGCATTAAATCCATCTTAGTCCAAAGTTAATGCGGGCGTGACCACCCCCCTTTGTTTCAAACTCAACGGAGCATGAATCTGTAACTCGACATTCGCATGATTGATAGCTATAGCTAAGTTGCCTGGCGTGAGTTTATAAACCAATAGTGAAGGGATGTTGTAGGATTCTGAACAGAATACATCGATCGCAGTCATTCCTGACCCTAATTGTCGGATGAGTGAGACAAGCTCTGCGGGTGGAGATGTCATGTCTGGGATCGGAATCAATGGGTCATACAAGAGTCCTTGCTCTTGTCTAATTATGGCGGCAGAACGATCCACGACTTTGTCCCCATAAGTGACCGGGTTGAATAGTGGCTGTGACGTTAGTTCACTAGGATACATGTCAAAACCATTTCTGACGCGGCGAGCAGTCAAAATGTGAAGCTCACCAAGTGAGAGAAACATTCTTGAATGGTCTGCTGTTAGAAACATGGGAATCCAGACCAGATAGAACGAAAGGACCTTTGGCATGTTCAATGATGGTTCCAAAAGAAGCCTCGAAGCCTCGAAAGTACGACTTTTGTCATGCTTGTTGACGAGCGGGTCCGCAATGTCTAACATGAGATGGAACATGGTCTCGCTGAGTGCTCTTGCACCTTCAGATATGAGCTTCTCGTTCTGTACCAGGGTGAACAATGCGCGAATGGCTATATATGCGATATCGTCAGTTTCGAGTTTCACTTATTGGAAGCGGGCCTACCTGGAGGAAACCTTGTTAGCCCAAGCATGTAGGCGAATATCCTATTTTGTAAGTTCTTCTTGGTCTCGGTGTTATCGTCGTATAAACTGGAGGGAAATCCCTCGTCAGTGCACATCATTGACTAATGGACAGTTCACTTACGCGAGATACTTCACAAAAACCATCAACGTCGATAAAAACGCAGACATTCCTCTCGTGCTTTGTCTGATAGCTGGATGCTATGAAATCACAAAGGTTCAGTAGGCCATCATACGCGATCAAACCATCGCGACGAACCCAATCATCATGTTCTTGATAGATTGCAGACTTTCCAACGCTCTTCCCCAGGTCCTCCTTTTTGAGGCCATGTGTTCGTTTTACAGCGTACAATACAACTTCACCACCATCCGGAAGATGAGAATCAAGCCCGAGTTCTTCAAGTGTGGCATTCGGGTCAGAATTAAGAATGGGAGCAGTGGCGGTGTGGAAATCGATGGGTAACACCGACGAGTTGGTCGGAGGAGCTAAGTCCGGGAAGAGAGGGAGTCGGATGATAGCATCTGCATGAGGATGAGAAGAATTGCAGCAGATCGAGATTACTGTGGAATGGCGAAACGTGATTTCACTGCAAGGATGAAATGTAAGGAATAATTCAAATTTTACAAACAACTTTGAATGAAACAATCTTACCCGGTATTCATTCTATCAAACTGTAGAAAGAACCGAGTTTAGCTTTAAATCTCGATGAACTACGAATGGTATGAAAGAAGCGTACCATTCTCATCACCAACCCGGTTCCAAGCTCAGGTAATCGCTCTTCAATGAGTCGCTGAACTAAAAGAAAGAGATAGATCAGACTCGGAATTTGGGAAAATAATGGGTGGATAGAAAATACATACTATCACGGTCACTCAACGTGAGAGCATCGCCTGGCTTGGGGCACAGTGCGATCGGTATATTCATTTTCTCTACCACAGAGCCAGAATGAACGATGAGAAGATGGGGTTCTATGAAATGAAGAATGATTCAGAGATGCTTCGATAGAGACAAAGAGATGAAGTCACACCTTGACAGTCAAATGGAACTGCTTCACGAGTGTAGATAGCAGTAGGACATCCGGTTGGACAACCTAACATGCTATAGGCTGACGATCTATCTCCACCTGAACCAAAGTAACAGTGGGCATGGAAAATGTGCCGGCACCTAATCATAAGGCCTTTGTGAGAAGAGCTTAGCATCACACGATTGAAAAGAAATACCCAGCGTTTTGCACGAGGGGACAGTGATACACAGATTGTGCGTTCCCATCATCTGGAATTTTCTCAATACACCTGTGACAGGGGAAGCCTGAAGGGAGCAGGTTCTGTGAGTTAACTCAATTCCAATATTTATGACATACCGAAGAGCTCCGTGCAAATAGAGCATTCGATGCTGGAAGGTGGTCCCTGGAGGATGCCAGACGCTAGACGGAAACAGATGATTAGTTTTGGTCAGTGTGGAACACAGTAAGGAAGGAATCACCGATGCGTGTATGCGAATATTTGCAACTCTTTTCTTCGCAAAAGGTTCCGTCGATTTGCTGTGAGCAATGGAGTTGGTTAAAGCGGGCAGCTGGCGAAGTATACGTGCATATGAGCATCACTTTGATTCAGAGAAAATCAGATCATCGCTCACTGCTATGCAATTGAGATCCAACGGTACATCCACAGCTGCCATAGGGAATGATCCTGTTCGACGGGGATTGTTGAGTGGTGTTTGAAGAAAGAGCGAATGATGTGTTGTCCTCAAGCCAGCCCAAAGAGCGCAACGCCTCGCGTTTTATCACATCCTATAGGATAATCGAAGATTGTCTCTCGCGATCTCGTAAAAATTACCGAGCTGAATACACTTACAAAGGTCAATTGAGCGCTGACATGACTTCCATCAAAAGCAATAACTTTTGAGCTTTCCTTGTACCCAGCATTCCTGGCCAATTCAGGGGTTATTATTGCGATCTTAACACGTTTCGTTGGAGGTGATTCAGGTTTGAAAAGCGGCATTGCAATATGTGGCTTTGGGATATATGGTTGCGATGGACTTCCCATTTTCATGTCCTGTGATGCATCAGCCGCATTCAACCTAACAATCACTGTATCGCCAGGATCCAGCACGTCGCCTACTTCATCTTCTTCGTAAAGTAATGAATTATCAGAAGAGGCGAGACGAATGGGATCATCGATGAGGAGTCGACGTGATATCTCGTCTGCTAGTTGGGAAACTGTATGGGTTGATGGGATTGGTACGACATGGCGAGAGGACCCGAGCTGGACTGTTATTCGAATCTTTGCTCCTGGAGGCATTCGGTTCGGGCTGGTGGTGGGTAGAGAGACAGTCGGTAACGACATTGACAGGGGGTGTGAGCAAGCCCTATTGTTTATGTAATTATCGACTGTCAATGCAGCTTTTGAACCTTATCTTGAGAAGGTTCAAAACCCAAATGCATCCTATATTATATATTTCATTTCTGTCAGTGGTAGTGGAAACATACAGTAGATGGTGACCGTGGTTGTGCGATACGTTCACCTTCGTCGAGATACTTAGAACACAACTTTCCATCTCAACCTCCAGGTACAAAACCGCGATGCTAAAAATTGTATATTATAATCCAGACCAGAGTCTGGCTGGGGCGCATTGATACGCATTTCTTTCATCTAACGTGAGAACTAGCTGGATGTTAGAAATTAGAAAGGCGACATAAGAATTTAACCACTCACTTACCTCTATATATATCAAACAGCAAATGTCAAAATGAGAAACGTATGATCTCAAATTTAAAAGCTTAAAACAATAGAATCTCATTGTATCGCGTAAAGTACGGGAAGCTTCAGCGAGTAGGATTACAAGCAGAACGAAAGCAAGTTGGATTTTCGAAAAGAGTCGCCAAAGGGTCGCGAAGTAAAACGCAGTAGACGCCCGCAACAGTAACAATAACCTTCCCTGATCAAGTAATTTCGATCACGTTGCTACCAAACACCCAGTAGACGCTCAAACGCAAGTCTCTCCAACGTATCGTGGTAACATTCAAGCACGAACCAGTTTCAACTAGATCTCATGTCGACACGGTGCTATAGTGTAGTGGTCATCACTCGGGATTTTGATTCTTCACTGCTGATTTCTTGTCTTCCCGAAACCCAGGTTCGAACCCTGGTAGCACCTGAACCTCCCTAGTACACGGTGTATGCTGTATATATTTTGATCTTGCTACGATGCATATACCAAAATTTAAATCGTTGCACTTGAAATACTACCTTGGCAGGCTAACGAAACAAATCTTACTTTTGCGCGTATGATATATGATGGTTCAGAAGGAAAAGGTCAATTGTTTGCAATCGACCTCATAATGATTCCCCAAGAATTCAAAAGGCCAACAACCTTATCTGTACGAACCCAATCCATACCTGGTTTGATAGTTCCACTGAATCGACAGAAGGAATCCTATGCATATACGAAGTAGTAGACAATATCGTAATATTCGAGCAATTATACTGTACATAGATGGTAACATACAGGATATGCAATACAACTCAATGCCCAATCATATCGTACAAGCAACGGAAAGAGGAATGAAAAATACAAACAGACGATGAATCGATGCAAGAGAAAACGCTTCAAGCACCAGGGGAACCACCAGTCGTCGTGGTCGCAGAAGTAGGTGAAGAAGTCACCGATTCACCTTTCAAAATCTTCCTGCCTTCCTCAACCTTAGCTTCACCTTTCTTTCCTTCTACCTTACCAAGAAGAATCTTTGCTTCGCCCTTCATCTTCTCCATAAAGCTGACCTTCTTTGCCTTCTCGTGAGATGCAGCAGCTTCTTTCGACTTTCCGCCAGTTGCTTGTTCGCTCTCGCCGGCACCATGTCCTTCTGATGCTGCCTCTGTAGGTTTAGAAGCCTCCTTGGATTTATCGAGAGGGTGAAGTTCAGCCGGATGGTAGTTGCTTTCGTATGGAGCATCCTGAGATGAAAATCGTGGTCAGTATTACTGCAACCTGTATGAGAGAAAACAAAAGGAAAAAGAGAAAGTGAGTATTCTCTCACAGCAGGGTTCAAGTCATCGTGATCACCACCGAAATCGACGTCCTTGCCATCTTTATAATCATTCCCTCCAACCGTCACCCCACCCCATTTCGCACCGACACTACCAAGGCCATGCGTCCTCGGTGTAAGCGTCACACGACGTAAATTTCCCTGAAATTGCCCACTCGATCGTCCCTCTACATCTCCACCAGACCTCTCGCGAGTGGGTACCCCTGAGTTGCTAAACACGAGATGACTCGCTCGATCATCGTCATACTCATCCTTATACACGAAAGTCGAAAAAGGCAAGAAAGAAAGAAAGAATGCAAACTCACCTTGTTGGATTTACTCGGTTTCGCGACCTTCTGATCGCTCTCGTCCTTGCCGACAGTCTGAGTCTCCTTCTGAACACCTGCGAATCCAGCACTCGTGATGCCCGCAACACCTGCTCCACCCGCACTTCGAGTAGCTGCTCCCTCACTAGCACGGCGGGTCGAAACGTCCTTCTCCTTTCCAGGCAGCTTACTCTTCTCAGTCCCAGCTTCACCCGTAGACGGTCTTCTCTGTCTGCTAGCATCCTTCTCGTCCTTCGACTGAGAAGCCAGAGTCGCAATTCCTCCTGCTCCGGCACCAGCAGCTATAGCACTGCCAGTTGAGAACGCCTTCTTCGGGGCATTCTCAGTCGACTCTTTGGCTCTTTCATCAGGTAACTTAGCAACTCCTTCTTCTCCAACCCCCCCTGGCAGGGCACCTACGCCGCCCGAAGCATGAGCTTTCGAACTCCCAACGGGTTCCCTGCTCATATCACCAGAACCTCCCAAACCTGTCTTCAGCGACTCTTCCTTCTCCTGTGAAGGGAGATCGGTGTCTTTGGCGTCGAACGTACGTGCATGGGTACCAACATTTGGATCCGTAGCAGCGCCAATCCCGAGCTCCTCCTTCCTTCCGGGCTCATCAGGAAGACGAGCCACGCCTCGCTCGCTGACATTTCCAGGGAGTGCGCCGACGCCAGAAGTATGTTCAAACGGTTGAGCACCAGTAGATTCCGACGAAGGGAGGGAGGTGGTAGGTTCTTGACTCGTAGTACCAGACACTAGGGACAAGCCAAGTCATTTCCTAAGATCGTTACATTGAGAGTTAAAAACGTACCTTTATTCTTCACGGCCTCGAAAGCGCCTCCGATGGTAGCAGCAGCACCAGCTGCGGCACCGCCAACAGCAGCTGTGTATCCGCCGGAAGACTCGTTCTTGGTCGTGTCGCTAGTTTCGATCGGTTTAGTGGAAGCAAACTGATCGATCTCACTCCTCTCGTCGGGTAACTTTCCAACTGAAGTTTCAGTGATGACTCCAGGCAGGGATCCAACACCGCTAACGTGTTCACCGGGAGATGTACCTGTCACTTCTGTCGAGGGGAGAGAGGTCTTGTGTGGAACATCGTGGCTGGATGCACTGACGGTTTCAGCTGCTGCTGCCTTGTTAGAGGCTTGAAATGAACCTGGTTATCAAGTTGTTTGACGAGATACAGATCAAAGCACTCACGCATGTACTGAGCAACCGTATCGACCACACTCTTGGGGAGATACTGAGCAGCCGTTTCTCCTGCTTTCTGAGCGGTCGCCTGAACAGTTTGAGAAATACTAGAAGCTGTACCTGCTATATTGACATGACCCTGAGCGTCCTTGTCTTCACGAAAAGCTCCAGGAATGTTAACTCCAGGGGTAGAAGCAGTGCTTGACGACGTCAAGTTCTGAGTAAGGATAGGAGGTTGAGATGCACCCTCATTCGAGGTGGGAGGAAGAGTGGTAGTGTGAGTGTGACCATGCGAAGACTGAAGCTCCTCGGTCGTTGGGTTCAACGTTCCCGCTGTGCCGCTGGAACCTGAGCCTGGATCAAGAGCAGAAGTCGTCTTCGAGGCCCACTCGTGAGCGGGTGTCGAAAGACCCTCCTTGGTCGTATCGGAGGGGATGACAGGGGGTATTCCGGACATGATCAATATATTAGAGGTTGTCAGCGTCGGTTGTGTGTGTCGAGGGAGCTCGTCGAACTTGCGGTCGTTGGTGTGATGGTCGCTGTCGTCGTCGTCGCTTTCTTGCAGGGGGATGTGGGGGAGAAGAAGGAGAAATAAAGCAAGGAGCTATTTGAAGGCCCCTGTAAGAGGTGTGACGTACATTAGGAGTGTGCCAGGCTACACCAACGTCATACCCACAGCGACGCGTGACTTGTACTCAACGCGAGGCGCTATTTTTTGCAGATAAAAAAGGAAACTATGCAGAACTTTTTCATATGACATGAGCCAGTCCGTCAAAAGTTTCAGTGGGGTATTATTGATGTACCTGTAAGTCAAGGGTTCAGGCCTCAGGTTAGGGTCAAGAGATTAAATGTATAAACTTCCCAGCAGCGGATCATCGATCAGCTTCAACCGGATGAAATGAACACAAGGACTCGGAGGGAGAAAATGAAGAGCAAGATAAAAGAGCGAAGAAGGCTCATCTGATGATAATCGATTTTAAAACGATAAATAACAATTAGAGTAACCAGAATACGCTCACCCAACAAAACGAGGTATCGAATCATTCAAAGAGGAAGGTAAGTTATATTAAAACAGGTTCGAGTGTCGGGAGGGTATAGATGTTGAACGTTGAACGGTTGAGGGTTGACTAGGACTAGGAATAGTCACTTGCTGTCTATGATGATTTCGGCACGAGTTCAAGTCCAACATCTTGGACGACCACCGCAGATATATATGGAGCATTTTGGAAGATCCTATTGAAAGTACTACCAAGATACTCGTCGATACTATTGAGTACTCCCAGTGATACGATTTCGAGGTCGATCATCCTCACGTCCCATCGAAGCCACTGGGATTAGAGAAGGAGGGTCACGGTATTGTTGCATAGTATTCGTATTGTCATCTGTTTCGTCTCGACTCCATGAAGTTCTGTGCCAACTTACCCAATGATGTTGATCGAAAGTGCGAATGTGTGTCGCCGAGGAGGTGGATAGTGATTTAGATGACAAAAAATGATGAAAGATGATAATCTAGTCGAAGGTAGATTTGGGTCGTCGTGTTCAACGTACGGCGTCTCGGTCTGTGAGTTCGAATCTCTGAGAGATCACGTCCTGGATGGAAATCGGAATACTAATAATTGGCACGATGGACGTAACACAATCTTGTGGAAAGAAAATAAGTTGACTCTGACGAAGATTCTGTCGGACAACTTGAGAGAACATAGGATCTGAGAACAATAACAATCTGTTCTACAAAGGTCGGACTCGACGGAGTCCTCGAGGACAAGTAGCCTCAGGTTAGGTAGACTGGCATATGGACGAGAGCAAGTCACATTTGAACTCTCCGTTGATAAAAAAGTACAGGGTGGGGTTTCATTGCAAAAGTTGAAAATGTCCAAAGTCGATCAGCTTAAAGCTGAGTGAAGATACAGGTTGGCAGGAGCAATGATAAGCCTACTTCGAATCCTTAGCCTTGGCAACAACTTGGTCAAGTCCAAGGTCGTCTTTACCATAGAAGTTACCCGCCGACTTGTCCTGATTCTCAAGCTCGTTCTCCAATTCATTCAATTTGATAGTGGAGTTATCCCTCTTGATGTTCTTAACAACTTTCTTTCCGATCTAAAACGAATAAAATTAAATCGTAGACACGAGTCAAGTAGTCGAATAGAGAGCTTACACGATCGGCGACATCCTCATCTTTATCGGGACCAGTCATTGACTCATAATAAACCACCATAAGTTCGAGTTGCTGAATCAAATTAGATGCTTCACGCTTATAGAATGC
Source organism: Abortiporus biennis (assembly GCA_022606235.1). Classification (NCBI taxonomy): domain Eukaryota; kingdom Fungi; phylum Basidiomycota; class Agaricomycetes; order Polyporales; family Podoscyphaceae; genus Abortiporus; species Abortiporus biennis. The sequence continues at coordinate 2,115,544 of JABYQP010000001.1, read as the reverse complement.
GATGCAAAGTCGGGCAGGTTGGCTCTTTTGAATAGCCTCGATGAGTTTCTCTTTCCTGCACAATCAGAGAAATAAGTATCCGAACGAGGTGAGTATACGAAAACGTTTGATCATGGTAGACGTGTGATAAAATACGCACTGTGCAGCACCTTGTATAATTTCAATAGCTCCAACGATGATCGTCACCACGAAACCAACCGCACCGAGAACCTTGAGTGCAGTTCCAATACCTCTCAAAAAGCGTGACGCTTCTTGAATCTCTACACCACCCTCTCCAATCATACTAACATCTAGAAGGAGACGGGTTAGATGCGAAGAAGAATTACTAGAGGAGTTGATTGTCATACCTTTGGTGGCGTCCTCGGCTGCGAGAGCTGCCTTCTCGAGTTGAGCAGCAGCTGTAGGCAGTATGAATACGAAAGGAAACAAATACGATAGGGACAGCTGAGAGGGATTACTTACCTTCCGCCGCCGCCGCCGTTCCGCTTTCTGCACTCCTGAAAACCTGAACTAATCCTTGAATAGCACTGAGACGAGTAATGAAACGACCAGCGGCAACAATAGCTTGGCCTATGAAGTTTCAATGACGATCAGCAGTCACAGAATAGATGATTTTGAGAGAAGAACGTACTGGTGAGAATGGCACCTTCGGGGAGCATAAGGAGTCCAGCGGCGAAATAAGTCCAGTCAAAGCCCTACATGCTTGAATGTGAATACGATCGAACCAGAAGTTGGAATTCAACTCACAGCCTTAGACTTTTTTGCCGCTTCAATGAGCTATAGAAGGTATTCATCAGTGTTCGAAACAACGAAGGTATAAGGTTCAGAGTAAACTCACACTCTCGAATTGTTTCCTATCATCTGGACTCATCTTAGCAAGAGACTTGGCAATCAAATCCTCGATAGTGTCAATGTTTTTGTCTTTGAGCAAGGCGTCGATTAACGGACGAATGGCAGTGTTCTTCTTGTCTATTTCTTCTCCGTAATGCTTGATGTCCGATTGCATGTTGCCCATGCTATCCTAAATAGACTCACGCGCCGAATGAGATCACGACAGTCTGGCATCGTCAGAAACAGTAGAGATAAGACTCACGACTAGCTGTTGCAAACGAGCGGCACGTTCGACGTTTTCAGGGTAGAACATGATGGATGACAGAGAATAAGGGGAGGAAGGTAGATACGACCTCTTCCCTGGATTTCAAGCCATTTTATACAATTTTCTTGTCAAGTCGCGCGAGTTTCCGAAGAGCTGTAAGTAACGTGCTAGTTTATTCGGAATTCAAGAATCCCCGTGCGTGAAGTGGATCTATTCAATGTCCGCTGTGAAGAGGAAGATGGGGCGTATAGAAGAACCACCGATGTGCGTTCCTTTCGGGTGGGTTTACCATGGCTAATAGTACCTAAAACACGCGTCAGAAAGAATGTTCCGAGATGTGAGGACGAAAAATGAGCTTCTACTGTAACGTTTAGCTTAGAAGAATAGCTTAAATTCAATAAAAGAATTTCGGACATGGCTTGGTGGAATTTGGGTGAAGTTGAACCGAGCAATATGTGAAGCTTTGTTTGTTCTCTGTTCGTTGAGCTGGACCATCTGGTCACTGTTCCATGCTACGAAGGAAAAATAAATATCAGTGGTCAGCCGAAGATTTGAAAAAATCCAGTTCTCCTGGAGTGTACACACTCACCGGGCACTAGCTAAGGGTATATGTGCGGCAAGCTGCAGTTGGTGTGATCTACAAGGAACACGAGGAACGTGACACATTGAACGGGGTTTCAATTCGATGACGTGGAAACTTAGACCAGAACTCCGACAGTGAAACGCCACAAAGGGTCACCACGATTTCCAGAAAATGCACTTGAGCTCGGACAACTGTACGTAGATGAATGGAACGAGGGTCATGTCGGTGGAAGAAACGAATCAAAGCCCCGAGATGAAGTGGTGTTACGGTAAAACGATAAAGTAGCCCGGGTAGGTTGTCGTTCAAAATTTTAAAGCTAATAATATCAACATTTCAAAAGCACCAGCGAAAGCCACACTCAAGTTCAAGTTTTTCTTCAGCTCTCTTTCCTCCCACTTACTTCCATCTAACTCGTACCAGCACCATCCTCCTCCTCCTCGTTACCACAGACAATGGGAACCACACAATCGATTTTTTATCCGGACAACCAGTATCGTCTCAAGCGTGCTCAACAGCTTGCCAACGATTGCAAGTATGCTCAGCAACAATATACTGCTTCCAAAGCTAGGATAGAGAATACCCTAGGTCCTTACAAGGAAAAGCTTGACAAACTCCTTCAAGCTTTTGGCTGTGAGAATATCGACGAACTCGATAGGTTGGTACTCAGAACTGCGACTGGAGACGCTCTAGAACATTGGAATCGAGTTCGAAAGAACTATGATACCTCCCAGATGTAAGTAGCCTCTATGGTTAAACAATTATGTTTTATTTTATCATTGATACTACGATTTGCGTTTTTTTTTTTCACCAAGCTTTGACCAAGTAATCATGGGTGCAGAAGCAGCGTGAGGACCGATTATTTCGTGTAGTATCTTCTTTTACTTGATTTCATTCTTGTTTTCTGTTTTTGGCAGCGTGACCATAGTTGGCCTCACAGCCAGCGCATTTGGAGCTTTGGCCGGTGGGATTGGATTCCTCGCTGTATGCTGTCTTCTCTTCATACTAAGCTACTCCTTGATGTCTTACATCTGACTATCACTTTGCCGCAGGGACTGGGTATAACTACGGATGCGCTTCTCGTCTTGGGTGTGATAGGAGCACTGTACGATATCATTAATGGAGCGGTCCAACGGGATCAACTTCGTTCCGCTATCTGCAAGGTCGGTTTATGTTCCCTCTTAGCACGACAGTTGAAATATTTCTCACATTTCTCAATAGCTCATTCCAGCTCGTCTCGAAGCCAAGTATGCTCAAGTTCAAATGGAGGAGCTTGAGAGCACCATTCCTACGATCAAAGCAATCTATCACACATATGAAGAACTCGGCTATGATACGAACAAGATTATGGAGAAGTTCAAAGATCATACCTGGTTGAACAGTCTCAGAACAGGATCGTCCGCGATTACCTACAGAAGTGTCGGAGAAGAGCTTTCAGTGATGGATTATAGTCGCAAGTCTTGGACGAATGAAGATACGGATTGGCGCGCTGTTGCAACCTTATTGCAATGGAAGCTCGAATTATCTAGTAGGGTCCCCAGCGTGGCAGCTTTTGCGATGAGTATCCCGAATGAAGGTGGTTGTGAGATTCCTGTTGCGTCGATGGCCGGTTTCGCTACTCAGTCTGGGATGCTGGAGCGACCTCAGGGAAACGCTCTCGAGATTCCCGAAATATTGGCCAGTCACAATATGATGAAATCGTCGATAAGCCAAGGCATAGTATTAAACAAGGCTGAGGGTATTCCGGTGTGTAGACTGCCGCTAATCATTTCGCTTTTAATCTCTAAACGTCTGCTTATATACAGGTTCATGATGGGGAAATCATGATGAAACTTGTCGGGGAGGATATTGTCCCTATTCTCTCTGAGACTTTTCATGTCAAGCTCCGCGATTTTGAAACTGACGACTCTGCTCAAGTCTTTCTCTAGTACGTGCGACATTTTTTTTAAATCTTTAATTCCGTATCTCAATGGTTGATCCTTGTAGCTCTGGAGATGACAGGCGTACGCTGGTTGCAGATCCCGCCAACCGAATCATCAATTGGGTACCTGGCGCGAATGCGATAAACGAGGTACGTTTTCAATCATGCATTTCTGTCAATGGTCTCATTTCTGAACTGCTCTGAAGTGGACCCTTCGGTTTGTCCATGCTGCCGACGCTTTGGACTTTGCAACGACTGGTCCAAACGCATTGAACGATCACCCTGACTCAGCCGAGATTTACATACACATGGGAGATACATATGTCACCAGAATGGGTTCTCTTACTCGCGATAGCACCGACCCAGCTGTTGTGTTTGTTGTTTCGTACGCCTAATATTCTTGCACCGTCCGAATTGTCTTTCTTGATCAATACGAGACTAATTCCAATGTGTCTTCGTCTCCAATGTAGTACTACACACGGCGGAGTTTCCGTCCCTTTTCGGTTGCCAAATAAGTACTATGTGGTTCTATTCGATGTCGAGCCCTTCTTTAGCTAATTCGTGGTCCGCCACTCCGCTCGCCATCGGTGAACTTGGATGTCCACCTCCGTGACATCTGCCTGCTCTTCTATTCTCTCCACGCGCCACCGGCACCAGCCGTTACTTATAATAAACGTGACTGGCTAGGAATCCACTGGCATGTTTCTACTCCTCATCACCTCGCCGCGCTCTCCCTGCTTTGTTCTTCGAGTATGGTACTCCCCGCCCTCCCATCCTTGAACGAGCGACGTTCTAGACATCTCCAGTATTTCGTTGACAGTATAGCCAAGATGCAGGAAGACATCTCCAAGTACGCGGAAAGAATGGACAAGTACCACAGCGAAGAGATTTCACCTGTCGTCAACAAGTTACTCGGCAAACAAGAAATTGGTAGTATCGACGTCCTCACCGCGAAGACTACGAATGGATTTTCTTTGGATGATATGCATCGTTTCAAGAAAGTGAGTAGACGCTGTTTCTGACCTTCTTTTTTGGAATCTGATTTTTATGTTTATTCAATACTAGCTCATCGAGATGGCTAAGAACTTGGTAGATAATGACAGCATCAATTGGGAACAGTTTGTCGCCGGATTACTCTTCAGACCTGATGGAGGACGACTTCTCAATAGTAAGTACACTTATAGTTTTTCTTTTCGAGACAATACTGTCCAATGTTCAATGCTATTATTGACTTTAAGTTTTTTATTTTTTATCTATGTTCGGTTGAATCGTTATTTGTTACAGCAAAACAAGTTCTCGCTGTTGGTCGATTCACGGTTCGAGCATCCGGAATACAGGCTATTGCTCACTTCTTCCGAACCGCACAATTTCAAGGAACGACAAGCATTCCCGCAGGTACTAATGATTTCATTATCAATGATTGTACTTGTGACGTTCATGTTTTGCTAACGATGTATATTAGTTACGGAAAAGCTTATAAGCATAGCGAACGAGAACGCGAAAGCTCTTCGAAGTGAGTCTCCTTGTATATGTTCAAGTTGTTTCCGTCCCTTGGCAGTATGCTACTACTACGAGCCGCCGCTTACTCGAGCGGAGATCGCAGCTCCAGAAATATCTAATAGTGTCGTTTCAGAATTCTCAGACCAAGAAACGGTAGCGGCTAGTAACGAAGTAGTATCCAAAGCTGCAGACGAAACTGCCAGAATTGCAGTTTGCGTCAAACTTTTGACCGCGATCGGGTACCACATCACAATGGTTATTCCAATGCTCGAAATTATACAATTTGATCGTCGTGAACAGTGAGTTTTTTTTTTTTATGATTCTTTTTCAACAGCGTTTTTAACCAGTCAATCTTCTTCCTCGTCAAACTACTTCTAACTTATAATGCGGAGAATATACCAACTTTATTGATGATATTTCGTAACTATAGGAAAGAAAAGTCTATCGAAGCTATTCATAACTGTCAAACAGCAAGGCTTTGCATCGCATATTTTGCTGCTGAGGCAAAGGATATCTTTCAACAGTTAGAGTTGTATGTTTCATACCTAAAGCTTCTCGCTGATGCGAAGGATGCAAGCTCGAAAGAAGCGGCTAGTAAGGTGAGTACTACACATACAATTATATGTACTATCAATATTCGAATCTCATTGACATCGTTATGGATAGCTTCGCGATGAACTTATTCATAACATCACTTATGGTACTAGTGGGACGGTCAACGACTGGAATAATATTCAAGATATATTGGTATCAGAGGATAAAAAGTCTCCTTCGTTTGATTATGTAGATGATGATCTTACCTCTTCGGATGTGATTCGTCTTGTTGAGATGGTGGAGAAAGAGTGCCTTGCCTGAATGAATATTGAATAGATAGATAGATGATTAATCTATGTACACTGTACCAGGAGTTGCTTTTAGTACTCGTACTTAGACTCCGACTCAGACTGGAATAAAATACTTATTAGACTGTAGTACTGCGATGCAACTGCAATAATTCCGAGTCGTTATTGCTGCAAAGTTATACTAGGCATTCCGAAAAACTAGTGTTGAAATGACTCTGATTCGGAACCATTCTATATTTATTGAGATACTACACATACATACAGTGGCAACTCCTTGCAGTATAGCTTGAAATTTTACTTTTTATGCATTGTTTATACTAATCATAAGCTGCATAACACTGTATGTATGATGCGTGATTTGTTCGGAATAGACTGTAACTGATAATTTAGACTATTCAACTTTCGAGTTGCTAGAGGTGGGACTCTGATCCATCATCTTGACAGTATTACATCTCTCTCAACCAGCAATCAATGCTAGTTTTAAGTACAGTACTCGTACGAATCAGGAAAAAAAAATTGCAGTGATGTCCATCAGAGCGATGATAAGTACTAACTTGAATAACCAAAAGGAAAAAAAAAAACTAGATTTTACTGGAAACCAATAACTCCAGAAGAGAAAGTATCGAATAACGTCAAGTTAAAAGCATTCGCCAATGTTTTATAACCAGCAGGATTAGGATGCAACCCATCCCCACTATCAAAGAGAGGGTTCAGTCTTTGAGGATTAGTCGGATCTCTAATAGCAACATCGAAATCAACCACCGCATCGAAAAATCCACTATTCCGAATCCAATCATTAATTTTTTGTCTAGTTGCTTCAGTTTGATTAGTGAAATAAGAATTACTGAAGAAAGGTGTGATTGTAGCTGCAAATATTGGTAAACCCATTGCGTGGACTCGGGTGATGATTTGTTTGTATGCTTGAATAATACGATCTCCAACTGAGTTTATAGTTGATGATGCTGCTCCTCCTATATCATTCACACCTTCGAAAATCATAACGTATCCAACCCCGGATTGTGCTAGGACATCACGTTCGATTCGACCGAATGCATTCGGTCCAAGTCCGTCATGAAGAATGTTGTTACCACCAGCTGCTTGATTTACGACAGCGATATCTGAGGTTGAAGGGTTCGCTTGCATTAATGTGAGGAGTTGGTCAGGCCAACTATTAGGAGAAATATATTGTGAATATTGATCCATCATTGAATTCAGTTTTCAAGGACCATAACTCACCGATCATTCTCGTTAGTTGTACTTCCCCTTCCATCCGTGATACTATCTCCCACCACTACAAAAGCACGAGTGGATGAAGGAGACCACGCTTCTACAGCGCTCACGAAATACCTACAAAAACGTCGTGCAAGTCAATTTTCACATTAACGTTTAACTGTTGAATGTGGCACATGCATCGAAAAAAAAAAAAACTTGGGACTTTTGAGTCAAACTCACCAATGTTCTGCACTCAAAGTACCGACAACACTCTTCACATCAGAATCTGTGACATGATTCCCAGGTGAAAACCACGAAGTCGTTCTGCTTCCCGGGTGAGAAGTGATATCATTCGTCGTTTGACCTTGAGCAAGGTATAGTGTAACCGTGATCATCGATTGAGGGTTGACTTGCATTGCAATTGGGTCTGAAACGACTAATGCTCCATTGGGAATATCGATGGATGAATTACCACTGAAGGTAATCATCTGAAGGGTACTAGGAATGATCGCACTTGCACCTGCTGAACCATTCAAAGGAAGAGCAATGGTAGCAGCTGTGATAGGCAAGTCGGTAGTTCCGAATGCGTTGGAGATTCGAATGCGAATTTGTTTAGCTCCAGTTGAAAGATGAAGTGTTTGACGAATTGTTGCATTTTGGAAGACGACATTGGATTGGGTCTGTAATGAAAAAAAAAATGTCGTTGTTAAGTTTATCATTTTACGAAATGTAACAAAGAAAAGAAAAAGAAAACGAACGAAGGGTGCTGGTGGTAAATTTGAAGTCTCGGTCAATTGAGGCATAGCTGAAATTGAACAAAGGTATGAAGAAGCTAGGTCAGTCGATGATAAAAGAATATGTTTAGACTTTGTAACATACAAGTCCAAGTATCGACCCAATGCCCATCAGCAGGATCAGGAGAGATGGCATTTGCTACTGTGAAGATGAGCAAGACAGTGAGTAAGGCTTGAGATATATTTCGAAAGATCTCCATGACGGTACCAGGGAGTTGAAGGAGATTCAGAGAGGAAGTCCATGGAACGTGGATGCAGGAGTGAGCTTTTATCCTCAGTCGATTGAATTGCTACCATCGAAGTTGCCTTGAATCTTGAACTCGTGAACAAAATCATAGGAACAACCGATAATGTGACCGAAAACTTGCCGTCAGAAGTTACTAGATGTTCATCCACTGGAACGAGCCAGTATCGCAACCTTCTTCGAGGAATAAGTTACGGCAAAGGCTCTGAATAAATATCAATAGAAGGACGAGCATAATATTTCTTCCCAACAGTCTGCGACCGAAAAATACCCACCCTCAATCCGTTTGCATGACGATGCGAGGTTCGTCCTTAACGGACTTGAACATACAAGCAGATTTGGGAATGAATTAGAATTTGGCATATGTCGTGGACTATACAGTGACCGGTGCTCTATGATTCTGAACGAGAGTAACTGATGAACATCGGAAATTAATGATTCAATCTAGAGAACACCCTAACCTTCTCCTGAAAATCCAAAATGGCGACTTTAGTAAGTGCTTCGAGCAGCATTCATACTCTTCTGAACACCCTCCAACAATTCCAAGTTGATCTTTCTCTTTTCCTCAATAGCACCACCCAAAGCCTGCTCCCACCATCTTTCACCTTCCGGAACCTCCTTCCAACCATTCTTATAAAAGTCTCTCAACTTCCTCAAGCTATAGTTGGCCTTGAGTTCCTTGACCTTTTCCCAAGATGGAGGAGGGTTTTCGACTGAATAAGGCTTGGCTCCTTCTTTGGTCGAAGGAAGACTGTAACCTTCACAACCTAGGGCGATAGCAGGAGGAACAGTGATTCTACCGATTTTACAGCAGAGTTCGGAGACGGAGATACAATGTAAAGTAGAACCATCTGCTTCATCTTTCCTGATAGTGTCATTGATGAGTTTTTGCATGGTCTCTGAAGAAGGGATTCCAGTGTTTGTTACGGGAGTATGAAGATCGACTTTTGGTCCAGAGTTAGGAGTATCGGCGCCGGATGGTGAAGACTCATCGGACGCAGTGATGGTCTGCTTGCCTTTCTTGCCCTTGTTCTTGGGGTAACTTACAAAACGAACAAGGACGTACATCTAGGAGGAGATAGTATAGCGACGGAAAGTTCAGTGACCGCATATAACGAGCATATAATGACTGCGAGATTGATACATACCCATTTATCCTCCCAGGTAGCCATAGTCATCTTGATTTCGTATTTTGTGAACATAGGGATTTCCCGAACAAACTTGTAGTGAGTTGCTGAGGGTGTAACATAAGTCGCAAGACTGAGATAAGATGCAGGGTGATTGAAAGACATACCGGCGAGCGCCATCCATCCACCACAGCGGAAGAAAGTGGGAAACATTTCCAGAGCAGCTTTGTAACGAACAGCATCAAGATTCTACCCATACACATCATGTCATTGGGGGCAGTAAAACGGGGAAGACAATTGACGCACTTTGGCATAACAAGAATTGCTAAGGTGCATTTGGAAGTCACAGTCATCAGGACCTTGGAAACGTCAACTTTGAATTTCGACGAAGGCAACGAAAAGGCTCACCTGCCCAAGTACTGTATGTAGTGCAACACTCGAATGGATTCTTCCCGACAGGCGTCAAGCTATCAAACCACTTCTCCCTGGCCTCCAACTTTGCTTTCTTAGACATAAACAAGCATCGAACACGAAGAAGAACATAGCGCGCCTGAAGATCAAGCACGCACTTCAAAACTTTGACTGTGATATCCGAAGTTAGACACTATCTGTTGCGACACCAGGATACATGTTATTGTACTCACAATGCCACACGAGAGGCCATGACCGGTAGTTGACCAAAAAGAGAGCCACAAACATGTATTTGAACACACTTGGAAGGGCCTTCCCAACCGGATTGAGGTAGCTTAAAGCATCCATGGCCAGAGATTGTCACCAGGTAGTCCGTCGAGCTGCGAGGTAGAAAGGGTCTCTAAGGGTGCGCGCGTTTTGGCGGGAGGCAAACTGCGGGAACACTGCTTCTTTGAACGTTGTGGGGGCTTTTATAAGGAAACTGCCGATGATGCTATCACAAATAACTTGTCATTCAGGGTCCTCTGATGGACCAGTCTAAAGCCAGTTGAATGTTCTACCAAAACCTTGAGCTCCTCGTCGTCGTTATCGCAGTCGGGGGTCTTCCTTCAGTCACGTCGGGCATGTGCCGCAAGAGCCTTTCGGTGAGTATTTAGGTCATCATTGCTGACAGTTTAAGTTGTTGGCGCTCTGTAAAAGAGTGGTTGAAGAACGATGATATTCATGATTTTTATCAAGTAATCGACTTCAATAATATACCATTACATACCCTTGTTCTTCAAGCTTCATGTGTGATGCTGAAGCATAGAGTGAAGCAAAAGAGGCTTTAACGAAGATGACAGTGCTGGATAAGAGAGGTTGAAGCACAAGCGCCTATGTATTGTCCGCAAACTTGTAACGGCGAGTTTCTCACGGGTTGCTTCACTTTTCGCCAAGTAAGTAAAGCAAGTACAGTACTCGATCGGATATTACTTACAGGTATAGATAGAATATGCGAGGAATATATTCAGATCTTTCAGCAATAAATACTTGATATTTCGTATACAAACACTAATATAAAAAAAGTCCGTGGGCTCTGCGGTATAATACAATTGTGTCTCGACGAGTGAGTTATTTAATCTACAAAACTTAGAGCCTTGAAATCCGAAACCAGTCCAATGCATAAAGTCAATGCTTGAGAGATGAGATCATGTTATGCAAGGTATAATCAATAAAAAAAAACCAACGGTATAGGAATGGAATGCAAAACAAAAAAAGAGGTTACAACGATGTTGGGTCCGGACGATCTGGTGGGAAACGAAGTCGAGCTAATAACACAGTGTCCCATTTTCTGTTGCCTCTCGCTCGGGAGACTCTCTGAGCAGAGTTGTAAGACGGTGCTTCTTCGGTATATATAGGACCACCAAGTATAGAATCGCCGGGGTCTGTTGTTGTTGAAAATTCCCCCCAATCCTGATCGGACTTTTGAGATGAATATACGTTGAAATTGACCTACGACAACGAGTTAGCCATTTATTCGTATATGAGTGGAATGACTCACCTGTCCATCCGGATGATCATGGCTGACAAAGAGAGCCCATTCGGCAGCTTCCAAAGTGCCAATGACTGGGAGATCGTTCAATCATTGTGCATAGGATGGTGAGGTGAGTGCTAACTTACCCAAGAGCAAGTCTTCTTTTTGAATATCATGCTCAGCCCCGTACAAATGGAGAATGTGTTCAACGTTCGCCTTGAACCATGCCTTTGGCGTCTTCAAATCTTCCACGTAACGATACGTTGTCGACTCGGAGAACAAGTGGGCCGTTTTATGTCCATTACGGAGTGGAGACGAGTAGCGTCGGCATACGTGTTGACTGTTTGACATTATTAATATACTCACGAAGTAGATAGAACATTTCTACTCACGAGAATCGACCATCTCCTTTACTTCTCGAAGACAGCCACGACTGAATAATGTCGAACCCTCTCTGGGCTACGTTCCGTTTGTCTATGCGTTGACTTCCCGTCCCAACTCGACCATACCCATACAGAGATGGAAGGTCCTTCGCGACACCTTGAGAACTCTCCAAAGGTTTGAAAGAGTTGAAAAGAGTGACAAAGTCTCCGTCAGGTTTGCGATGGTACCCGACAGCTCCTAAAGATACAAAACAGGGTTGCCACAGAGGAAGAGTCACTAAAAATATTGTCAGCATACTCGAAGCATTGAAAGAAAATGAGACCGAGACATACAGGAAGGGTGGAACTCATGTTGAAGTAACATTCGATACCGTCTTTCATCTCGTGCAGCAGCAACTCTTTCATCCGCAGGAGGAGGAGACTCATAGCCAGAGTATTCAAGTTGGTGCTCGTACTCAGATTCAGATGAAATGAGCATTGTAGAAGCCCGACTATGAGGCATCTTGGTATTTGAAGCATCTTCTCCGTCCGCTTGCGAATCCCTGTGGAAAATTTCATCTGGCTCAGGGATAGTCAGCTGTGTGATCTTTGTTACAGCCAAATGCGAATCAATTGAAGGTGATTCGCTGCTATCGTACACAACCGCTGTCGTGTCCGCTTCATGCAACGAAAATTAGTACAACGGAAGTGGCATCTGAGCAAATGATACTACTTACGAGGTAACATGGGCAGTGATGTTAACGGGCGCATGGAGGGAGACTTCCGAGAAGAATGCTCTGCCAGATGTTGAGGTGGGGGCTGAGGAGATTCTTTGAGGTCTGCTCCATAACTTGCTCGCAATTTCTGAACTTCAGCATCGACGACGAGCGTGAATCTGAATTGGCTTTGGATGGTAGCTGCCAAAAGTTGCGAGCTCCAAATACAGCCCAGTCCATGGGCGTCTATGTGAGAATATCTGGGCAGAGTTTCCCCCTCGTTCAACGAATCTACTAGAAAGATAATTCCTGGTCTTAGGGAGTATTCTAGCTACTACAGTACATGGAGTATTCTGGTGGCTAGTGATACAACGCATCTGTAGATAAGATAACCAGCACAGTGAAGTAGCACCACCAGTACCATCCTTCCTTTGCATTCCAAGTACGCGGACCCTCCTCTCAAGCAGTCCTGCACAACGTATAGTCTGTGTTCTAAAACAGACGAGGAAACGCAAAGAGAACATTAAGTAATGATGACCAGAAACAGAGTTGAAACTTACCATGCTCGCAGGAAGTCGATACATCCCTACTTTCACTCCCAAGCTGGTTCAGATTTGAATCTTCGTACAGAGCCTACTCGCCAGGCATCGATACGTCCCTGTATTGTGAATAGGATCAAAATAAACACATAGACAAAATAGAAGGACATGCATGGCTTACCGAGGGAATGAACCTCTACTTCACTTGGAAGAAGCCTTAGAGAGAGACGGTGGTCTAGTTGGACCCTTCTACACAATATCGTAGGGATTTCGGCTCGATGGAATAGTCATTCTTGAGTCGAAGTGTGTGCCTTTGTTTCTCAAAGAAAAACGCATTCTTGAGATGAAGAAATGGTCCATTTCAGCCCAACGAGGGATGAAATCAACGCTGGATCTCACATACTTCGTCCAAACAAGCCACCTTTCTTGTCAGATGAAAATGCTGTGGTCTGCGCTCGTAAACCTCCCTCTGAGTCTATGACTTGTTCACCGGACATCGATATATCCCTATATTGTGATCTTCATCAGTCTTCACACACAGATAGCCTGAAATCGATAGTAGAACTTACTAAGTTCACGGGACCTTGATATGTTCCTATATTCAAATCCGACTTCATGGGAGGTCTAGAAATGCATCCAACGACTTATCAGTGACTTGTAAACGATAATGACTTGCCACACCGTGTCTCCCTTCTTCGATAGAGACAAGTAACGATTTTCTAAACAACAGAATGGTCAATTTCAACACAAATATCATGGATTTTGTCATACTCAGACTCACCAGGTCGTTCAGGATGAATCATCTTCCTTGAAGGAACTCGATACATCCCTAGATCGATCTCAAAGCTTCTCAGGTAACTCCTCAAAAGCCCGATGAATGGTAGAGGTGATAAAAATCTCGCGGATCGCCTGCCGTTGCCGCAACAAGGGTAAGAGTACACCTTGCTCGCTGGACGTCGATACGTCTCTATATTGCTGTTCCAGTGCAAAGACAGGGTGATGAGACCCCGATCTCCTTGAATCCCTGCTGGCCGGATGTCTATACATCCCTATGTTGTTATTCCAGCAGAAATACAGGGTAAATAGGCTCCGATATTACCCAACTCCTGCTCACCAGACGTCGATACATTCCTATAATGCAATACAGGTCAGTTTCAACAGTAATATGCTGTGAACACACGAGGAAGGCTCACCAGTATTTCCTAAATGATAGGAATCAACACGACACTACATTGTGACCAAGATTAGCTCGCATGCAGAGTGAAAATATCATTTCAACTAACTGGCTAATTACAAATCTGGCTAGACATCAACACGTCAGCATATTTCGGATTCACGCAATGAATTTCTCGTTTTCAAGTTCAATGCATTCGAAGAACCAGAGTCCTGTCAGCACGATACATAATTGGGTTTCTAGAATGGATGAGGAAATACAAAAAAATTCACCAGGTGTGGTTTTCAAAGTGTAAAAAGCTGCTGTAGAGAGAAATCATGATTAGTCTTTTGAATCACAAGAAAACAAGCACATCGATACTTACTATCGTTGCTCCTGCGAAGATAGAATACTTCGCGAACGAGGTTCACGAATCCGGCTTGTCCCTTCTACAATGAGAATTTTGCATTGAAATCGGATATAGGTAGATATCGCGAATTGATTGTGGTCTTGGTTATGTGATGCTTGTGCGAATTCGAAACATATCTAGATCATGATCGCGTTCAATTTCGAAGATAGTATATCAGGGCAACGGAGTCAAACTTACCACGTTTGCCTGCTCGCAGGAAGCCAATACATCCCTATATCAACCTCCAAGCTTGCTGAGATGTTGCGAGATGTGCCGACAACTGCATATCTCTATTTTCTGAACATGATCAATAACAACTCATAGGAAATGCAGAAGGACTAGCAAAACTTACGAAGCAAGTAGAGAACCTCCTGGGATGTTGAGATATATCCATATTTCAGACTCGACTTCATTGGAAGTCCACAATTTTGGTCGATTGACTATTTTATTTGATGCAGCCATGAGTCCTCAGCTGGATGCTTGAACTGGTTTCAATGCACTTGAATCTGTCTCTGAAGCTACCATATGGTCATTTTCGACCCAACGATAAATGGAACCAGCACTAGGACTCACTCAACAAAGATTTACGCCCTCTTGATGTTCCGACTTGCGGCCGACTATTGCTACCAACAGAGGGATACACAGCGAGTCGCCATCGTCTCAAGAAAAGTTTGAATGTCCTTATATTGAAAGTTCAATTAGTGTGCTCATCATGCGTGAAAAAAAGATGAAAACTTACCAAGATGATCTGATTGAACTCTAGATCGTGACCGAATTCAGTCCACATGCATGCTGAGGATCTAATTGCAACTTACCGAGTACAAAATTCATGTCATATATTGAAATGGCAGCATCTTCTAAGCTCCGATAACTTGCGCAACGCCTCGTTCAACTGCTTTCTTGATTCTGACTCCTTGCAGCCTGCTGCTACTATCGACCGAGCAAATATACAGCGAGTCGTTGTCATCTCAAGAGAATACTGAATGATTCTGTATGAAGAACTCAATTACTGCGTGCCTACTAGTCCACCAAAAGGTGGCACTTACTGAGACGTTCTAATTGAGCAATTGCAGATGTGGGCTTATTGTTCATCAAGAACAGTTTGATTGAAGTCTGCTTCGATGATTTCAGGTCTCTAGTCCCACAGTTTATGTGCTGCTCAATTGTCAAGGCTTACGATATGCTTAGGATTCAAGATGTCAACAAGTCACAAATTGTACAAAACGCAAAGGAAATGGGACATACCGAGGCATCCCAACTGAGTGTTTCACTTGCCCAATGTTTGCATATACTGAGTTTCACTGTCCCGATGACTTCTGCACTCAAATAGATGTCTCGCCAGTGTTCAAATAAGACGTCATGACCAGCGAATCAATGTGAGATGAAGTTGCAACTTCACTCTCATCTGAACCATTTCAGAAATTCACGTAAACTATCAGGCATTAAAAAATGAAATTAAGAAGAAAGAATCATAAAAAATGCAACTCATCAACAAAATACAGATGAATGATCAATGTTCAAGACTACTTGAGGGCCTGCGATTGCGCTGCAATTTCACCATTAGCTTTTCGACTGCAAATAATATGAGTTGACCACATACTTTTCAAGAGATGGTCGAGAATATTACTGAAATGCACTTGCCCAGGGAAATGAAATCCAACCCAGATGAAAACCGAGGACGGCAAAATTCAGATGTGTTCAAGGTCGAGAGGTGCCACGTTCAGTGTTGAACCAAGTTTGAAAGTGAACTTGAATGTTCAGTTCTGTAGAATGGAGAATGCCGAAGTCCTGTCAATTGTGACAGAAGGTCTGAAACGAGAGAAAGCCTATGTACCTTGTGATTGGTTCATAGCTAATCCTCAAAATCAACACCTTCACAGTCAAATTTGGCCCTTGACTCCAATCTAATCTTGAGCATCAGTCGAGTGAGAGTTTGAACTCTCAACATTGAATGTGTACACCCGCAAGACTGTCAGTAGGTGAGTTCTCCCTCTGTTTTGAATTGGAAACCCTCACTTACTAAATAAGTATGAAAGACAGGTGCATTCGCGAGGATGATGTTGCACACGTGTGGTCCAAGAACGAGACCAATTGAGTAGTTGCTGGTGCTAACAACATCTCCATCAATGATGGTCTTCGAAAACACCATCCTTGATGTGTTGGTGTCTCGAAAACCATGATGTGGGATTGAATGGACTCTCATAGATGATGCTGACTGTTTTGAGGTCCAAATCTGTGTTCAGAGTGACTTGTTGAGTGATCATTTCTCATACCAAGCAGAGAGACTCTCACCTTGTCTGAGAATTATTTCTTCACTGCAGAGACCTTACTTTGTACTCAGCAGGAGAGAAATAGCTCCCTGTATTCATCTCTGATGTCGATGAAATACTGTGAGTGGTAGTTTTATTTCTAGAGCTTGATTAGATGGACTTACATGTGGCCACATTGGTAGAGTGGATTCCACTCTTTCATCACTCTGGATGGGATGGAGGGTGACTTTGACGAGGTAAAGGGATGGAGAGATGAGGAGGTAGTAAACAGTGGGAAGGATGGTTGAGGAGTTGTCAGAGGGGAAGTGGCCTGGATCACCCATTCAGATCATTTTTCACCTCTCACACTCCTGGAGTGGTTACCATCCGAGTCTGTGGAAGGCAAGCGAGTGGAGATGTGATTTTCCAAGCTTCAGAGTGTCCCTGAAGCTTGGAAAATCACTGCCTCCAGAGGCAAGATTCCCACCATCTGAGATCCTTACCTCACCTCCTCTTCCTTCTAGGGTTGGACTGAGGAATGAGGCGAGAGAAGAAACTAGCCAGTCTGTGCAGAAACTCTGCAAAGACTGGATAATTTCTCCTCTCACCTAATCTTCCTCTTCTGTCTGTCTGTCTGAGGAATAAGCAAACAATGTGAATTATTAGTCCAATAAATACATTAAAAATGAGTCTTAAACCTGAGATCTAAGCTGTCCATGTGAAGTTGAATTTTCTGAGATCAGACTCACACAAAAATGAGTATATTGAGAGAATTGAGACAATAAATACAGAAAAATGCGAAAAAAGGATGAAAAAAAATTACATACATGTTAGATTCCTCTGAATATACTCCAGATCAGGACAGGATAGTGTGAATGGTCTGTCTTCGTTAGGACAGTTGATTTGGCAACCAGATTGATTGAATCCACCAGATACACCCCAATAGACAAAATTGGACAAATAAACATGCTTACTAAATTTTAGTACCCGGAAATAATTTCATCTTGATGGGAGCAACACATCAGTCACCACAGAAACTCGCACTAGCTTGCCGCTGAAGGGGGCGAAGCTCCGATGATGGAAACAGGCCATTGCCAGAATGTTTCAGTAGACAGGACATGTCATGAAATGAAATGTCCTTACTGATCAAAGTTGCACAGTTTAATGCGGAAAAACTCCCATTTACTCCCTATTTTTTCATTAAGTACAATTCTTCAGCTGGATCTTCAATGAATGCCATGAATGTGGCTGAAAAGTAGGTCTGATAGCATTGTGTGATTGAGACCGTGAAAAAGAAAGAGGAGTTATTTTATTTCATTGATAACAGAGTTGCGAGTGGCCGTACCGTGTAAACGATCTGGGAGCAATTGGACGGGTCGATGTGAAACTTGCAGTCGAAAGAGTGACTAGGAGTGGCTCGATCGATTTCCAAGATCAAGTGCGTCTAGTTACTAAGTTTAGTACCCAGAGGCCCATTTATGGAAGGTGAGTTCAAGTTCGCTACCAAACACCTTCAATTAGACGCTCTGTTACACAATTGATGTGTTCATTTCTCCTTGTAATTTAGAGATATCTTCAACATGGTGCAATGGGGTTCTGTGTAATATAGCTCAAAAAAATTCTCTTAGTGGGATGAATTACGAGAATGATTTGCCTTGGTACAAATACAGTACCTTCTATGCTTTTTTCTCAATCTGTTGGATTAGCTATAAGTGACTGGATTTTACATTACTTGCGCATTGTATGAATCGCTGTAGCAGATGTAAATTGCTGCCACTTTTATGGCGCTTATTTTGGCCATCATAATGTGTCTAACTTACGATGCAGCCAGTAAAATAGAATCCTCTTTACATGAAGATATTATTGCTCTCTGTTTTCTTCGCCTTGTCTACTGGGCTGGATTACATCTCGGTGCGACTCCTCCGCAATAACAATTCCATCACCATCCTGACGTATCAGCACTCTCGCTAAGCTTTGCCGAAAAAATCTAGTGTGGTTTCTTAGCACTCCAGTGTGGAACTTCAGGAAACTTCCAACAGTCTGTTCCGCCGTGAAGGACGACCCTCGGATTCAAACTCTTTGTGCCCCGTTTCACTCGACACAGGTCATACAGGTGGTGTCATAAATATTTATAATCCACAAGTGCTCTCAAGTATAAATACAGGCTTTGTTTTCGCTGAAGGTCAGACAACCAGCTCCTCACTGCATCTCATATCTCCTACATTTACTTCCCACTCGTCGTATCACAATTCCACCTCATATTCTATTTAATTTATCTCTATTAATGCAATACCACCGTTAGTATCCGCGTTGTTATTTTTTATAACTACGGTTGTTGACCTCCATCCTCTTCTCATTTCTAGCGGGTTGATTCATTCGTCAGGTATCTGACATCTTGGTTCCCAATGTGTACAACGATTACTTACTGACATTTATTATTTCCATCGTAGATAATACGCCTTGTAACCCAAGGTATGTCCCCTTCCATTATTTTATTTATCCCCCCTCAGTGGTTGTCCTCGAGCTCGAAGGTCGTACTCCTTGACGAGTCGAACAAGCTGACACTTGTTCTCATCATGAGTATCTAGTTCAGCATCGACTGATAGCAACAGGAAGCGCGGCGGAAGAATTTGACGCTCCATCGTAACGTTAGGATTCGTATTCCGATGAGCCGTAATTTTGATATGGGACCTTACAACCTGTGTCTAGTTTGGTTGTCACGCCGAATATCGGTAGTTACAAACGATGTCCTTTTTCCATTTGCTGCAGAGTCTTACGAAGGATCGTGTGAGCCCGTAGTTCTGAGGTTGGGAATACTCCAAACCCCGTCGCGGTCCTTACTGTTGATGTCTCCTCAGTTCGTTTGGACACCCAGTTGAAGCTGCACCAGTGGCTAAGCTCACGAATAGGTGAGTACTCATCGATGACAAGCTAGAGTGAACCACTCACCTAATGAAGTCGAACTGTATTGAAGCTACAGGCTCTCAATCTCCCCAGAAGCATCGTGGTCGACAAATCCAAGTCATTGCCTGTTTGTTTGGAGTCGAGCACTCTGTTGAAGCTGCACCAGTGACCGAGCTTAATAGGTGAGTAATATCAATATTATCCGAAAACCAAACACTCAATCGGACTGAGTTCGACCCCACAGGTTTCTCGGATCGTGTCGTAGTCGTCACATCAAAGCTATCGTATGTTCATTTGGACACATTGTTGAAGCTGCACCAGTGGAGATCATCGACAGGTGAGTACTGATCCAAATCTGAGCAGAAACAAACCACTAACCTCGTTCAATCGAGATGAGTGGCTACCAGCCTTCGACCTCCACGTTTATCGTGTTGTAGTCGTCACATATGACCCATCGCTGTTCGTTTGGAGTCGGATGCCCCGTTGAGTAAATGAACCTATCTATCAATGAGTAATAACAGTGAGTCGAAATTCTATACTAGTCACCGAAAAGAAATTGACTCCGTTGATATAGTCCACCAAGTCCCGACATTATTTCCATGTCCAAGCCTTCCCTGGTTCGTTTGGACACCCTGTTGAAGTTGCACCAGTGGCCGAGCTCGTTCATAGGTCAGTGATTTAACGGCGAACCGAAAACAAACCACTAAATCATCGCTGTTGAATCCAAAAGGTCAAGTATACTCCCACCAACCAATCAAGCCTCTGAAGCTTTACTGGTCCTTAGACTATTCCAGTTCGTCTCGGACACCCTGTTGAAGCTGCGCCAATGGACGAGCTCATTCATAGTAATAAAACAGTGAGCCGAAAATGAACTCAGTTAAGTTCAGCTCGTTTTGTAATAGGTCTCCAATCCTCTCATCTGAACTGTGTCACGGTCGCCATGTCCTGCTCTCGTTGAAGCAGCACCAGTGGCTGAGCTCATCAAGTGAGTGATGATGATAGTCCAACAGTGAGCGTAGCGAACCAACTGACCTATTTAACTCGAATCTAACTCAATTCGACCTCAGTTGCTACGGGTATCTAATCCCCAGTTGCTGAACAAAGTCGGGTTGTACTCGTCACATCAGAGGTGATTGCTGACCCATGTCTGTTTAGAATCCCCACGGAAGCTGCGCCGTAACCGACATCGAACGTCGACCATTTGATGAATTGGGTACGTTGGTTTTCGGATAATTGGTCACTGGGTTCAATATCTGGTAAGTCCTTCATCGTCGGCATCGTTTGAAGTAGATGTTGTCTATAATCTTGTATAGCTTTATAACGCCGAGGTCAGTTTCATTTCATCCTTAAAGGCGTACTAAGTATGCTTACTTTTATCTTGTTTGTTTATAATCTGCGATGGCAGTAGGTATCCATTCCAATCTTCACGTTGGATAGCAACCCAGTTCACACGTCTGCGTCTCTTCCAACACCCTCCCTAATGACTCGAACATACCGTAAGTACCACTTCATTCAAAAGAAGTTGACCTTGCTCACATTTTTATTTATCTTTTCAGTGCCGTATATCATTTCGTGGTGTAATATCCTTTGTACGTGTTAACTCATCTTTGATCCGACACACCGAGTGGCCTTTCAGTGTCTGTTTATCAGTACTAGTACCTCGAAAATCAAGTACATACTCACATACTGTTTCTTTCAGATATAACGACCTACTGACTGCACAATCGTGAGTAACGTGTGATAAATCATTGACCGAGGAGATTACTAACCTTCTATAGAGGTATCTCGATAGCTTTGTTATCGAGAACCGTAGCATCCAAACCACATATATCCATCGTAAGTAAAACGGTACTTCTTATTCGTGGTCTTTATTCTGATTAACATTCAATTCATCACAGTGGATCTTTCATAACTGGGGATGAGTATCGTTGTCATCGTTGCCGCGGATACATAAACTCACTTCGTTCACTTTGCCAGTTTCTCATCATCGTGCAGGGTTTAAATTCAAGATAATCTAAAGAGAAAAAGGAACATGGGTAAGCAAAGTTTCTTTTTATCCGAATTCTGAATTTTAAAGATGTTCACGTACTATGATTTCATTCCTACAGCTTAACGTCTGTTCATACAATAAGTGAGTATTAATACATTCATATATTCATATTCAACATCTTTCCTCAAATACGACGACTCCCTTTTCCAGTATACGACCACTCCTCACGAATTCACCCTTCAAAAGGTAAATCAAAATCAAGATCATCTTTTTTATTTTTTTCTTTATCTTTATATGTGTTATTTACACGCCTTTGATTTCCCTGTATCATTCTTGCGCGAAGAAGTACTAGAGCACTCACCACAAGTTTGATCCAACAGGTTCGTGCATGTCATCAACTCCTTCCAAACGCGAACGCGATAATACAACCTCGTACGTGTAGTATTTCCTAGACGGTTGATGAAGGGTGGTTGCTGACATTCTAATGTGGGTGCTTCAGTGTCGTTCAGGTCGTAGGAAACGGTTTGGCGAACTTGAAGTGAAACGGCCGGCAGGGGAGGTGAAAGCAATGAATGGGCGTCGTCAGGACGTTTAGTCTACGTTAAGAACACTGAGACTGTCGAAAGATGTGGTCAATGCACCGATACACCTGTCACCTGTGATACCTAGCTTAGGGAAAGGCGGAGACGACGTCTGAGGGTGAATTTCTTCACTATGCACCTATCGACAGAAAACGGTCCACCAGGACGTTTTCTTGCACGTCTTGGACGTTGCAAATGGCTGAAAAGGTGGTGGTGAGAGTGGTTTATTGTTGCGCAGAAGCAATGGTATGGAAACGAAGGTTCAGGGTGAAGAATTTTGAAGACATCCCAGAACCACGTTGACGAGAACGGTGATACCAGTTTTTGTTCAAGCAGCATCGTCCAAGTTGCTGCCGCTGTCTGGCATAGTAACGAGAAAATGTGACTAATAAAAGTGAGTGGTTTGTGCACGAAATGAGACTGTAAATGTAATACTGACCTCTGACCTTCAACCAGGAATAGCCATGCCTCGACTGATAGACGTTGATCCGTCTAACACCCTCGCTTCAACGTTCAATGTGTTGCTTTAGGTGAGTATAGATTTGAATATTTCGATGTATTATCTTTTGGGAACCGTCAAGGCGTGTTGCAGTCTAAAGGTTTGTGCGTTGAGTTGCTGCATTTTCTGCATTCTGATACAGTCATGCATGGATTGAAGGAGGACGGAAATGCTTACCGGGAACGACTCGATTGCGAAAAACAAGAAAACGATGCGAGGAAGATATGCTCAAAGTGAAAATCCAACAACGACGGCACTCGTAAGTTGGTATTAGAAAAATAAAGTTTGGGCGCTGGCAGTTGAACGTTGCTGGCGTCACTCAAATGGATATTTTGACCGAATGGAGCAAGCTTTCTTGCTCTTGTACGCAGTGACTGCACCGTTCACAAGAGCCTTCCCAACCGGATTGAGGTAGCTTAAAGCATCCATGGCCAGAGATTGTCACCAGGTAGTCCGTCGAGCTGCGAGGTAGAAAGGGTCTCTAAGGGTGCGCGCGTTTTGGCGGGAGGCAAACTGCGGGACACTGCTTCCTTGAACGTTGTGGGGGCTTTTATGAGGAAACTGCCGATGATGCTATCACAAATAACTTGTCATTCAGGGTTCTCTGATGGACCAGTCTAAAGCCAGTTGAATGTTCTACCAAACCTTGAGCTCCTCGTCGTCGTTATCGCCGTCGGGGGTCTTCCTTCAGTCACGTCGGGCATGTGCCGCAAGAGCCTTTCGGTGAGTATTTAGGTCATCATTGCTGACAGTTTAAGTTGTTGGCGCTCTGTAAAAGAGTGGTTGAAGAACGACGATATTCATGATTTTTATCAAGTAATCGACTTCAATAATATACCATTACATACCCTTGTTCTTCAAGCTTCACGTGTTATGCTGAAGCATAGAGTGAAGCAAAAGAGGCTTTAACGAAGATGACAGTGCTGGATAAGAGAGGTTGAAGCACAAGCGCCTATGTATTGTCCGCAAACTTGTAACGGCGAGTTTCTCACGGGTTGCTTCACTTTTCGCCGAGTAAGTAAAGCAAGTACAGTACTCGACCGGATATTACTTATGGGATGTAAGGTATATATATACGTATAGATAGAATATGCGAAGAATATATTCATCATACTCTATTTCCATACACGCCAGGGCCTGGATATATGGCGAGAATGTCCAGGAGAGGTGAGTACTCATGAGCAACTTATTAATATGCACTACAGTCAGGCAACGCCGCAACGGAGATCTTTCAGCAATAAATACTTGATATTTCGTATACAAACACTAATATAAAAAAAGTCCGTGGGCTCTGCGGTATAATACAATTGTGTCTCGACGAGTGAGTTATTTAATCTACAAAACTTAGAGCCTTGAAATCCGAAACCAGTCCAATGCATAAAGTCAATGCTTGAGAGATGAGATCATGTTATGCAAGGTATAATCAATAAAAAAAAACCAACGGTATAGGAATGGAATGCAAAACAAAAAAAGAGGTTACAATGATGTTGGGTCCGGACGATCTGGTGGGAAACGAAGTCGAGCTAATAAAACAGTGTCCCATTTTCTGTTGCCTCTCGCTCGAGAGACTCTCTGAGCAGAGTTGTAAGACGGTGCTTCTTCGGTATATATAGGACCACCAAGTATAGAATCGCCGGGGTCTGTTGTTGTTGAAAATTCCCCCCAATCCTGATCGGACTTTTGAGATGAATATACGTTGAAATTGACCTACGACAACGAGTTAGCCATTTATTCGTATATGAGTGGAAAGACTCACCTGTCCATCCGGATGATCATGGCTGACAAAGAGAGCCCATTCGGCAGCTTCCAAAGTGCCAATGACTGGGAGATCGTTCAATCATTGTGCATAGGATGGTGAGGTGAGTGCTAACTTACCCAAGAGCAAGTCTTCTTTTTGAATATCATGCTCAGCCCCGTACAAGTGGAGAATATGTTCAACGTTCGCCTTGAACCATGCCTTTGGCGTCTTCAAATCTTCCACGTACCGATACGTTGTCGACTCGGTGAACAAGTGGGCCGTTTTATGTCCATTACGGAGTGGAGACGAGTAGCGTCGGCATACGTGTTGACTGTTTGACATTATTAATATACTCACGAAGTAGATAGAACATTTCTACTCACGAGAATCGACCATCCCCTTTACTTCTCGAAGACAGCCACGACTGAATAATGTCGAACCCTCTCTGGGCTACGTTCCGTTTGTCTATGCGTTGACTTCCCGTCCCAACTCGACCATACCCATACAGAGATGGAAGGTCTTTCGCAACACCTTGAGAACTCTCCAAAGGTTTGAAAGAGTTGAAAAGAGTGACAAAGTCTCCTTCAGGTTTACGATGGTACCCGACAGCTCCTAAAGATACGAAACAGGGTTGCCACAGAGGAAGAGTCACTGAAAACATTGTCAGCATACTTGAAGAATTGAAAGAAAACGTGACTTAGACATACAGGAAGGGTGGAACTCATGTTGAAGTAACATTCGATACCGTCTTTCATCTCGTGCAGCAGCAACTCTTTCATCCGCAGGAGGAGGAGACTCATAGCCAGAGTATTCAAGTTGGTGCTCGTACTCAGATTCAGATGAAATGAGCATTGTAGAAGCCCGACTATGAGGCATCTTGGTATTTGAAGCATCTTCTCCGTCCGCTTGCGAATCCCTGTGGAAAATTTCATCTGGCTCAGGGATAGTCAGCTGTGTGATCTTTGTTACAGCCAAATGCGAATCAATTGAAGGTGATTCGCTGCTATCGTACACAACCGCTGTCGTGTCCGCTTCATGCAACGAAAATTAGTACAACGGAAGTGGCATCTGAGCAAATGATACTACTTACGAGGTAACATGGGCAGTGATGTTAACGGGCGCATGGAGGGAGACTTCCGAGAAGAATGCTCTGCTAGATGTTGAGGTGGGGGCTGAGGAGATTCTTTGAGGTCTGCTCCATAACTTGATCGCAATTTCTGAACTTCAGCATCGACGATGTTGAACGATGGACGTGAATCTGGATTGGCTTGCCAACAGCTTTGGATGATAGCTGCCAATTGTGAGCTCCAAACACGACCCAGTGGGATTTCTGGTCGCATATTCTCTGCTAGAATGATAATCAGGGGGTAGTGTTACAATGTAATTGGGATCACATCACGCACTGAGTACGAAATGCCTAACGGAATTATCGTCGGCCATATGCCAAGGAACTTGTCCCTTAGTGAGCATCTCGACGCAACAGATAGCGAATGCATAAACGTCAACGGCGCGTGTCAGATCACTTTGACCAGCCATGACTTCTGGGGCTTGCCAACGTAGGGTGCCATCTAGGAACAAAACAGGTATTAGATATGCAGTGCACTAACAAAATGTTCAACGTACGGGGAAGAGGGGTACCACTAAGGCGATAGGCTTCGGACTTCATCTCACTCTGCCCAAAGTCGGTGATGACGCAGTGACCTTTGTCATTAACCAAGATATTTGCAGCCTTACAAAGAAGTATGTTCAGCTACATCCAATAGCGTCTTCAGAAAGAACATACCTTGAGATCTCCATGCAACACGCCTTGCTGATGTAAATACGCCATTCCTTTTGCTACTTCGTGAATCATTTTCAGAATGTTAACTTCGTCCAAACTCTTCAATCCCTTAAGATATCGAACTAAACTTCCGTTTTTCATGTACGGACTGACGAGAAACCAAGGTGGATCGCTAGTTGTCGACGAAGCACCCAATAACTCCAGGACATTCGGATGTATCAGTCTTTTCCAGACATTGACTTCGTGAATGAACATCTCTCTGGGAGTGGTATCCGCAAGGACCTTGATAGCTACAGTGCGGGAAAACCATCTACCTTTGTACACGTCGCTAAAGAAGCCAATACCGATCTTTTCATCGCGATCGATTTCGTATCGTGTAATGGTCCAGGAAGGGAGAGATAAATCCGTGCCTGTTCCTCTGCTGAGACGACGCAGAGATTCAATCCCAGATTCAAGGAACTCCCGGTGAAGGGTATCTCGAGAAGGTGTTCGGGAACTGGCCGTTGCTGTTGTGATGGTGGTATGGGTGGATGAACCGATACTGGCAATGCTCCTTACGGTATTCGTTCGAGAGACAACAGGTATCTCCCCAGAAGTTGTTTCACCCTCTGCGACTTTCACTCTGGGCTTAATAGGCGAAATTTCCGAACCCAGTACCGTTACCGTCATGGCGTTTTCTTCGGTCACTGCTACCTCGTTGAGGCTCCCTTCCTTTTCAATCTCGGTCTCCAACGCTCTCTGCAACGTCTTAATCGCTTCCGGCATCTCATCTCTCCCAACTTGTAAGACTTTGATCATCTCCATATCGTTATTCGTTTGCAATGCATTTCTCATAAGTTGTCGAAGGTCCGCGGTATCCCGTGCGAAGTCTTCTTGGTTCTGTAGAGCTTGAAGAGCGGAAAACTCTCGCAACGGATCTGGAGGAAGTTCCGGATGCTCAGAAGCGGGCTCTACACCCGTGAGTAGCAGCGAGTTTTGAGGAGAAATTTGAGCATGTTCGCGAGCAATATGGGCTAACAGCTCGGAGTGGGCATGTTCTTCTGCCTTCACCATCCTGAGCATACGTATTTGGATAGAGACCTAAATTTAGCCCATCAATATAGAGAAACAAGCGTTTAAAGGCAATACCTAAACACTTACATTGAACATCCCGAGTGCATCAGTAAGGCTTGCGTCACACATCTGTATTTGTACGTGGAGCTCGTCACGTTTGAGGTACCGTTTAAGGAAGGGTCTGTGACTCTGCTTCTGAAGGAAGTAAAGGACCTGGTCATAAGCTCTACATAACAATTAGAATGGATCTTATAGAAGACACCGGGTCTGACGTACTCCTGCAGCCTTTGAATGGGTGTAAGGAGTTCGTCCCGAACATCATCGCCTGCTTCGGCTATTTCTTCACGGATAGACATCAGCATTGTGGCACAACGCTCCGTGAGTCGAAGGCAGGCCATACGATTCATCTGAAATAACATTATCAGCTGTCAATGACATGTTCCTGCGCGAAAAACATACATCCACTTGTTGCAAAGCATCCCAAATTGACAATAATGTCCTTGCGGCAGGTTCAAGACCAACAATGGGCGCAAACTCTAAAAGGTCGACAGTGAGCAATAAAGCTTCGTGTCCAACTTCCGCGGCTGTTCCAAGTATATTCACCGCAGCCCGAGCGACTTTCTGTAACGAGAGCAAATTTATATCAATTCGAAAGAAAACTGTGGGATCACTTACTCGACGAGTGCGAGCCCATCCTTCAGTTTGTTCTTGAGGAATGGTTTTTTGTCTTTTCTCGTACCATGGACGAGCAACAGGTTCTTTATAGTTCCACCAGGTCGTAGATTCTCCATTAGGCGGCGTCTCATTGCCACCTATCCTTGATACTCCACGCCAGGTGAGCGCCAGATCCCTGAAAGGGCTCTGAGATCGATGGCTGACAGGAGTGCCGATTCCTCGACGTGTAACGGAGGTTGTGCGCCCTCTAGGAGCACCATCCGGAGCAGATGAGACACGCGATATCGAAGGAGCTAGCGATGGGGATGGTGAACCTCCGCGAACAGTCGAAATTGACAGACCCCGAACGCGACGCGATGGAGGTACCGGTGATCCTGAAGGAGAATGTGATGGTTCTGAAGAGGCATACCTATCTTCATTAACGGCAGGAAGGGGAAAAGACTTGAGTGCTGGTGAAGAGTATGCTGCAGGATTGAGTGGAGATGTAGTCTTGACTATGGGAGTAGATGAACCTGAAGAGGATAAAGACGACGCATTCGACATGGATCTACGAGAGTCTGGATGTGAGGATATAGGATTAAGAGGAACTGAGGGTTTTGACGGTGAAGGCATAGGATCCTAGAGTCCTATTTTGGAAGCATACAACCGCCAGGGAATAAGATATACTGATCAGATTGAGTAGACAGATGACAACGATTACTGTGCTCACCGGTCACCACTGCCACTCGGGTATATGAGTCGGTGTCTGATTATACTGAGCCAGAGGGAGTAGCTTGAATGGTGAAGCGTCCTGCGCTTGACATTCGTAGCAGTATATAAGTGACTTAGGACAACGACGCGCGCGTAGCGGTGGTAGGTTCCGCACAGTTAGAAAGCAAAAGGATTGAATTTTTGGCCGAGAAACCCGGTTGAATGGATTCTCGCTACGGATGGATGATTGTATGAGTACAAGCCAGCATATGGTCCTGGCAGAAGAAAGAGGAAGTAAGCCAACCTAGCTTTCGGCGCTACACTCATACCCTAGCTCGCCGAATTAGGAAATTATAAAGTAGTTGATTTGCCGCGCATAATACTGGGCTGGTAGGGACCGGTAGGAGACTACTACTCCCACTAGCACCGCCTAACTTCCGTATAATTTGGAAGACGACCATTTTTATTCTTCAGAGCAAATATTGCATGATTAAATTCAATATTCGGGATTAATTTCATCAGAGGATGGGATCGCCGCACAATTTCCTTCCTTTCTTTTGATTTTCCGGTATTGTTTGTATACAGAAGAGCCAACTAGACAGCACTACATGGCACTATTTACTTCTACGTTCCAAAGTACAAAGCTGTTATTCAGGAAGGATGTAGTTGTAAGTGAGTCAGGTCGAAGGTATTGACCGCCTGCGTCGCAGTCACAAAGGATATTCAAAGAGACGAACGACGTTCCTTCCCGTCCCTCTCTTCCGCCACCCAATTAGATAACATAGCGTGTCACAAAAAGGCTTCAAAATATGTCTCTCGTATAAATTTCGGAATTCCGGCGGTGCTCGGTCCTTAAAAAGCCGTCTACCCAACCCGAAAATGGAAAGTCTGATGATTCGTCCGTGTGACGCTTGCAGCTTATCCACATGAATATCTCGAGTACTTCTGGATCATACAGTCGAAGACACCGACATAGAGAGAAACGGGAATAATCGAGTTAAGTAGCTTAAATCGCACTCACTTGAGTTACCGGTGAAAAGAAGCACTATATAGTAAAGTTGAGCCGGGTGGGCGCGTTTGAGGTGATTGCTACATGGTCTACATTGCGCATGCTGGCCAGCTCACTTCCTATGAATAAATTAGCAAGTTGCAAACGTTAACGTTAGAGTCGAGCTCGACACTTATCGACCTGCCTGAAAGAAGTGGCCGCTGAGTTGCCGGAGCTTTAAAAGAGACATCTTCGGTCACTTGAGAAAACGTTAAAGGAGTATACATTTAAAGTCGACATTGCTTGTGACTTTCAAAAAGCCAATCACAATTTCTGCGTGGTTGAACAGACAGACTTCATCTTGATTCAGATCTAGCAATTTGCCGACGGATCGTTCATCCGTGAGGTACCTGCTTCGATGCTTCAGCCAATCGGTCGTTTTCTCCGTATCCTGAGTGACGATGATCTTGCAAAGTAATTATACAAGGTTGTGTCTTGGAGAAGACGTATTCATGTATTGTGTATAGACGAGATACGCATCGATAGGTCCGAGTTAACCTATACAGTGAGCTTCTAGAAGCGTGAATAAAGCATATTCTCATTGTAGGAAAGCTCACAGTATTACCAGCGAATGAATATGGAATGAACTGCCTGAGAAAGTCTATCGCGATACCAAGAGGGACATAAAGACCAAGCGCAAAAATTCCGGGGAAAGATCGTCGTGACCGATAAATGATATTTGCGAATTCTTCCAATGCGAAGGCTGAATCATCCCAAGGACGGCGCTAAAACGGCTGCTCTGCTAAGACTTCATCGATCTTGACCACTAGCTCGTCTTTGCTCTTTAGTTCTGCTGGGAAGTAGGCCTTTGCACCTCCCACACCTTTGGTCCTAACCACTTCGCTGATTCGTTTGTACGCCTGTCTATCATCTCCATATTGCACAGAGCAAACGAAGTCACGCTTCTTGTTGTAAATCAGAAGGTCTCCCGTCGAAAGAGGAGCAGAAAGCCCTGGCATGTCTGCAGCAAAAGGAACTTGGACTTTGATAATCATAGATTTAGGTTGAGAAGGAGAGAAGGTTCGGGGGTTGGGAACGTGGGCCATGCGTGTGTTACGAGCAGGAGTTGGGGGTGCTGGGATGCCCATCATTTGTCGCACCATGTCGGATATCGGTATGAGTTCTCCTATCTCTCTATACACAGGTCGCAGTGTCACTGTGTTCGTCGCAGAGAATGGTGAACATGTCTTTTTATGAGCTGGCCAATCCTTTCCTGGAAGGAGTATCTGTATGAGTAACCGGATAGATGAACATGATCTGAAGCCTACTTTGACATTCAGACGAGCAGTATCTCGTAGAGTGGCACTTTCCACATTGCTTGAGACTACCTTCTTTCTTTCCGCAAGCATGGCATTTCTTCTCGTCCATCGGCGCGTCCTCTCCTGTGCGCTTGCGGAGGCATTTTGTAACAGTCGCCGTTATACATGGTCCACATCGAACAAAAAATTCCCGAGGCACGATACCGTCTGCGTCAGCTATGTCCAAATCTGCCCCAAATTCCATGAGAAGTTCCACCGATCCTACTTGATTCGTCTGAAAACAACTACAAAGGCATGTCAGGTAAGCGTGTTATCACTTGAAACATGGTGTTCAGTACCTCATGATAGGAATCTCTCCATAGCGATTCCGATGGTTGACATTGGCCCCTTTCTCGAGGAGCAATCGGGCAAGATCCAGCCTCGCATTATGGTTCATCGTAGCATGATGTAGTGCAGTATATCCAACGATATCTTCCACATCTGGCGGTGCACCGCGTTCAAGCAAGAATTTAAGGACAGATAAGTGATCCATCCCAGGGTATGGAATCATCCGTTGAGCTCCAGCAACAACCAGGGTACAATAACCAAAGCGGTAAGGTGTCTCTGTCGCTGAAAGATCTTGACCAGATTGAACGGCCTGTAAGTACGCGGCATCAGCAGAATGAGCAGAGACATGATAAAAATGGATCAGACCAATAAGACGTCCTTGAAAGACCCTAAATAACAGACCATCGCGAAACGGTTCAATAGTTTACCGTCGAACGCCTTTGAAACTATACGTTTAGCATGACGATGTCAGGAGATACTGATTATCAAAATTATTCATCGGCACTCACTATCCTGGTAAAGATTTCTTAGTTTCTGAGCTCCACTTTTGAGACCGATGTACCCAGGCTGACGCAGAAGTTGCTCCATTTCAGAGGTGACCACGAGCCCCGCAGAGCCTTGTACAGAAGACATTTTACAAAGCTATGAACGCTCAAAATGGGGTGCAGTGATAGTATTTCCTACAGCAAGGACCAATTAGAATTGCGGGATTCAGCGTTTGAAGATACTGAAACAGGGATTACCTGCTGATTCTAGTAGAGGAAACCTTGAAAGAGGCGGAGTTGTAAAGGTTTAGAATTTCGAGGTTTCTGATTGACTCTTCCCAGTGCCGCGGGGGTTGAATCGTGAGAAATGATTTATAACGGCGCTCAGGCTAAGGTGGAACGTTTGCAGACTGCAGCTTACAATCAATTTCAGTACTCAAACATCATCACAATTTGTTGAAACCTCCGCCTCCGTCTCTCCTTTTTCAATCAACAAATTCGAAAGTCGGGTTTATTCGCTGCTCTTAATATGTTATTCGACTAATTATCTTTTTCTTTGACGTCATAACAGCAGGATAATCACTTAATAAAGACATGCAGCAAACGGGTCCCACATATCTCCTTCTAAATTGTTATTATTCCTAAGAGTTACATAACTTGGGCCCTCCAACATAGCTCATGCTCAGAAGTCACCGGTAACCTTCTAACGTCTGTGTCCGGCTAACAAAGTGCTGCATTCTTCAGTGCTTTTTTCCCAGTACTATGATGACACCGTGGTGTGATTTTCGCTTAGCTCTTCATCGATGATTGGACAAGCTGCCATGACCTTGCAGGCAAGCTCGGACTTGAAATTAACTTTCTCAGTATACAGCACGTTTAGCTGAGTATGAGACTTTTGACTGTGCAAGTTCATTCGCTGATCCCCTTTTGGTGTTGTTCCCGAAGTAATGCTCCTCCTATTACAATTTACAACCACAATGCACGGGAATCAGAATGTCATTACATGTGAGCTCAATTTTCGGACTCTACCGTCGCTTGACTTAAGAAATGTTCCAAGTTTCAAACTCTAGTGATGACTCTCATGATGTTCAGTTGAGCAACTCGTGTCCTGATACGTTGCCCATGAATTTCCCCAGGTCTGCATCGCAGGAGGACGGTGCCATCACTCGATGTATCGACGAGTTCATCTACCTGTTCTGTTGTGCGTCAAACGAAATGAAATCCGCCGGTTGGTATATACATTAATCCTTATATGAATTAACTTCGGACGTGCAAGCTTTTCGTCATTATATTATTTATACCACTGACCTCTATCCCTTGTACTTTAGGTGACACATCAAAGACTTGTTTCACATGAGAAGATTCGTCCATAAAATGTCGAATCTCTGTCCAATCATGTTCGAGGGAGATATTCCATGGGAATGCTGTGCTAAATATGTCAGTCTTGATACACATTTCACGTCTTGGTGGTCTTCGCACTCACTTTTCTCTTATCTTTACCATCGTATCCAGTCCTACCCGAGCATCTTGGTGTTCTTCGCTGCTTGCGTCTTCTTGCTCGGAATTGAATTTTGTATACTGTTGATATACTTTATCAATGGTCGCATGCTGAGTGGTTGCAGCTGCATCGTCCAATACCGTAGCCATATGGAGGTCCACGCTTTGAGTCCCTCATGCAAACACAGGATATTCCCGAGATTTTCTGAAGGAGAAGATTCTGCCTCGCTGCCTATCCCATCTCTCTTTTGTTCGCTGTTAACCGTGCAACAAGGAGTTGCTTCACAAAAATGCCGCTTGTGTGTTCTTGAATCTTTGACCGCGGAGATTCTTTTGCAGTAATGAATAATTGTCGAGCGAGCTTTGATATTTCAAGGTCAGTCTGTTACTGTCGTTCCTCTGTCATCGCTCTTGACATTTCATTTGTTCTGATTCATAATCCTCCAAGTCTACACAAATTCTGGTGTCGGCATTTAGCATCCCAATGATCGGTGTCATGAATGTGCATTTCCAACTTCTCTGCGCCAAAATGGATCCATCCGTCCGTGAAACATTACCACTTCTACCGGGATTTGCAAAGGAAAGGACCTTGAAAATTAGGGCGACAACCAATCGTTACTGGCCAATAGTCTCCGAGCACCACGATGCGGTGTCCAATCATCGTGCAGTTCAAGCCATGTCCCTCTTTCTACCACACCGCTTGTAGGAAGTCATCGCACATTGTAACATTCTTGAGATGCACAATGTGGAAAAGTTGAGGTGCGTATCAAATTGTTTTACATGGACATCGGGCTCATCCGTTCGCAATCCTATTCAGTGAAGTACGACAACTCTATCGCCATATTGTCGTGCATAACCCCACATGCGCCTTCAACATCAAGGCTGCAGGTACACGTGCGGTACTACATTCATTGGAGGCTTAGTGTGTTGGAACAATGTGGTCCACTCAAAGTTAGAGTGAGTTGATGGCGTGACAACGACCTTGTTACCCTGTTCACAAGTGACGTGGGATTCATCTCCGCATGCATACACACCTCGGGGAAACAATATGCTTCTGTACAACCCCTTCCTGGAACCAATTGGAGCCCCATGTCAGTGGCTTAACATATATGTTACGCTTATGGCATCGCCTACGTTTAATTCGCAACATCTTTCCGCGAGACCCCCCTTGATCTGCGGGACTGAATGTGTTCAAGAAAGCTGATTGGGCCACAATTCAATAGACATCGTAAACTTCCGTGGCTACTCGAGAAGCTGTTTGGGTTTGCGAATATTTAGTCAACAATGTGCTTCTTCAAATTTGAACGGCGCAGAACAGGAACTTTCGTTAAAGAAGCTGGTCTCCCAAGATATCACCTTCATTCTGGCGAGCCTCGAAATACAAATCACGTCTATCTCTGTGAGTGATCATATTTATGTTGCGCAAGAGTCAATAAGGTCTCGGTTATTAGATCCGAGAGTCATCCTCGATTATCGAATTCTTCACTGTACCTTTGGCGAAGGGAAAACCCCGGATTCCGAGATTGCCCCTCCAGGTCGATTTGGTGCAGTGGTCACTGGATACTGTCACGATCTCCAACTTAGCAAATAGCCACGGTTTCAGCCCTGCGAAGATCAGATAGCCTTTCTAGTTACGATAGTCTTACCTTTTTCACTTTCCTGGGGTAAGATTCAAGCAGACGTCGAAATTTCAGAAAGCGTGAGCACCATATTTCTTTGATGAATCGTATTTCACGCTGTACTACTTTAGAAACCTCGGAGATTCCAGGATTAACTTATGCGTTGTCCGACTGGACGCCGCAGTCCGCCGAGAAATCGACCTTCAGTCTTTATGCCAGCTGACTGGCGGCAATCGTATTCAGTGGAGGGATGTAGGTGCCATATTCTTGTTACAAACTCAAAAACCCACGCTGAGTGTTGAATAGGATACAGATCCTTCTTCGTTTCTTACTGATTGCGCTTCCAAATCTCCACCCCCCTTTGCTTCTTCATTCTGTCGCATGCCAAATTCGGCATGAGTAGAAGAGGTTGATGGTATCTTTCGATTCGCAGCCAACCTTTATAAAGTTCCTCCAGTGGAGTTTGGGACTGTCATCCTTTCTCCCCATTTTCCAGCAGTGATTTGGCCATGGCATCCCCACCTTCCTCACGATTGCAAAGCATTCAAACCGTCGTCACACATCCCGCTTTACGTGAGTAGACATTTTATTGAACTGCTTGAAGAGTATTAACATGTGATGTTATAGACCTTAGAGATGCACGAGATGCACACATAGTATTCGAAGCAGTACGACTAAAAATTCTCCCGTTGGTCACTAGAAGATTGACCGCTGCGGAACGGGAGCAACTTACCTCAGGAAACGTCTATGTATGGGAGGAAGCAGAGCATAAACAAGGTAGAACTCGTATACTGTCTTTCTCTGTCTCCGTATGTTTACATCCCTCCGCAGTAGGTGGATTGGAACGATGGACCGATGGACGACGATGGTAAATTCTTATTTATCATCTTGACTTGTTTCCGTGAATAACTGGTTGCAGGTCCCAAAGTCGAATGCGTGGGGATTACCTCTTCTACGAGGAGAAAATAGAGACCACTCCAGAGGAGAAGGAAGCTAAAGCTGCTCGCCGGTGAGTCTTGGATTCCCGCACAAATCGATCCAAAAGACACGACTGTCAATCTGACACTTCATTAGGGCACGCAGAACTCTTGATCCTTTTTCATATCAACCAGCTCCCACTCGCCGCCAAGATCGTCCATCAAAGCCGGATGGGCTCACCAAACAAACGTACTCGACTCATGTACAACTCGGCGCCTCTGACACGCCCAGAAAGTGGCACATTGTTGCCTATTTTTCGGTACATTCGCGTTCAAGTCATAAGAATTGCTGAATATGACTGACTGATAACAATTCTCCCTTGTACAGGGCGAAGAATACATGTGCCTTCCAAATGTCGACAACTATGAATACCTCCGAAACATTCGTATCCCTGAAGGAGTGTACTCTTCTGCCCGGGGGAACTTGAACCGTCTCCAACGACCAACATCCGGGTCAGACGAACCTGAACACAGGCGCCCCCCAAGCGCAGATCATCCTGGTTGGAGTTCACCTCCGTGGGCACAGCCGCCACATTCTTATCAGCAAGGAATCCCAGACAGACCACTGTCACCTGCTTCCTCTTCGTGTTCCTCCCCTGTTCTCAGCCCTCATTCATACTCTATGAGCTCTCGAGGCAGTAGTATCTTGACCCGCCATCGAGAAGGCAATCAAGAGCTCCCTCGGCTTTCAACAATCGCACCTCTTCTTCCTCCCCCACAACTTCATCGACGACCAGGAGCAAGCGGTTACAGCCCCTTGACCTCGGAGGATCAACGAGCTTTGAACAGCTTCCGCGTTGTCTTATGATGCAGTCTATTTCCTCTGAGTAATGTGCGTGGACTTAGGAAGGCAATGCGGTGCCTTTTGTCTTCCTTTTCCGTTGAAAGGACCCGGAGACTTGTTTTGAATGATCCAGCTATACTCTCATTCTGCGACAGGTCACTTTTACTTAGTTTTGGCTCTATTTCTTCGAGAAGAAAAAAAAACAGGCTTACGTTTCACGCTGTGTCGAGAACATGTCTTACAGGTGTATCCCCGTGGGGTTTCCGAGTTTTATGGAGAGTTCAGATAGTACCTATAATGTAGAATATTCTACGAAGATATGAGGATGCTTGCTTCAGATTATTTCTCTGGCACGGATCTTCGTCACTTTGTCCTCGGAGGTTTCATCTTTTGTCAGATAGGATAAGCGCACTTCTCTTTCTTTCTTTGAGAGAGATATTGAGAAGTTCCACTTAAAGGCGAAAATGTACTCTATATGGAATTGGCTTTTAGTCTAATTAGCAAATTCTACATCACGGTGGCATGAACAAGTCTAAAGAAGAATATCCGAACATGTACCGTTCATCTGAGGCAAAACACGAAATTTAGGGACGTTCAGACCTATAGAATATACATCTCATGCTTCTGTTCAGAGTAAGGCCGCATACTGAGCTTGTGACTGAATAGACTTTGGAATGTTTTACACGGTGCGTCAGGGCCTCATGTACACGCCTACAAGCTTCAAGGCAGCAGACAACGAAGCTTTTGGAACATGCACTGAATTCTCATAAACACAGCCTTCTATACATCAGTTCGCAGACTTGAAACGGAGCCAATCGCTTGGCAGGGAATGTGCAATTATCGTACACCATCCTGACTCCTCCCAGCAGGAAAGGTATTCTCAAAGATGGGACTTCAAGTAAAACATGTTTCGACCGAGATATCTAGCTCTTTTGAAGGCTTTGAAGAGTATTCATGTATTCAACTCCACATCCAGTAAACCTTCCTCAACTCCCTGGCCGTAGAGTAAACGAGTAAGTAGCAAATAATTTTCGAAATTGTCAGCGTTCAGTAGTGGCACGGCATGATTTCGGCATCGAGGTATAGATTATGTAAACTTTAAGAAAGGCAACTTCGTGTAATTGTTCACTTGGAAACTTGCTCAAATTCGCTTCAGACAGATATGAGTCTCTCACCCTTGGAACAATCCGCAGTCACCTTGTCGAAAAAATAGAGGAGAATACCTACTTGCGATTTACAATTTGCCATCCTCCGTTCATGGTGACCTGCCTCACTCTCTCAATCGTTCGATGCTGGTACAGTATCACACACGTATCTCCGTAATTCACCCTCACGATATTGTGGAGTTGACACATATTACAGTGCCATCCCAATGATATTGACGGAGCTGGCTTATAGAAAGCTGTCAATAGTGAGTTGAATTTGTCATTCATTTGGTGCAATTATATGAAGCCAAAATCCAGATCACTTCGTGAACGCAATTTTAGTGTTAACCTGGATATCATGATGTCACTTTCAACAGTCTGGGAAGTATAGATATCCCGATTTCATCCTCATAATGAATCCAGGAAGACTGCATTTTATCATGCTCGATACCAATTTATTTTTCCAGCAACTCCGATTTACCAATATCTCCTCACAGCCCGCTTCAAACGTCCTTCAACCAACATGATGCGCCTCTGTATTGGAAAGTCCACAAGTGGAAGAACGCAGAGCCCATTCATGTATTCCTTAGTGCTGGAGGCAGGCTTATAACCAAGTAAGGCAATTTCGCTCTCTGTGCCGGTTTCCAGAGCTATAAATTGACAATGTACCAGGGCGGAGATGATTCTTCGTGACGGTGTGATTGGTCTGTGCTTTGACATACTCTGGTTATTTCCACGCTGGTTCACGGGTGAGAAATCGTCTCGGACTCAACAGAATACCAAGCAAATGTACCCAAAATAACATTCTGTGGCATCGAAGATAGACTAAGGTTTTGTCCGTATAACACACGGATTCAGCCAAGCCGCCCGTTAAAAACAAGTACGCGTGTGTTCATGACAATTTTCTAAGTTTCGTTGTGTGCATGCGTTGATTGATATTCTGCAGATGGCCAAGTCAGATAGACAGAGGCACGTCCTTCCCTGTTCAAAGCGATTGTGCCCACAGACCTCAAGCTACTCTCCTGCAACTATCAGGAAGGTCTCGTTGCAGCTTCTCTCCCATGAGGTGGCTGTAGGTTCGGGCGCACTATCCCATGATTAGCCTAGATGATTCAAGGGTGTCCGGTCTCATGTCTGATGGATCCAATTTCTCGGTGACAAACATGTCTTTACGAGGGTAGACCAATCCACTTTAATGAATGACCCCTCTACCAGCCACAGTGTCTTGTTTTCTTTCAGATGGTGATCGTCTCGTCCGAAGTGAGTTGGTGCCTGTAATAGTATTTGACATGGTCAGCAGTCCTCAACGGCGGCGTCGTCCAGTGGGAGACACAATCCCAGAAGAGCACACTTCCAAAATATGCTACCGCATAGTTCATCCGCCTCCTCTCGAATCGACATTGGATTTCGGGTTATTTTCTATCCGCTGGCCCTAATTCCCTCGGGCTTGTATTCGGAGAGACTGCTCCACATTTACTGTACATCACGGCTTTTGGAAAATTTGGGTGACTTCGAAGTTATTGGCACGTAGGCATATGCTCCCAAGGGGATGTCGGTGAACTCGACCCGAGGGATCCTGCCGAATGAGACGTTGCCTACCGCCAGCGTACACAATTTGTGAGTGGCGTCAATGATTTCCTACTTCGTTACATCTGTCTTTTGGTCCTCAAATAACTTAAATTCCAGGATCATTTCAAACTCAGTGTGCTCCCGGCTTGCTTTTCTCAACGTCCCAAGGTAATGCAGATGACTTGTCGAATGCTGCTTCTTTCACCTACGTCCTAAATGTAGTCTGTTGTCTGACAGGTGTGTCTTATACGCGCCGGGTGTCGCAGACTTGGCTTTTCTTCCGTTATAGTACACTATTTCCATCCACAAGAAGTACTGCCTAGCTCAACCGTTCAAGAGTGTCTTGGCTTAGATTGAATTCTTGTATCAAGAACGAATTTTCTGCAGACACTGCATTCGTATTAGCAAGGTCATTACTTGCTGGAAGAATTGTTTCCCCGTTCGTCACGTATAAACCCGTGTTTCGGGACATACCATCCGCTAATTCTGTGGCTGTATTTGTTTTTTTAAACTGTTCACGTGGGAACGCACAAAATTCAAGTCTCAACTTAGGTTGCTGCATCCTTAGAGTTCACTCCACGTTTACGCCATTTCCTTATCGACCGGATTTGACTTGACAAAGATACTTGTACCCAAATAACCAGCACTCCGTCATTAATTCCTGTCGAGACGTCTACAATATTAATATGGTACGACAGATCAAGCACTGCAATTTTCGAATACACTGCATACTTAATTTGGCCCGCTGATTCTATGCAATCCTTCCTGTCAACCCGATGCAATTGCAATTGCTTGTTTATAGAGTCTGTGAATGGAATAAGCAACTGAATTACTAGATTTAAAACCGCCGTGTATTCTAAAGTACACTTGAACCTTGTGATCGAACCGGGCGGTCCGCCATGAGCAATCGTTAGACACAAGGAAGCAGGTCCCAATTAATAGCTCGAGGGCTTGTTCCTGAAATCCGTGGTACCCACCCCATGTCCACGATATCAGTAAGATGACGCATAGTAGGACGGCCATGGGGACAGTTCCAAGGTTGATCCATGGTCCCCATATGCCGAATGACCTTGGGTAATCGAGAGAATTAGCGGACGGCACAATGAAGGGATGTAATTGTAATTGTACGTACAGAGAGCATTTGCTGCCGCTTTAATGGCATACCAATCATGAAGCTCATTCTGCAAGCCCGGGATGCGAACATTAACCGGGCCTTGGAACAACGAACCATGCGACCTTTGGGTTGGTCGTGCATGAGATTCAATAGTTCCTCCAAGTCTATCAAATATGGACAAGTGTGAGTGGCTGCTCAATAAAAATGTAGGACCAATTAAACGAACCTTTCATGTCGAATACAATGTCCTTACTGATCGGTTGAGCTACCAATTTCAATTTATGGCCAACGAGATCCATGTCGTCATCAACATTGATTTCAAACCCGTTTTGTCGGAGAACATCTACGTTTTCTGCAGCATGAAGCTCGTCGGCTGCTGTGAGCTCTAGTGGAAGCGGTCTGTGGTTGCATGAGTTGTGTGAGCCAACGAATCAGATACCCGACTTACCGAAACAAGGGTTGAGAATCAATTTTAGTCGTTAACTGTAGCTGCTCAAAATTGTATTTTTCGTCTGCAGCGTGTTGATCTACAATGAACAAGTCGTCCATGATGGCTTCGGATTGGAAATCGGTTTGCGGTGAACTTGTTTTCCGGCGTGTAATGATAAATCCTTTGTTGAACTGCCCAATGACCTGCATTGATGCAAAATCACTTTTGTCAATAACGCGGGAAAGCGCTTCTATGGCTTTGTCGTGGTCGTTCGAACCGTCAAGTCCCGCATCAGCGACAATGTTGGGACCATGCTCTCCACATTTGGATGAAGGCGCTCCTGCTGTGCGCTGAATGATGCGTTCTTTGAGCTGCCGCCACGAGGTTTGTAGATGTGTCAAGTTGCAGACTAAAGAAATATCGTCGCCCTCGGTAGTTTTAATGATTTCGGTCTCGGTATGAGCCGTGCTGGACGAACGAACAGTTACGTGAGTCTCCGCATCAGGAACTGGGGATGTAGCATCGCCGCTTTCGTCTTCTGCCTCTGTCAAATCTATGACTCCTACAGATTTTGGACGAGTCGTATGATGTTCCTCCTCGATATCCGCACCGCGAGTGATGTTAACATTTCCGGGCTCTAATTTTGCATCAGCGTCAACTCCGCTACTTGCGTTAACTTTATCTTCCGAGTCCTGCACGAGATCAACCTCTTCGGGTTTCTCACAGTCATCACCGCTGTCAGAAGAATGGAAAGATCGAACTTGACTGCCAGTCATTGCGAAACCAACTAATCGTTTCTTGAGATTCTCCTTTATCGTAATCGGCCTCGATGGTACCCCAGTTTCTGACTTATCGGTTTTGTGTCTTTTGATACCACGTCGAGAGTCTGTATCTGAAGCATCTTCATCATTGTTATTCGCAGCGGGCCGCTGTAGATTCCAAGAGGCATTCGAAGTACTCAGGACCATTTGCACCTTCGATGTAGTAGTGGTATCGGCTGCATTAGTTTTGCTGGGAATAGATAAGGACCGAATTCTCTTTGAACCAGCCAATGAATGTGAAGGATTGATCCCAGCAGAGTTTGCTTGAACAGGCGATTCAGGATCGAGAGGAAGGTCATCGGTAGAATCCACATCCATTTCTTGATCCGAAGACACAGTATTGTTAGATGGATTATGGGAGGAATGGCGACCTTTGGTGATGCTAGGACGCGATTGAGGTTCCACGATCTGATCCTCAAAAACTGAGGTTGGCTTTGACAATTCAGGTCTTGTAGTTGGCATTTCTTCTTCGACATCCATGGTCTCTGGAGAATCTGCACGGGAGGAGAGCGTAGAGGATGTTTCTCTTCGTGTTCTGTCACTACGAACAGCTTTTGTCGACCCCTTTACAGGAAGATCGACTAAGAGACTAGGCTGGCTGAGAGAAAAAGTATCTTCTTCAGCAGTTGAGTTACGATCCTCCTCGTCTTCATTATCCTCCAAAAATAACGGAGCTCGCTGTGAGTGGCTGGGTGTCAAACCTGTCGTAGTTTTACCGCCAGTATTCATATCGAATGTGGAACGAGACGGCGTAAATGCGTCTTCTATCGCGACCTGAAGGGTCACATGCGTCATCATTAGCAAAATTAAAAGCTAAGGATAGAGCGAGTTACTTTGAGTGCTTGTATGAGGTTATTCTCGCTGTGAATGAAAATAGTCCGTTTGTCTGGACTAACGTTGATATCCAAAGTTTCTATCTAGAAGCTCAATACACACGTGAGAAGAGAAACAGATAGGATATACTTACGTGAGGGTATAATAAAATCCGCGACAACGAATGGAGATTGATTAGCATTAAAAGTCCGATATACTTCGTTAAACGCTTTCTGAACCTGACGACGGATCTCTTTAACGCATTGTTACTCGATACAGGACGCACACTCACTTTGGTTGGGGTGCAAGGTCTCCCGTTGATGTAGAAAAATTGTCTATCTGTTCCCGTTCGTCCACCGCCGACGGTGAACTTTGATATCAGTCCGCGAACTTTTACTGGATTGCTTCTACTGGTTCCATCCGTCAAAACAACGATCAGCAGACAAGAAAACACACAAATCGCACCTGGGAACATGTTCCTTGTCTTTATTTGCTGACTGTCGTCGAAGAACAGATTTCTCGGTCTCCACTTCAAAAGATAAGTCCAGATCGATAATATTTTCTAACGCTTTGGGTCCCCATAAGGAGCTAACGGATGCCCGGGTAGATGGACTTCCATCAGTGCGTAACTGAACGTTCTTTTTCCTAATTCGAAAAGAAAAGTCAGTATCTCATTGTGTGACTCGGAGAGGTGGTAATACCCGTTCTTTGGCTGATTAGTACACGTGAGACGAACGCCTTTGTTTTCATTGGCACATGGGACCAGTGCATAGGCATTCAGAAGAGTGAGAGCTTTCCCGAATTCTCGTTTGATGTTCCTCTCGAGCTCTTTCCTACGAACAGGCAGTGAGTG
This sequence comes from Abortiporus biennis, assembly GCA_022606235.1. NCBI lineage: Eukaryota > Fungi > Basidiomycota > Agaricomycetes > Polyporales > Podoscyphaceae > Abortiporus > Abortiporus biennis. The sequence continues at coordinate 2,072,225 of JABYQP010000001.1, read as the reverse complement.
GAAAAGTCGAGTGACCGTTACGGTTGTTCCTCGCTGGAAACCAATGTCATTCAGAACAGCTTGTAACAGATATAGGTCTTGTATTATTACCTGCCTAGCGACCTTGCCATCGCGGCTCTGTACTTTTCCATCCTTTGCAAGTCCCAGGATGGTTCCCATAGGGGCTTCAGCTGCGGTGGCAGTTGTCACGGTTACGGACTCGCTCAAAGCGCATAATGAAGAGAGTGCTTCGCCACGGAATCCAAATGTAGATACAGAAGGTAGATTTTCAAACGTGTCCAACTTCGATGTGTGGTGCTTGAGAGCTGTGATTTACGGTGTTTATTAGTTGAAAGCCGATATAACGATGTGAAGAATGAAGATACTTGCCCACGGCGTCATAATCAGCAGGTGCAATACCGCTCCCATTATCAATGACTTCTATTGATTCAAGGCCGTAGTCTTTGAACCGAACCTCTAGCAGAAATCCCGGATATCAGAAACCTCGAATTACTCTGACGAGTGATGAAAACGTACCGATGTTCGTAGCACCCGCGTCGAGGCTATTTTCGACTAATTCTTTGACAGCTGTTTGAAGATCAATGACTACTTGGCCCGAAGATATTTTATGGATGGAGGAGACATCAATGGCTTTGATTTCGGCCTTCGAGGATGCGTCCATTGTCGGAGTGCACGTGGCTGGGGCCTAATAATCAAAAAAGATAGAAAATAAATTCGATGTCTAAAGTCAGCGAGTAATTCAAAAGAAAGATTGATGCTAAGTGTTGCAGTTGCAAGATGTTCAGCTAGCGATGAGCATTGAGTATAGCTATAATGTTCTAGTGGTAAGTTAAAGTACTAGTTAGTCTCTCAAGCGCCGTGGTCGGTTACTTGAACGCGAAAAAGTGTGAGAAAACAATGTAGGCGCTTGGTCCTCCAGGCCACTAGCTGTCAGAAATAACCAACATATGGAGTAAATCCATTAAATGTTATTAAAATTCGTTGCGAATGAATGATTTTCATGTAAACGTTGAAGTAGAAACATCTCGTATATCGGCCCAAAATGTGAGAAACAAGCGGCTTTTTCTTCCGGCAATCATAAGGTGGTCCGTGCGCAAGTTCGAACAAGTATATAAAGGACGCACGAACATAGTTGATTCCTTACCACTCTGGCCTTTTGGCTTAGATCAAGTGTAGTATCTGTTCTTAATAGTTTAACCACTATTATGAGGGCACCGCCCTCATTATTGGTTATCTAATTTTTGCCGCCCTTGTTCCTCGAGCTCTGCTTGCAACTCGAAGACGCGATGACCTTGTTATTGCAGTACTGGCTTGTGTCGTCGGGGGATCCATTCACTTTTTCTTTTTGCTGCTGCTTGTATGCTTGTCATTTGACTAGCAACTAGGTGTGGCAAACAGATCAAGTTCAATTGTTTGTTTCTTTTCAAATGGAGCAGAGTGGTATTCTATAATTGGAGGAGGATGTTTTTATGTATATTGCAGTGGCAACAGTGCAGTGTGTCTCATCTTTACTAGATACTCCAACAATTGTAACATACATTTGAGATCCTGAAAATGAGGTTTGTTTGTTGTCACATTTGTCCATTCACTGATATGAATTGCTGGTAATACAGAGGGGAGGGAAGAGAAAAACTTGATGTTTGATTCAACAAGAAATCTGGTGTAAATACAGGCAGTACTGTACAGAATATTATGACATGGCAAGAATGAATGGATTACTTCTGCCGCCTCCTGAACATGACCTGCGCATTCCTATCCGGAATAATACTTGAGAAGAACCACTGGTTTGCGGGTTTGTACCCCTCTGTGGGCCACTTGACATCGTAGTGAGTGACGATATACGCCAACATCAGTTTCATCTCAAACGCGGCGAAGAATCGTCCAGGACTGCATGAGAATAACGTAAGCTCTCGTATCATGCTGCAGGAAGTTTAGACACTCACCAAGCATGTTTACCGACACCGAATGGCAGATAGTCCACTCCAGTGGTGGTCATGGGCAAGGCGCCCTCATTGTTGGCTTTCATGAACCTGTCCGGGTTAAACTCCTCGGGGTTGGCATAGTTCTCTTCGTCGAGTTGTGTATCTGTTGCGTTCGCGACTACGAAGGTTCCGCGGGGGATGAATGTTCCGTCCGAAAACGAGCAATCTTGCATCGCCTTGCGCCATACAGTGACTACAAAAGCAAGGTTACATCCATCACAAAATGGAGTCGAAGCATACTCACCACCGTTCACGCCAGCCAACCTCATAGTCTCTCTCAAGAACGCGTCAATTTTGTAAAGTTTATTGAGCGAATCTCGGTTAAACTCTCCGTCTTCCTTGAGCACTCTGTCCGCCTCCTCTCGGAGTGATTCCACGTATTGAGGGCTGCTTGCAAGGTGGTACAACGCGTGCGTGAAGGACTGGAAGAGACGTCAACATCAAATAGCGACAGACGAGTGAGACTACGAACCATGGCCGTTGTGTGCAGTGACGTGAATATCGTCATCAAGAGGAAGAGCGTGACGTTGTATCTCGACTTTCCTCGACGATGGGCTTCTTCGATGAGCCACATGAACCCGTCGTTCTGCTTCTCGTCAGTACCTCGTGCCAAGATGACACTCGAAGCTACCCACAGGTTTGTCCGCCCAGGTGTCCCCGAATTGATCAAGTCCCTTGAGACGTTCGTCTAACATGCCCCCAACAAACCCAAGCGCCTCCTGAACACGTTTAGGGACGGTATTGACGAAGGGAGTAACAACTCTGTCAGATATACAATGTAAATCACGAGTGGAAGACTGAAAACGTGAAGACGCACGGTTTGAGGAAGGGAGGGAAAAGGTTGATAACGAAACGAGTTTTACTGAAGTCGAAAACAAAGTTCGTCACAAGGTCGATGAAACCTTGGTTACGACCTGAACAGATAGCATTAGAGTGCTCGTCAAATCATGAAGGAAGAAAACATACATAATGTCGGGCCAACGAAAAGTCGGTTGGTCGCCCTGGCAATGATCGCGACAGTAGTTTTGAGTCCCGGTGCTGTGACCCACTCTGCAAGAATAGTCAGAATTAATGAAATGTATCGTATACAAGCCAAGACGTACCATCTCCTTTCAAAGGAATCAACTGTTCGAACGCATCGAACATCTCATCCCTGACAGCGTCTGTCAAGCTAGGCAGATTCCTGGACAAGTTGGCATGGACCACGGCCAAGTGGTAAGGATCTGAGACAACTTCTTCTCCCAAAATATGATTAACTGAAAGAAGCTATCACAGCAATGCGTCAATACTTCGTGTAATGCTCTGTGATATGGTTGCGTACCTCCTCCAATCCTCTGAAAAGAGACATCGATTCGTCAGGCATCTTTTTGAGTTCGTCGATGTACTTTGGACCTGATACCACCACCATCCATTGGTCTGGCATCGGAACTTTGTAAATTTGACCGCGGTACTAAAAAGAAAGGCTCGCCTCAGCCAAACAAAGTGTTTCTTGCCGCATATAACATACCTTTTCATACCCTCTCCTCAACATCGCTTTCGCATGCTTGATATACCTCAAACCTGCCAGATACGAGAGAACAGGTAGCGTTGATTCTGCAGTTGGGATGTGGCGAAGCTACACAACGCGTACGCGTAACAAACCAATTAGCATAGTTTCTTTTGATGTGCTAGCCGAGTTGAACGTACTGCTTTTGGTCCTAACCAACCCCACAACACGAAACCAACAACAGCAGTGAGCAGAACAGTCAAGATGCCCATTTTTTCGCAGCTCTTCGGTAAAGAGATGACAGCACGAGGAGGAGGAAAGAGGAGAGAACTGAGATCACTGCGGCGCTGGGAATTCGATGGTTTTATGGAATACTTATTCGGGGATGTCCTCGTGGGATAGGGATGGAGATCAGCGTTCCAAGAATTCATCAAGGGTCAAACCCTTGAAGCTTGAGGGTGAAAGGCGGCTTTTGAAGGCACAGTTTGATATCGTGTCAAGACTCATCCTGAATCCTGATTCTTGGTCATTGAAGCGAATGAAACTTGAACCGAGCGGAAGGAAGTATAGATCTTTGGAGATTTGAGCCTCCAAAAAGCACAAAAAGTATCGCGAGTTGATTGTTGAAGGTCGTTGAAGTTCGAAGGAGATGAGAGAGATAAGAGAACTTGGACAATGAGGGTCTGATTGAAAACTTGTTGATTGTTCCCATCATTAGAGCGTTTAGTATAGCGCCCATAAATGTACCTTATATGGTAAACATATCCTTAGATAGACCATTCAGGCGCCCGCATATCACGTTAAAAATGAAAATCAGGCATCATGAAGATTCGAACAAATGATGTATATACGAGTTACGAAACAAATACCGTAGCTTTGAACTCAAGAATCTGTGGAACAACTGGGGACCAACTCGACAGCAAGCTCCTCTCCACGGATGGGAATACCGCGACAAACGAACTTAGCTTCATTGTCCATATACAATTTCGTCGCAACCAAATAACAGCTCTGCATATCATCTTCTCCAAGCCTGATACCATCGCCTTCTCCCTGAATGCTATAACCGTACCAGGTTGAGAAGATCGCCGCCATGAGACCGAAGATGAGCAAGGCACCAAGGGACAAGTTGTAGCACGCGACGCCTACCAAGCAGGAGAAGAAGATGAAGACGTGATAGTATGCGCATTCGGCCCAGTATGCGAAACGATGAGGACCTGGTTGAGGCATTGGAGGAGTGAAGGGAGAATGAACAGGAGCTAGCTTGCTGAGATGATTGGGACAAGCAAGAATAGCGCCACCGATCAAGATGAGCCAAGGTGCGAACAGGATGGTACGGACGACGTTGATCGCTAGTTTCGTAAATGCGTTGTTTGAGGAGTGTGAAAACAACGAATGAGAAATTTCATCGTCGAAAACTGGAGGCGGAGAACCGAGAACGGCAAGCAAAGACGTAGAAGAAATATTTGCGAAGTGTCCGTCGAGAAAATTCGAGTTCGTGGGTGATTCTGGCTTAGCCGGTGGCGACATATTCTGAAATGAAGACGGTGTGTAACGAACTCTGAAAAAGAAAACTTCTAGCTAGAAGTTGACATACCTGCTCAACTACTTGGTCAAGTCTCGTGACCGCTGTGGAGATCGCAGCATCCGACTCGATCTGTAAATGAGAATTAGTTCAGCTTGGGATCAACCTTAGACATATGCTTCATACCTTTGTCTCTTCGTTACATATCTCCGCAATATCCAAGTCACGGCTGGGACTGTCTGCGAATTCACCTCCTGATCTTCGACGCCTCTAGAAAATGATGGAGGAATAAACGTCGAGAAACGATAATAGTGGAGAGCTCACTAACATTCCTTAAAGATTTCGATACACTCAATCTCCTCGCATAAGTCTTCGCTCGTCTGGCAAGATTCACCAACGAGCCAGGTATCCCGCGTCCTTCCCTGATCACGCTCGCCTCGGAAGTGGCCAAATTCTCGAGTTCAGAGAGTATAACTTCTTGAAGCTCGCGAGGAGGTTCTGTGGGCGGCTGACTGGACTGTTTCCCATCCTTGTCGAAGAAGTTGTCAGTGGAAGAGTTGACACTAGTTGCAGGTGTCGAGACTGCACTGCTAGCAGGCGTCGACGCGTTGGAACTAGAAGGGGAACCATCGGTTGAAAGACCAGGCTGAAAATAGCATATTGAACCGAAATGAATAGTAGGACGGCGACAGATGACGCGTGACGTACCATGGTGGTATTGATAGAAAGCCTTAAGCTGCTCATATTGGTAGTTGGGATGTTGGATAGTGATGTGGGGATAGTAATGTGTGGTAGAACGGGTATAGTAGATTGCACCTGGCAAACTAAGATGGGAGTTAGAGACAAAGAATTGGAATCTTGGGAGCGGGAGAGATCACCTTCGAAAGAGGTCTAGCGGCTGGTTGGCATATGCAACTCAACGTCAACCTTAGGGGCTATCCTTCGATTTCACGAATGCCAAGACTTTGGAGGCTGACAATAATCCTGGACTCTGTGATTCCAGTCTACCATTCTCTACAAACATCGTCTGAAATCCCCACAATTTGGAATGGGGCTTGTCCAAATATTTTTATGGCTGACGCTTGGAATACCAAGCACGAATACCCCTCGATTAATGATTTTAGGCTGGCTGAAAGAAGAGTTTAAGGTGAACACATCTGTTGAATAAAACAGGAGAAATGACCTTGGAAGAAGAAGCAGCAAATATGGTGTCATCATGACCAGCATCCGACGCTCTTGAGCTTCAAACTCGATATTGTGAATGCGGACTAATGTATTAATGAATTGTCGAAGTAAGCAGCAATCATCACCAATCGCATCCTACTTTTGGGCTGGACAGAGGCACAAATTATTGGTTGCAATTTGGCAATCGTAGTTGGAAGGCATTCTTGGTGGCTTCATGAGTCGGAAAGTTGTAGGTAATATTCATACATACAAGGTAGAAATCTTCAAGAATGATCATTGGTAGATAGGAAAGAGAATACAAAACATATAGCTAACGAGAACAATTCAGTCAGGCTATCGAGATAGCAAGAGTGTACAGAACTTACCATCTCAAACTGCAGATCCATGATTGAAATATTCGCCTCAAAACTACGAGCACGACCATTTGAGGGCTCGATGGAGCTAGGTGTGGTGCTCAACTCTACAGAGACATTACTTTCCGACGCTCCGTGATCCCTTCAACTTCATAACGAAGCCAAAGAGCAGAGCAGAAAATCGGAAAGTGTTGATCTTCCATGACCGTAACAGATACAACACGTAGGATTCCCTATAAATAGGGAGCGTAGAGGCATCTTGACTTGGTACATGGAGTGGGAAGAACAGAGGAATATGAGCACAAGAGACTGGTGGCATTAGGCGAACAATATGAGAGGGGAAAAGCATGTATATTGCTGGGGTAAGAATATCAACAGCCAACCTGAGCTACGTCGCCTTTTAAACTGATGTGAGAACGTAGCTAGAAAGCATGACTTGGTAAATTGCGATGAACCTAGAGGAAGATGCAGGAAGGAAAGAAGGAACGATGCACAGAAATCAATCAAAAAACTTGGGATTAAATGGGACGCGAAAATCACGTGCTCAATTTTCTGGTTGTTTCGCGCTGCTAAACTATCCTCCCGCTCTCTCCCGCTTCCACCACGCTCGGCTAGCGACTTGTTGCTCTATCTTGCAAGATTCTATATAATCTACGTTATAAAAATGAGTTAAGTTACTGTAACATTCAATGTTCAATACTAAGGAATGTTATCGGCACGTACCTTCGTCCTTGAGACCCAATGAAAGTGATTGTGTCGGGGCATGCAACGTCCCGACTATGGGTAGCCATCCGAACAACGGCGAACAGAGCCTTTTGATGTCTTTTGCAAGTTCCTGATTCCTGAATTCCTAGGAGGTTCTCATCTATTCACTCATTCAAGCTAATACTAGCAGGTGGAATGTTTGGAAGAGATTATAATCTCAGACTGGACTCGAAATCAAACCATTGCTTTCTCCCGTATCTTTGTATCAAATCTCTCCTATCAAAACCACTCGTTTACTACCAACCACGAGGATGACATCCCATCCTGAATCTGTTTTGCATTTTCCAGTCAACTCTGACTCTCGTACGGACGACTCCCAAGAACTACTCGCAGAATTAGACTTTTCGCATCAGTTCGAGCCGGTAAAACAACATGGCAGCTTTAGGAAGAAAATTAAAGAGTTTGGGAGGTTAACGAGCGACCCAGTCAGGAGGAGGTTGTCATCACTGAGTTCCAAAGGTCTCGCACCTGCCGGCGAGCATGGTCGAACACCCTCGTACGACTCCAGAACACTCTTCATATGTTTTAAAATTCACTGATCCGATTTCTCTCTCTCGTGTATAGGGAATCGTCTGCTCTAGACTCCGTTCAAAGAGTGCGAAGGCATTCTTCAACAAACTCTGCCTCTTCCTCCAATGCTGGTTCCAAAGAAAAGAAGAGCAGTCGTACCATGGAAGGAGACTCAGAATCACCATCCTCTTCTGCGAACTCTTCACCTGTTTCTGTGAGGAAGAGACTGCAGTCTCTGACTTCAAGAAATTCCATTCATTTACCTTTCAGGTATGTCTTTTATCCGCCTTCTTCTTTGATCTACCTTCGTGGTGGCGTGACACTCATTATCCTTGCTATATTTTCCAGACATTCCCGAGTTGTCTCCGACACTCCTACCACTCTCTCATCATTGACACCTACCACTTCTTCGCCGCCGACCATGCCTGAACGTGGTTCCCCTTCGTCTAGTCGATATTCGACTCTCAACTCTGCCTCCGACTCACCGTCTCACCCGCAACATAACCACTCCGTGCGGAAGAGGATCAAGTCCCTACTGCATATAGGGCATTCACATGACCAGAGATCAGTCTCTACTCCGAATGTTTCAAGTGCGCTCGGAATGTCGGCTGCTAGAGTTGCTTTGTCGTACAATCCTCATGGGCACCCGAAGGAAAGCGATGATTCTGCCCGAGACACTTCACCACAACCAGAAACCCGTCTCCTACCTCAATCTTCGAAGGCACAGTCTTCCCTCGAAACTTCAAAAGATGGCAGTGATCATCATGAGGACATTTCTCATGCACGAGAGGCTACTACTTCTTCGATGGATAGTAGTGATATTGCCCCTCAGTACGTTTTTCTTTTTTGCTTTACATCAAACGCATCAATTCTAACCGTTGTCTTTTGGCCTCGTAGGACTCCCGCTTCTAACGTGGACAATAACATTGTCGTCGTCGCGGATGATACTGACGATTCGCGGTTGCTCGTCGAAGATAAAGATTTTGGGGAGCCAAAAGTAGCGGATATTTCCGCCCCGTAAGTCGTCTACCCTGTTTACGATGTCGTCGCTGAAGACTTTTATGTTTAGTGTCGAGAAATCCGTACCAGCGATCACACTTACCCTACCAACCAACGATGCTGACGGTAAAGTTGCGCAAGAAGAAAATGCCATCCCCACAGAGAACATCACTCAGACCGTGGTCGATGCTACCATAACAGATTCATCCGACGGAACAGAGCAAGTACAACAACCTCTCGAGCCTGTCATCTCAGAATCTTCGCCGTCAGCCTCAGGTTCAGAAACTGTTGTTATCTCCGACCTCGAACCTGTAGAAGAGCCTGTTTCGCCTGTCACAGAACCTTCATCTTCCATTGTCGAACCAACACCATCTTCTCCTCTTCTGCCTATTTCCGAACCCTCGATCACTTCACCTGAAGTCGTCGATGTTCCAGTCATTCATGAAGAAGAGTCAGAGAACGTCGTTCGACCTGTGGTTGATTCATCTCCTGAGGATGTAACAAAGAGCGACGCTACAGAGGAGGAACAATCCTCAGAGCCCGTACCTATTCCGTCATCACCCAGTCCAAAACATGTTGACGTACCTGAAGTCGCCGCCGTGGAAGAGCAATCCGCATCTGGGGTATCTCCGACTCCGGCGACTGAATCTCTACCTGTGGTCTCAGATACAGTGTCCCCCGTCGTCCCCGAGGTCGCTGCTGTAGAAGAGCCGACTGCGTCCATCACAGCAGCTTCGATTTCATCTGCAGAGTCTACTCCAGAACCATCAGTCACAGAGTCCACTGTCGTTTCTGAGGCTGCCGCTACCGAAGAGCCCGTTTCGAGCTCAGAACCTTCGCCCCTCACCTCTGATACGGATGCTGAAATCATTGCTGTGGAGGAACAGAACACACTCGTGTCAACGTCTTCGGACGGTGATTCAACACCCTCGTCCCCAGTCGTATCCTCACCTCAACCGACAACTTCTCCAATTCCTCCCATCACTGCGGCTGAAATTGTCCACGACGAAAAGGTCGAAGATCGTTCGAATGTTGCTCACTCAGAAGTCGATTTACCTCCTGTAATTGGATCGGAGGAACACGTTGAGGAACAGACCTCGGAGTCTGTCATCTCTACACTTCCACCGGTGAAGGATGTTGTTTCTGAGCTCTCTACTGAGGAACACGTAACTCCTTCAGTTTCAGTTTCTGTCTCTGATCCTTTGCCCGCAGTATCAGAAGCTGCCGTAATTCCTGAGGCCACAGTTGTCACTGTGGAGGAACCAATCACATCCTCAACAGATATCCCTGATTCTGATTCAATTCCTGTCCAACTTCCAATCGCATCTCTTGTCGACGCTCAACCAGCTGTACTTGAAGAAGCGGTGACCGATAGCGCTGTTGTTGCTCGTTCCGTGGTAGACCAATCTTCTTCTGACGCAACTGTTGCTGAAGACCACGAGGAAGAACGAATCTCAGAATCTGTCATCTCTCCACCTTCGACTTCACAGACTCCAGAAACTATTACTGTCCCTAAAGTCGTTGAAGAAGATTCATCTACGTCCCTAACGGCTAATCCTACCGTGGAGATTGATACGACCACTTCCTCACCTGTCGAGCCTCAAGATGCAGGTGAAGAAAAGATGGAGGATGACCTCAGGACCTCAGAAACGGTGGGCGATGCTTCCCGTGACGATACATCAGAGGAACATGTTGAAGAGCAGGCTTCAGAGTCTGTGATTCCTACGTCTTCACCAGAATCTAATGTCGTTCATGAGACCGAAGAAAAGAAGGAAGATAGCGCAAGTGTTGCTGAGTCTGTCGTCAATGTATCTGCAAGCGAAGAACCTGAGGGGGAACAGACTCCAGAGTCTGCAATCTCTACACCTTCAGTGGAAGTTACCACCCCTCTCAACGTCTCTGCCACTGCAGAGTCAGCAACGACGTCTCCTGTTCTCACCTCTGAGTCTTGGCCGGTAGCGTCAGACTCAAAACCCATCAGTGTTCCGGAGGTTGTCGCTGTGGAGGAACCAACTATCGCATTGCCATCTGCGGCGGTTGATCAGGCCCCCTCTGAACATTCCCTATCTGCGGCTGTCATCGAGGTTCCAATGGTAGGCGAAGAGAAAGCTGAGGATGCCGCAGACGTCGCTCGTCCCGTTATCGAATCATCTTCTGCAGATGTGACAGCGGGAAAGGAACATGAGGAGGAATCGTCATCAGAGGCCGGCAGCCCTACAAGTCCACCGGAGACTGATGTTGTTGCTGAAGTCGCGCTGTCGGCTGCATCTGAGGTTCCTACCATCGAAGGCTCAGCTACGGCCGTAGCAACATCCGCAACCTACGAGCCTGAGCCCGAACCGTCAGAAGCCACCGTTGTTCCAGAGGCCACCGCTGTTGAAGAGTCGACTATATCCTCGACAATTGTGCCCACCCTGTCATCTGAATCTTCCCCAACAGTGACTGATGCAGTCACTGCTGTTGAACCCGAGGTCGTACCTGTTGTCGAGGGTCCAACCAATCTCGTCACCCCATCCACCACGGTAGAAATCGAGTCAAAAGCAACATCTCCGCTTTTACCGCCATCTACTTCTTTACCTACTTCCTCAACGTCATCAACATGGAAAGAAACCCTTGACTCATACAATCCATCTCAACGCGTCGAAGATGTAGATCTTCCTACTACCCAAAACGAGAAGAACAAATCTGTGGTCAAGAAAAACGCATCTGTTAACCTTGAAGGTGTTAGAGAAGGTGTTGAAGTCGCCACAATTGGAATGGCGTTATTCGGAATTAGTTGTTTGGTGATAAGGTTTTGCTTCTGGGGTATGAGGAGTGCGATATTTACTGGAAGAGTCGTGTCATAACTTCCTCCTGTTTTAAGAATGGTTTCCGAGTGTAGCAAAGTATTTATTCTTTGAACTCTCGTTTTGACGTTCCTTCTTGATCGTGGACGCTCGAATGCGCGTTTCATTCATTCTGGTCTCGTTCTCCTCTGTTTTTTGCTCTCCCTTATAGCTACTTTTATTTTCCGATCGTGTCTCGTGTAGGATATTCGTCTCAACTTTCTGTAGGCGAAGCTGCAGTGCCCTCCTCCCTCGATGCCGTTGTTCATCGCAGTAAATTATTGTCTACAGGTTCGTGTCTAAGTTTGTATCATAAAAAATCTATATATTTCTTGCCGCAATCCAGGAGTTTGGGTTTTCAAACTCGCAGTGCTTTCTATTTCATCGAACTCGAGCGTTGAAAATATACTTACTCCTCCTTCTTTTCAACCGTGCGAAAATAGCTCCAAGGTTTAATAAATTGGAATTGGACGTTGTGAAATTTCGAAAGCTTTGTTTGAACTCGAACCTGCCCACACTTGAACATCTCTTCATCTTTCAAGTACCAATTTCTCCTCCCAAAACGCGTATGGGAGTATCCAGAGAAAGAAGAAAGGTTTCTGCGCTTATACTTGCAATAAACGCCAACATCATGGCAGCCTCGAGGCACAAATAATTCAACCTTTTCTCTCAACGCTAACATCTTGCAGAACCGGATGGATAGCCCTAAACGACCTGTGAACGGGCTGGCTAATTCTGGGATGCAGGTAAATTTGACATTCTGTACACGGGACTGAGAAGGCATTTGTACTCGTACTAATTCATTTGTTTAACTTTCTTGTGTAGTCGCCATCTACTCTCAATGTACCACTTTCCAGGCTCTCTCGCGGATTTTCTATTCGCTCTCTCGATTCTATACCCTCCGCTCAGCTTTCATCCATCTCAGAACGTATCACGCATCCAGAGTCTTCGACATCTCCAAGAATAACTGAACCGCCACCAGTCGTGGACAATTCGTTTCCCCATGTTTCATTTCTTGCAGCGGAAGGATCAGAGGTATACCAGTGTTGAATTTATATAAGATGTTGCATAAATACTGATTTACTGAACGCAGGATACTACCAAACCTCCAGTTCGTTTAGATTTCTCCCAGCATTATTAGCGCCCATCGTTGATCACTTTAACGTAGCACGAACCTCAGCCCAGTATTCCTGCAGTAGTTTCCCCCGAATATACGACCGAGTCCAATGCGACTAAGTTAGCAGACGCCCTCAAGAAGCACGATGAAGATAGGGTCAACCATTGCAAAGAAGACATCGACACCCTTCTTGTTTTTGTATGGTCCCTTTGACGCTTTTTCGTAGCAGTATATAATCTCACCTTTGATTCTAGGCAGGTTTATTTTCCGCCGTATTATCGGCGTTTGTGGTTGACTCGTACAAAATGCTGCAAGACGATCCGGCTAATGTTTCTGCGCAAATTCTAGCTACTATATCGCAACAACTTGTGACAATATCACAAGGTTCATCCCAGCCAGTCACGTCCCCACCGGCCATCCCAGTTTTCAAAGCTCCGATAGTATCTGTTCGTGTCAATGCTTTGTGGTTCACGGCACTCGTTTTCAGTCTAGTGACTGCATCACTGGCTATTTTCGTAAAGCAATGGCTACGCGAATACCTTTCCTTAGGGTGTACCTCACCCGAAGAACGCCTTCGAGTCCGACACGTTCGATATAAGGGCCTTATTCGATGGCGTGTTTTCGAGATCGCAGCCATCCTTCCTTTCCTCCTACAGATATCTCTGCTGCTGTTCTTTGTCGGCCTTAGTCAATTCCTTTGGCCACTGAATATTGCGGTATGGGCGGCTACAACTGCTTTCATCATTATCTGGGCAATACTTTACCTCATCACCGTGTTTGCACCTGCATTCTCTTCTACATGCCCTTATAAAACTCCGGTCCTCTCTCCAATACTACACTACGCTAGGCAAATATTCGCTCAGCTACGACATGGCCCATCTTGGAAAAGAGGTTACAACCAAATGCTTGCGTATTATCGATTCCCCGGCGATGAAAGAGGAATCCGAAGGGACGAAAAATTTGACATCCCTGCTCTCATCTCAGCGGATGAGGCCCTGGCTGATGATGGTCAACTGGTCGATATCATCAAGCCATGTATTCTCAATGCAAGAGGGAGTGAGGTCATTTACGTGGCTCGAGAAATTCTGTCACATCGGCTTGATTGCAACATAGAACACCTCGGATTATCTTTCAAGGAGGGGCTTGAGCTTTCCAAGATTCCTGCCCGAGTGCTCAACGTTGTAGTTGACTCGTTATGCAACGCAGTATTATATTCAGGATACTCGCCTATGACTCCGATGGACGTGATCGAAGCCTTGGAGGGTCTATGGACTCTTGCCGATCATATTTACTTTGCTAGGAGGGCCGTAGACCTACAGTTTCTCATCAGAACTTTGTCCGCCACCCCGATGTATCCTAACTATCTTCGAATCGTTCTAAGCATAACATCTGCTCACTGGTTCCCTCTCCGAATGACCTGGGACAATGTCCCTGAACCTGCTATAACTTCCTGTAAGTCGATCTTTAAATTCGCTCATCTATCTTATTTTGACTAGAGTTGTAGTTGCCACCGACGTCGTCCGGAACACCGGGGAATTGCTCGATAACCATTCTAACTATAATGTTCTTCGGTCATTCGGGCACATGCTCGCACTTATTGTTGAGATGCCGGTGGATGTTTTACGAATCGCTCGTTCCGAGTTCAACGTCTTCAAGCCCGATTTGACCTACAAACTCGAGAATGAACTATCCCCACGACGCTCTTCCAGTGCCTTCCAAGATTTTACTATCGAAGAGTCACAGGCACGATCGTACTTCGTCGATTTATTGCTCACAACAATTCAGCAAATCAATGACAAGGTTCCTGATTTCATTGACGACACACTCTTCAAGTTGGTGGAACAATCCAAGACGAGTTTCCAGAATGCAGTACCATCCTTTTCCGCTCACTCACCACTACCACCTCAGCATTCTGAGGGACATGTTTTCGCAAGGGGTCCAAACCGTGGAGTGCCTTCACCTCATTCCGACAGATCTTACCCTCTACCTCAAGTAACAGTACAACAGATCGGCCTTCCTGCCGCTGCAGGACCTCTGCCCATCCCAGTTACTCCTTATATTATGGGTGGGCAACAGGACGGATATTATATTCCTCCTCCTGACATACATCCACTGTCATCCCCTCCGCAAATTGGTCATTACGGAAATGACACCTTCATCCCAGGTAGCCGTTCTGTGACGACACCTACGGATTTTCAACCCCGTGGAAGTTCATTGATAGGTGTCGCGAACACAAGTGGACGAGATAGTCCAAGTTTGAGAAGAAGTACAATTGGTTCAAGTGGAAATGTAAAACCTGAAAGACCCAATAGATTGAGCAAAGTAAGTCATTTGATTTGGATCATTCAATAATTCTGTATAACGTTTGCGTTGTTTCAGGCCAGCCATAACGCGTCTCGTCGAGGTTCTCCATTCCTTGGAGCCTCAACAGCATCTCTGACCTCTGTCAACGAGAAGATACCATCATGAATGACGTTGCTTTGAAAAATCAATTTGAAAGAGCTGCATATAATATGCCGCCTTTGTGTACTGTTTCTTGTAACGGTAGAGTAAATTTTCTTACTCTTTTCGCATCATCATCTCTTGCTTTCCTTTCAGTATCATGCCCTGTAACGTGTAACGCTTAAGATATTGCGCTAAGTCAATGTACTATAGTTGTGCACTAGAGTTTCCGACGTCCGTTACGATTCTTACGCACAGAATGTTGATTCATGAGTATGTATTAGAAGATGATTATACTTGTATACTGATGATAACCTTGTGTACATGAAGACGTTCGAAAAAAATTAGCAACATCGTTCGAAATTTTCCTGAATCAGGATCTCCAACACAATCTGTCCCTGCACTCCCTTCGATACGATCCGAATCATAGAGTCAGAACGTGCAACTGTCGGTTGTACAAGCGGAAGGAACCTTGCAGGTGTCATCCCTTGAATATCATCTACAGTTGCGGAAAGTACATCCATTTGTCCTCCGGGCCAAGTCAGCCCCAACTTCTTCAGAATCTCTATCTTTACTTCGGCTCTACTATGCAGCCCTAGGAAACTCAGAAGTGTTTGGGACGTTATCCGTGTACAGTCTGTGAACACCACTTTCATGAGCTTCCCGCTTCCGATACATTCCATAGCTGCTTGGTACCCCGAGCCGGAAAGTAGACTTTCCGCACCTTCGATATGGCACCCCCTCAACCCGAGTTCTGTTAGTTGTAGGCATGAAGAGAGGGTAGAGAGGAGTTGAGAGACGGTGATACGTAGAGATCCTGCGGTGTTGGGACTTGAAATATATAGAGCCTGCAAAGTAGTTTGCCGGATGATAACACTGGAAGTCGGCCAAAATGGTAGAGAAAGTGAAGTGACATTGAATGTGGAAGCCGCGACTAGATTGTACACAAGGCCATGACTCGCAGGTGCGCGGAGAAAGGGTGCGCTGAAGGTGTGAAGGGAAGGGAATAATGCTCGATTTGCGATATGACTCTCTAGACCATTCGGGAATTCAAACGTGAGAATATGAAGTTCGTGGACTCTCCTGCAAGCCGACTCCAGCCAATCCCATGTCCTCACCTCTCCAGGTTTCAAAGGGAGGATGACAAGTTTCAATGGAAGTGTCCTCGAACGATGGAGAAATAGTTCCAATAATTGAGAATTGGTAGATTTGAATCCACTGAAAGCAATGGTACTCCAGAGTTGTGAAAGGTTAATCGCCGTGCTTCGCCAATATCGACAGACATGAGTGATATGAATCCAATGGTTCAGATCGGAATTTGGATATGCATTTTCATCTTCCCATGCCCCCGTATGAGAAATGAAACGTGGTAGACTGAGGTAAAAGATATCCTGGATGATCTCGGGAGGAAGAGTATGGATCGAAGAGGCTGCCATATTCTTGTGCATCCGAGTCATATGAGCTATCTGGAGAATAGCGTGCTCAACTACATCCAACTAATCAGAATCAATTTAGTTAGATAGCACAGATAATTTCGTTCAAGACTTACTGCTTCGGTGTGCCAGCTCATCTTGTCACTGCAAACTAGAAGTAAGTCCTGATTTTTCTAAAATTGGGATAGGAAATACTCACCGATTCGTTGAACGAAGCGAAGTGTTCATGGAAAGGTCGGAAAGGTGTCTCGAGAACTTGGGTACCTCTGAGTCAACCCAGCGGCCATCCTGGTCTAACGCCACGGTTGTCATGTGAGGTTGCTTCGTCAGATTCGTACTAGTCGGTGCTACGGGGAACGGTGGCAAGTAAGTTCTGTAAGCTCGACGGCTCGTGTTTATATGAAGAGTCATCTAGCCTCGATTTGGCCTCGAATAGTACGAAATTTCAGCCTTTCGTAATTTGGATGAGACCAAGCAACTGTTTGGAAACCTTCAAGTGAAGAATGGGACAATTGGAGTTGGCCAGTCTTCAGTGTACGTAGCGTTATTCAAATATGCAAAGAGAATCGTTGACTGTACTTCGCCGATGGTGGTTTCTAAGCGTTTGAACTTATCGGCCCGACTCGGATGGCGGTTAGACTAGCCAAAGCTTTCTGCAGCGACAGGTAGGCGGTACGACGATCAGTTTGAAGAACACAAGGCGTCCGTTATTACCTGTGAGTATGCAGTATCATTGAGGCATACGAAGAATCGGACGTGTGCCAGTGATCGGAGTTGAGGGACACTTATTACAGATTAATCGTTTCTTTTAAAAATTACCAGCTTAGAAAAGAATACAGGGAATAGCTGAAGTGGAAGCTACTCACAATTTCATGGTTCCCCATGGATCAAGGACGAAAAGCAAGACTAGGGAGGTGGGGCAGGCCACCTGTGGCGTCTACCGATTACGTAAAGTCATATGACAATGTCGACCGTGACTTTCATTTTTTATCCGACTTCTCCTTCAACCACCACCTTAGTATCTGTTCCGAGAACAATTGAAATGCTCGGATTACGCGACGAAATAACTCGTCAAGCAACCTTTGCACCGAGAGCGCACTTGGAAGGCATCAACCTTCCCAGTACTTTCAAATTACCAACTTTGTCCGCTGTTAGACAAGATATAGCACTCCGTGAGTTTCCTTCAATTTTGTGATGTTTAACGTTGAACACGCGAATTCACGCGTATATAACTTTGCTATATATCTAAAGGTGCTAGTCTCAATAATAGTGACTTCAAAGACACGAGAGCTGTCTATGTAGGAAAGCTTGGAGCCCACCCAACCGGTGTCGGTGCAACACTGCAAGACCCACTCGGTTACAACATGGCTCTACCAAATCTGTTCAAGTTTGCATATTTTACTCATGTCGAAGATGGTGGGTCCTTAATCTCGTATTTTGATCAAAGCTTTGCACTGATAGCGTGCGTAGTCCCGGATGAATTCCTGGAAGACGTGATTTGGGGTTTGCAGATGTTTATTCGCGTCTTAACTGAATGTAGTGAAGAAGAATTGCGTGCCGTGGGTCATTATCTTCCACATCAGGAGGCCAAACTCGCTGGTTACTTCATGGCAGGTGTCCAACGATTTACTCGACAGTTTTAATAATCTAATCAAGGTACAGATCTCGAATTCTAGATACAAGCTTTGTAGACACCTCTTGTAAGTCGCCTTCTTGTCAGCTTCACAATGAAAAAAAAATGAAAATTCTTTAAACAGAAATCCGAAGATTGATAGCCCCCAGGAGGCTCTGCCTATACTTCGAGCAGCAGTAGACGAACATGTCAAACGTCTGAGAGATCTCAAGATTAGACGAGCGCCATGGCTCGAGAATCCGTACGTTGGTTTGATACTTGCGAGTCTCTATCTAACCTGCCCTACAGTGGTCTCTACTCATTGCTTGGGGATGCGCTCGTATCTACCGGCGAATACACAGAAGAGACCAAGCTGATATTAGAACACGTTCTGCAAGCCGTCGAGGGATCCCCGGGAACTGCTGAATTCACGCATTTGATCATTCGTACTCGCATTCACCTTTCTCTTGTATACAAAGAACTTGGTGTGGAAAAGAAGAAACAGAAGGAACATACCGAATGGGCAGCGAAGTTCATCAAGAAGACACCGAAAATGATACCAATTAGGACTTTGCGCCAGATGATAGATCGTGATGGTCAACCAAGACATCCTGTTTATGAAGCGATTGGAGGTCTTGATTGGATCGATGAACGCCCTAGTATTCCATCGAGGCAATCCAACCGAATGGCAAAGAACTGCAGGAACTGTGGAGGACGTGAGCCATTGAAAACACTTTCAAGATGCTCAGGATGCAAGCATATCTGGTATTGGTATGTGACTCAAGCAGAATACCATGATTTCTGCTCACTTTTCTTACAGCTCCCGTGAATGTCAAAGAGCCAACTGGAAGATGCACAAGTGAGGTTATCCGTCCATTTCATCTCAATCACGACACTGACAATTTGACACATAGGGACTCTTGTCGGTAAGTAACTAATGTCAAGCTATCTCAACACTTCCCACCCAGACCACAACTATATAGTGAGATGGCCGAAGCTAGGGCGAAAGCCGAAGCTTTGAAGGCTGTGGACCCGAAAGGAGGACAACAAGCAGAAGATTGGATCAAATGGCGTAATGGATCTCATTTTGCGAACACCAGAGCTTTATGCCATGCACTTGGTCTCCATAAGGATCCTTCTAGAGGTCGTACCCACATCGTTTTCCGTAACGTTGAATATGCACCCAAAGCATCGAAGGATATCCAATACAAGTTCCGTATAACCGGTGCCACAGTGTACAAAATAGAAGATGTACTGAACGAGATAGAACTTCTTATGGGATTGGATCCAGGTGAAGGGAAAGAGTATCTTGCTAATCTAATCCATGAAATCGACGAGAAGAATACCGATGGGGCAGTTATTGTACCAATGTTGGATTTGACTTTTGGTGATGGCGTGCAGACTTGGCTGGGAAGTAGTAAGTTTATTATTCCCTGATATGCTCTACCTTCTTGCCTCTCATTTAAGGGTTCACTGACGATTTTTGATGCTTATTTTGTAGTTGGAATGCCTCTGGACCAAATTCGTAAACTTCCTTATGATCCTCAGTGGCGAGAGAAGATTAACATTGACGGACCTGCTGGAGCCCTGAGGCTTCGAACTGGTGCAAAGGATGTGGAATTCGAATTCTAACATCTCCCAGGGTTCATCGATGTTTCCGACTTGCTAGTATTTTCGATAACTTATAACGTCAACTAAGGCCTACAAATATTACACATACATCAGTGTTCAACTATTCTATTGTATTTACCCTAGATACAAAATATCTGCTCGAATGCTTATCACCGTTATACATTGCTATTGAAGGACCCCGGTCATTTACAGATATGAGTATGTGCGCAAGTAAAGGTTTGGAGATGTCAATGTCATACACGGGACCTTGTGAATGATTATAGTGTACAATACCATTAGGGTATACACATAAACTGTAAGAATAAAGATCTAACTAACTAACACGATAGACAACAACAAGAAGCAGAAACTAATGTAACAAACCATTCGTAATCTACCTATAAATCTACAAGAGTCTATGTAACAACCAATTGCAAGAAGAAAGTTACATGATAATGCAAGAGCCATGATTCTTATGAGTATGGTTATGATGAGGTTCGTTAGAAATCTCAATCGGTTCTTCAACAATGGAATCTTGTTCGAAGACAGGACTCATCGAGCCAGTGCCAGAGCCATCTGTACTTCCAATACTCATACCTCCAACACTGCCAACGCTCCCTATGCTTCCAACGCTACTCACACTAGAAGCGATGCTATCTCTAGTTTTCGATCTCTCAATCTTCGTACCTCCATGAAGACTGGTGCTCAACCTACGTCCTAAACCTCCTACGGAAATACTACGCGTATGATTAGCGAAAGTAATTTTGGAATATTTTGCAACGGTATCTCTCATCAGTTTTAAGAGGTCTTGTTCCAATTCGTTCAACAGTTGTTGATTACCGACCGATGGTATAGGAGCAGGAACCCAAGGACGCATGATGGCCTGAGATGAGATGGTACCTGGAGCGTCGGAGTGATGTGAAGGTGGGGGAAGGATTAATGTTGGTGTGACGCTCGGATTAGCTTTTGTTTGACGATTAAGACGTCTTGAAAGCCAACGACAGCACCAACAAATTTCGCGAGGGGAACCTATCACGCCGCTCGAAGTCTATGATATTAAAATCGAAAAAGGTATCGATATCAGAAAACAGGAAAATTATCGCCAAAATCATGCTCACCGCAAAAGCTTCAAGAACATCCTCTGATAGTCCGCACACGTGCTTATCCTTTCCCTTTGGATCCCGCGTAGTTGATTCGACTATTAAACCCATAGTCCAAGCTTCAGGATGAACAGTACTGCCTGACAGATGTACTTGTTCGGCGTTCTGCAATGCACGGTCTAAATACATCCTAATCTTTAACTTCAAATTCTCCTCCGTTCCTGGTCCTTGCAGTGAACTAGCGGGGGACGAACCAGCAAGAATCGAGGAGGCTGCGAAAGGAATAATATCGTCGTCGAGCAAAGGTGACAGGTAGGTTGTAAGCCATGTAGGGGCGTAAGCTATAGATTGTACCGAGGGTTTTGAGCGTGAGGAGAACGAAGCTCTGGACATTCTCCTTGATAACTCTGTGGATGTCCGAGACAAAGTTCGTGACAGGGTTGGAGATGGAGGAACGGGAGAAGGGGGTATAGGAGAGGGAGGTTCCGCTACTGAAGGTTCCGGGAGGTCAGAACACAAAGTGGACGAGGATACTGATGGCGTATACACTAAAGACACTTTGATTGGAATTTCCGATTCCATCAAGACTGCGCTTCGTGTTAAACCCGTGATTGCTCTCTGGTATTGAACAAGAGAGCGAAGATAATGCAGAGTGAATTTGATTGATGGATCAAGGTCGGCGAGAACTTCAATCGTTGGGAGAGATTCAACCTGATCTACATCTATGGGAATGTTCAGTATGCTTCGAATATATCATAAGAGAGAGAACTTGCCTCCATCCTTTTTAGGTGACTCAAACACAATGATATCGTCGTCATCCGAGTCGAGCCAAGACCCAAAGTCAGTCTCTTCCAACTCTTCAAAGCCGAGTCTGAAGTCTAAAGTTCAAAGTCAATCTAGCGTCGCACTAAAAGAAATTTACTGAACGTACCTGATGCCCTGGTCAGTCTATCTGCCGACCATTCTCCATGTCTAGGATCCTTTACGATCAAGCTCGTCTTCAGCGACTTCACGAAGGAAGGCAGTCTAAACAGTACACTCTTGACTACATCCGTCTTGTATAGAAAGGTATATAAAACCCGCAAGCAGGAAGCAATGTTGGTGAGGGATTCTTGTTGAATAGATGGTCTAAAATCGGTTTGAACGATTTGGAGATACCTCTGAAGAAGTAACAGCACAGTAGATGGTACGCGAAACCATTGTATCACAGTCTCTTTATTTAACAGGTAAGCGTCGGCATTTGGATCAACAGTGCCTTCGTCGACTGCATCAACAACAGAAGCTTTTTCTTTGGGAACGCCATGCCGAGATAGCAGAGTTGAGATAGACGCGTCAACTGGATAATATCCCTGATGCTCATTGAGAAAGGGGAGATCGGCAAAAGCTGGCGTCCAACTGGTGAATCGAGAGAAAAGGGACGGGTGATAGAGCTTATCCTGCAGAGAAACGAGATGGTTTAGAGTAGCAAGCTGCTGGGATATTATCAGAGTCTGGAGAGCAGAATAGCGTTCGTGAGAGGGGGATTCTCGAGTTGCCAGAAAAGCTGGGAGAAGTGAAGCGGCTCTTTTGAATAAATTCGATGAACCGTTAGGCGTGCTACAAAAAATAAGTGCCAGTTTTCAAACAAACTAGACAGAATTGCGTACATTTCTGGGGAAGGTGCCTCCTGTGGAACTATTTCCTCCACTTGCCATTTGTGCTCATCAACTGTAATTCCGTCGGGGGAACTAACAACTACGAAGAGTGCACAGTCCTTCACTGTGACACTTCCAGTGATTGTAAGGTCTATGCCTTCATGTTGTTTACGGGGAAGTCCTTTTGAAAGTAGATTGGAAACATGATGGTATGGCCTTGTTAGTTCCGAGTCAAATTGGTCCTCGTCTATACAACGCGTTAGGGGGAGCCCAGCTGTGGGTTGAATAACCGAGAGTAGAGTAGTTAAAGCAAGAATTCTCCTCCTTAGAGAATCATCAGCGACGGTAAGAGTTGAAGAAGACATGAATGCATCAGAGAGAAAATTTGTACACACTTTGCAAGTTCATTATATTAGCATGAGGGGTCTACGGAAAACGTCAGGATGGGAACGTTCTCGTCATAGTTCTGGTCGCACTCCAGAGCCTTTGAATTCCAGTCAATAGTCTAGGCGGGAAGACTCGCCGACATTGCCCTGGCCCGCTCTACCGCCCGGAGGAGGATATTTCCGCTTAGCGGCGAGGGCGGCTCCCATGTGTCTACCAAACTTACCGATCTTCTTCCAATAGCAGCCCTCTGGGTCCTCCAGAGTCTCTTTACTTTGTTCGAAGTTGTAACAGATCTGCAGCTACAAGATATAGAAACCCGGCAGTCAACTCTATAAATACTCCCTAACTATGGCCTCGAATAGGACCTATAGTATTCATTGCAATTCCGATCTTATCAGTTTATAAACATCAGATTCTAATATCTGTCCCCGACGG
Source organism: Abortiporus biennis (assembly GCA_022606235.1). Classification (NCBI taxonomy): domain Eukaryota; kingdom Fungi; phylum Basidiomycota; class Agaricomycetes; order Polyporales; family Podoscyphaceae; genus Abortiporus; species Abortiporus biennis. The sequence continues at coordinate 2,048,827 of JABYQP010000001.1, read as the reverse complement.
CGTGAATGATGATCAGGAGTCTACCTATTTTTTGCGAGTATGCTTACCGCAAAAGCACCACAAAGAGGAGGACGCTGGTGTAAGTGGCCCGGGAAACCTGGATGGGAGGTTTAATTGACATGATGATCACGTAAGCACTTAAGTTTCCTACTGCTACGTGGCGTCTCTACGATTCTGCATTCATCCCACCACCCATCCCGCAAAAGCCATCGATTCGGAAGGGAATCAGATCCCTACTTCTCCTATTTCTCTTAAATACTTTTCAGAATGAAAGATTGCACAGAAATAGATCTAGTGAACCGGGTCGATGGCCTTCATGATGCTTTATTTGCACTTGAAAGTCATGGCAATTTTCGAAGGTACGTTGGGAATGGTGATTATTTTATGCGCTATTTGACTTCTCTCAGGCATCCGGAGCAGATCGGTATCGACGCTGTAAGTTCTCATTCGATGATATCATTCAGAACCACAGTGGGGAAAAATCGATAAATCAACCAATCTGTGTGACTTTGTCGCTATAAAAACAGCGGTAGGTAGAACAGCACGCAATCTTCCTACGTTTAAGGAAATTTAGCCTTTCTTTATGGCCCCACAACCAAGAGCTGTTATATAGTGACAAAGCCACACACGATTTCATCGCCCCCAGAGGTATAAAAACTTGGGTTATGATGTCGATCCCAGCTGTTTGCGTAACAATATTCTACAACGTCCAAAAACGTTAACGAACATATAAATTGCTCGACAGAGTTGGAGTCGAAAGGAAGCAATTTCGTGGTATTCTCTGCTTGCAAGAGGGAATGTTTGCTGTAGCTGTTTGGAGAATGATGCACCTCTTCACCGATCTACACCCAGCGTCGGCCAGGTTCAATGTTTGGATAGACTCAGATCTATTCAAGTCACTGCGGGCAATTGCTCGTGTATAGCTATAGTATACCAGCATGGGCTACATCTGGTACATTTCGGGTTCAGACATGATAACACCGCAAACAAGTCCAAAGAGACTGGCACATGTTGCGATGTTCCCATCATTGCAGATGCTGGTTCTTAGACAATTCGCCCCCAGTGAGCATTCTCACAACAATCACAATACAACTGCCAGCCCGGATCCACTTTTCTATAACACCTGATCACACTAGTTTCCCTGCTTTGTTTCCATGACCGCGTCGTACGCCTATTTGTTAGGCGAACAGCTTTTGACTTGCGATTTATTATTGTTATGCAACCAGCTATCACAAATTTCAAGGACAGTCCTCGACTTAACCAATGCTGATTCTCGTTTCAATGCGATGCATGGTTTTCAAGTTATTGACATTACATTTTCGTCTTTTAGATCAATCACTTGGAGAACAAACTTCGTCAAAGCCTCTCCCTCGTTCTGACTTGGAAGAATGCATCATGTCCAATTCAACGGCTTCCCCCAGAGATCCTTGCACGAATCTTTGAGATTCATCAAGAACCTCAATCGTCGTCTACCGATTCCATGCTCTGTGCACCGTCGGCTTTCGACAGCTACCCAGAATTCACTTTCGACCCTCATTACAAGTGGATTCAAGTCACACACGTCTGCAGGTATTGGCGACATACAGCACTATCATCTCCTCAATTATGGCATCGAATCATCATCAAGAAATCCTGGGTGGATAGCATGGCCCTCTCACAGCTCGTCCTCAGTCGGTCTGGAGCTGTTCCCCTCCATCTTTTCATCATAAGTGTCGGAATCACCCAAGTTCAGACTCTTCAAGCACTCTTGGAAGAAGTTTCCACTCGGATCACATTACTGGTTATCGCGCGGAGATACATGCCTTTGATCAACTACGCTCTTTCTTATCCACAGCTCACTCGTTTGGTGTATAGCTGGGACACCCAGTGGTCGCTTGGATGGGGCGGCGAAAACGGGAGGTATTCACCGGTGGATCTTGGCTCTCGTATGACCAAGTTGCGAGAGCTTTACATAGACCATCTCACCTACTGCTCTTCGATCAATATCAGCTTGCTCACCTGTCTCTGTCTTGCCATGGACACATACCATCCGACACCTACTTCTCCCTCCACGAGACAAGTATCAATACGACGTCTCCTCATTCTCCTCGAAGATGCGCAAAACCTGGAAGAGCTACTCGTTCGAAGTCCAAACTCGTTTCACACGTCTGCTGGTCTGGACCCTCATCAAGTTGACCCTTCACTTCCATCTGTCAGTCTGCCCAAACTCAGGTTGCTTGTCCTCGACGACCTTTGTGGAACAGATTGTTCGCAGATCCTATCTTCGCTCAAGTTGCCCGATGGAATCGTCGTCAGAGTTAACATCGTCTTTCCACAAGATTGTTGTGTCCACCGGGATTTTTATTCCATCTCGGACGCGATCTCTCAGACGTTTACCGAGACGTACTTGAACAAGACAACCCAAATCTATCTTCGACTATCGTCTTTCATCATTTTTGTCATCTTTGTCGGCGAAACGTTCACGCTTTCAATCAACATCGGCTTCACAGAACTCTATCGAGACGAAAACGATGACGATACCAATATCCAACAATACCCCCCTTCCCCAATCCCGGAACTCGAGATGGTGGCCTCCGTAGGACGTGCGATCGACCTCAGTCGTATTCGAGTACTCGATATAGACGAGTATCCTGGGACAGGATTCTTCCGAACTCCCCCACATCCGCAAATGGCGTGGTTGTCGATGTTGGACAACATTGACTCATTTTGCGTCACTGTGTACAACGAACATTACTACATGGAACACGATCTCTCGACTTCGGGTCTCGCAGCATTCATCCCTCTTCAATCTCAGATTCTATCCCTGCAATCTCCAGAAGACCAACAGTCATTCGCATCTCCCCGACTATCGAAAGTTCGCATCATCATTCCTTCTAGGTTTTCGGAATGGGAGAAAGTTTGGTACGAGGAGTTGAAAAAGGCATTAGAGGAGAGAGCAAACAAAGGATATATTTTGGATGAGGTCGAGGTCGTTCGTTTCGAGGATGACTTTCTCGAAAAACACAGTCAATTTACTCCTGCCTCAGATGCAGAATGGAGGGTCCCTGAGGGATGCTCTCAACGCATCAATATTATGGAGTATACACATCAAGCCGACATCCCTCTCGCAATCAATGTCCCTGACGTTTTGAAGAATTCTCGTCATCCGGTATGGCCTAGATATACGAGGAAAACGTAAGAACTCCAACTATCGTCGTTGTATCCTGTTCGGTATCTTTGTATTCACCTGTTTGTATACCTCTAGGTAGATCGATTGCTTTGAATGAGCCCAATTATGTTCAACGTTTTTCTTTGAGGGGTATTTCATTTGCAGGAGATTTGAGGCTTACGCTATCGTATTCGTTCTCCGTAGTTTTGTTGAAAAATGGACAAATGAAAATCTTTGCAAACTTGTCGCAGACATTCATCACCACCATTTGAGGTGTATAACTTTGCCAACCAGTGGCCGCTCTCGATAATCAACAAATGTAGACCCCACGAGTTTTAAACAACTACCTATAACTAGTTGATAAAAACATTCGATCTCAGTGTCAAGAGTGTAGAGATAGATTAAAAGGAGTCGGTTCATGAATATAGATTCTAATAATAATAGATAATGTTCCTCAGCCTAAGCAGTCTTCCTCCCACAACTTGATGCTGGTCCCAGCGGCCCGCCTCGGTAATTCAAATCTTCAACTTGAACTTGAAGTCGACTCAAACGTCTACCTTCTGAATGTCATTGACCCGTACTCATTACCCCGCCTAACTTTGATTTCTCCATTCTGACTTGCTACATCTTTTCTGACTTAGAACAGAATGTCCTTGAAGTTTCACGGCTTTCAGGACGAAACGGAATGGCCAGAATCGGTTCAAAGGCTTATTAGTCTTTTGAAAAGGCCACTTCCACCTTCTCAAGAGCTTACATCGTTACCATCGATGTCCCACTTGTCCCACTCTCAATTCCAGCGGATACCAGAAGAAATACAGTCAATAACACTCGAAGAATCAAAACTTTCAGGAATAGCCAACGTGACTCTCATGACATCTGCGGCAATTGAACAGTCGTTGACTCGCAATATCGGTCCTTCTCGCACAATACACCACTGGTTCACTCTTATTCGAGCATTATCCTATGCGACTTGCGAGGATGCCGATGCGTTGTAAGACAACATATGTTCCTCCTCTAATTACAGCTAACAGTCTCCTCTAGTGGCGATGTGTCAGTCGTTTATCCTGCAGGTTTTGGTGTCGAGTGCGGTATCGCGTCGATGCTAGTGACTTTCCAAGCAGATGAATCATCTCTACCAAGCTACTTTCAACACGTTTCTGAACACAAGGATGTGCCCTCCGACGAGAACAATATTGTGTTTGACGAACATGATTCTCGTGGCGATTCGATCGAGTGTGGCGAGGGCAACGACAACGACGAAGAACTTGATGACTACGAGGAGTACCCTACGGAATACTCGTCGGAGAATGTCTCCGAGACGACAGAAGAATTCAATAACCGAATATTCTCAGCAGTACCTCAGTTCCATTGCCCTTCTCTGCCCGGAGTTTTCCTCGAATCTGAGTTGGCAGAGGACGAGCCATACGATGAGCCCTTCATTGACCTTCCACTCTCAGGACATATTCTTCCTGGACGATGCACTTGGCCTTCCGTACCATTTCCGGTCCTCTGTGTGGCCTCTGACAATATCATCCCTCTTGTAGCGAGTGCTGCGTATCAACGGTGGGCGTGGAACATCGATCTTTCTGTAGTCGGTTTCCAAATATCCGAGTATGGGAGCCTTGTCCGTACATACATTGTATGGATAACCTCAACTTCTGACCACGAGCGCACGGTACGTTTGGTAGCAATAGTCCTTGTAACAAGTTTACTAATTGGGAAAGAGTAGCCTGCCGTCCACGTATGTGCCCTGATTCCGTTGAAGTAAACCGTATAACCAGTCCTCCACAAGGTGTTTTTGACCTCAGTGAGCCGCAATCATCACTGAAATTCGCTCAGTTTATTGTTTCTTTGGACTGCCACTTTGACTTCCTCAGAAACAATCTCCCTTCACAACTTCTGGCTAAGATTCATTGGCGATCAGATGATGATGATTCACCCTGGTCCGCTGATATTGAAAGTTGGCGTATCACTGTCAATGTTTCCGATGACTGTAGGTATGAAGGAAGACACTCTCAGGTTTGAAGTTATTGATACTATTTAAACTGCTCCGTTATTTTTACAGACCGACGGATCCCCATAGCTCATGCTCTACTCCTACACCCCCACTACATGGATCAGACTTTACTGTGCCTTCTGCAATGGTGCCTTCCATACCATCGAGGGCGGTTGGCAGTAAATCTGCTGGGTCAGCACCACCTCACCATTCTTCGTCTTCAATCATAAACTCATTCCGAATCTTCCCTGCACAGTGGGTGGCATCATAATGAAGGCTCTGCGGTCCGTTCTGGTCAAAAAAATGAAGATGAGTGTTCCGCGTATGTTCAATGTCTTCCACCCATATTACACTCATCCAATTAACTTCCATGTCCTTTTAGAGTTTTCGACAGAAGCTCTGGTCCAATTGATGGTGCTGCAACCATCGCAAGCTTAATGCTCAACCGATTTGCGTTTTCGGTAGCTAGAGTTTCGGACTGGACAGAAAGACCGAGTGATCCACCTGAATTTTGCAAGATGTTGGAAGAATATGAGGAAACAACCTGCTTTTTGTGGCCCTCAGAGTGGCGTAATCTGGTAAGTAAAACTCAGTTTGATTATACATTCTCTTTAACTTTATGTTCCCTAGAAGGATATGCCGACAGCCACCAGTGACTTGATTTCGGAACGACATGTCAAGGTTTTGTTCCGACAGTATAACGGGATGGATTCATCCAAAGTACAGACACTTAATCCTGAATTTACGAACATCATGGCAGAGATGCTACCCTTTCTCGTGAATGGTTCGTACATCACCGATGCATGTACCACTTCGACGAGGGAAGCAGAATGTCGGCATTACTTCGATAGCCTCTTTAACAATTTCTATCATCATGATCGGGTGTTGTAAGTGACTTCTCTATTCCCATTTATATCATTCTTCTGAAATTCTTTCCACATATGAATCACACAGCCTTGAAACTAGAATTAAATTATCCGAGAACACCCTTTTACGACATCTTAAAAGTCCAGGGGGTGATCAAGTCCTCGCAGATCTTCATGACAAACGATGCGAACAATGGTTCCAGCATACTTCAGATGTCGTGGCTCACGTCAGGAAAAATGGTGACAAATATGACTCCGGTTTTGAATACCAGTGTTCCGAGACCCGCACGGCTGCATCAAACCTTACTCATCAGGCACTTGGTTTTAAGAAAGCTAGAGCTACGGCTGTTCTGTCGAAACTTACCAAGCAAAAGGAACCAGCTTACGCCGTTTGTGATGCTTTTCTTGCCTGTGCAATTGAAATATCACTACCTTCTGATCATGCGAGGAAATCGCGAGTTGCCTACCATGCGTCAAGGCTTGCTTCCTTGAACTTTGATTCTGTGTCGTCCACTCAATCAAAGTCCACCACCAAAGCCAAAGATAATGAAAAGCCTAATCCTTCAGTCACTGGATCAAAAAATGACGACAACCCGAGTCCTCCAACCGCATCATTATACGAATCTCCTTACCGTGTTTACTCAGGTGATGACACTGCTGATCTTCCTCGCGACCCAGTTGTTCCCCAAATTCCTTCCTGGTACAATACGGGCTCCTCTATAATCATCTTTCTTCCGATTGGTTTTGTAATACACAAAAGCCCTGATCACGAAAGAAAAGCTACAAATAAAGCTCGATTGTGTTGTATTGCTGCTGTTCGCTACCTCGCAAGTATTGGCATCACAGAGTACCCAATCTATGTCTTTGCAACCCACGGAACCGTTGCGGGGTTGATGATGGGATGGTATTCCAGTAAGAATAACGTAAGTTTTCGCTTCATCCTTTCTGTATCGTATAGCTCACTTCCCCTGGACTTCACAGAACACCTACATCATGGAACGTAACACCCGAAAGTTCGACATTCGTCAGCCTATCCAGGCCTTCCATCTTGCGACCGTCATCTTGCGGTTGAAGGCGAAAGCAGATGAGCTTAAGGACAGGGTTGCTCATGATGAAGCTATCCTAGGAAAGATCTTTAGCGAAGAATGTAAGCAATGGGCAATGCCTGAAGATCAAGATCAAGAGACGTCTCTTCCTACTGTTCATGAGAAGAATGTTGATGATGTGACTAAAGAGTTCGGAAAGTTGAATGTTCACTCCTAGACTGTGATAAGTGCTCTCTGGTGGCTTGGTTTGTAAGGCTGTTGATCCCGTAGATGAAGGATTATATTTGTATCATTGAAAGTGTTGTCTAGATTAGAAATTCTTTATGTCAAGCTTCGTCTTTCTTTAATTCTACTTTTGCACGGAATCTTTCCGCTTTACTATGCTTTTATGTCTTCTTAGCAATCGCATGAGGCGACGTGACTTTAGAATGTGACACCTATCATAGCATGTTTCAAATGGCGTAAAAAGTCGTAGACTGTATTAAAGGGAGAAACTTCATTGAATCCGCTGCATACTATGTAGAAATAATCCTCCAAATGATCATCATTCAAATCAGAGTCATAGATTAGAACAAGAAACTGAGTATTACACTCATCGACAATGTCTATCTACTAGTACACCATCGCAATGATACGAACACATTCGTACTTACAGACTACACTTACACAAGAAATCAGAAAAGTACTCATACACAACCAACGGAGACGTTCATTCAAACATTTGGTCCATTGAACAGAAACTATAGCACCAGATCTCAGAGACCGTTGATAATCATGCACCTTGTGCCCATGCCCAATGTCCTGGTTGCGCTCCATGTCTCCCTGCGATTTCCTCAAACTCAGTTGCCCGTGTATTAGAAGCATCTAAGTTATGATTTCCTCCACCGATCGGTTCGTTGCATTCAGGACACCTAGAAGCCTCCATCGCCCCTCCACACTGGACATTTCATGAGTAAATAACATCTTTGTAGCGATACAGCTACTCCTACCTCAGTAATGACGAATGTATGTCCATTCCGACAATTGTAGAAGTGTCCGCGATGACCTGAGGCAAAATGAGAGAAGTTGAGATTATAGAACAAGTTGAGGAAGAAATAATACTCACTGAAGTCGAATGCTTTGACTATGTCCTCGCGTTCTTGTAAGGATAATGGTTGATACGTCCCATCGAGATTCAACAGAAATTCCTTCAATTTGTCGCATTCCTGAGACCATGCATCGACCTTGGAACGACAATTCTCAGAGAACCACTTCCTTTCTTCTTGAAATTGCAGCAAGTCGTTCACTGCCCTGCTCCTGACATACTCCCGCTCATACCTGACAATCTTTCTTCGCATATCCGCCTTAAAAATCCTCAAGGTATCTCCCAGCTGATCCTTCTCGTCAAGAAACCTCTTTTCCCTGATAAGCATGTCCCTCTTTATTCGTAAAGAGAACCGAATACTCTCGAATTCAGCACGAAGGATATAAGTAGATGCTCGCGCGCATTGTCGAGTAGCCGATGATTTTGTCGCAACGACCAAAGATTTCTCCGCGTCCGAAACACAAGAATCATGTATAAATTGAACAAACGATACCCAAAGGGTTCGATGATGATTGATATCTTCCTCGTCTGACGAAGCTGAGAGGCCTTCAATCCGACTCAATCCGACTTGGGCAAGCATAAGTCGCATCTCTAGAGAAAGGAAATATGCTTCAACTTGATACTTGGTATCCGCCTTGTGAGGAGGCTGTCCAATCTTGTCGTTCACTGCAGCGATAGCAACAGGCTCGGGAGTATCGGTAATCCTGGAAGGATCACTGATAATGGAATCCATCTCCAACCGGTAGAGAGTCGAGAGCGCAGCTTCATATGCTTTGACATGTGCACCTCTCGTGGTTGCGACCTTAACGACCTTGCCGTACAACTTGACGATATCGCGAACAACGTCGTGCCAACTGGCCGCCTCATCCGATGAAAGCCCATGAATGTTATGCATACTATCCTTGTTGAGCAATCGGGAAGGAAGAGGTTCATCGACCTTGCCTGAGGAGGATCGGTTAGCAGATACCTCAGAAGTTGCACCGGTGATGCTCCTAATATTCTTCGCAGATTCATTCAATCGAGGTAGCTCCGTCAATAGCAACTCCACTTCAGGGGTTAGATCATTGAGTTGGCTAGACATCCGACTAGCAACATTCTGTTCAAGAATGTCGAGAGTCGCTCGCTTCGTTACTCTTCCATACCGAAGGGCAGTGATTGAACCTTTGCAAATAGGGCACGTGGGCGGATTCTGGAAGTTTACCGGTGGAGCTTTTGCACGAAGGAAGTTACCTGTCATAGGATCAATTTCATAGTAATCGTTCATGCCACAGTGGCCATCCAATGTCTCGACGGTGAAGATGTGTCCGCATTCCAACGTGATAATTCTTTCGCTCAGGTCAGTGGATGCAAGGTCGATGTCTTCGAGTCGGCGTTGCATGACGAAATCCACGATATCAGATTGTTGGTTTTCAGCCAGGATGCAGACAGCGCAACGCTGATCTTCGCAGGGTTCTCCACATACTGTATGGACTTAGTAAGAATATTTTTGCATATCATAAGAAGTGCTTACCAGAGGGACAATTGTGTCCACATGCCAATGTTTTTCGGCAAGGTTCATCACAGGGTAATCTAGTACAAATCTACGTAGCATTGGTGAGTGAATCAAACAGCCACAAATTTTTTACTTACTGAGCCGCAAAGTACAGGACATGAGTGGTGTTCACATGACCAGGAGCAAGGTTCCATGCATGGGGCACAAGGATGTGAACATGGATTCGTGCAATGGTGATGAATGCATTGCTGCCGGCACTGTTGCTGGCAAGATGTATTGCAGCTATGGTCCTGCGCGCAAGCTAAACCACACAGGTGCTGACAGTACAGCATGCGTTCACAAGGATGACTTTCATGTAGCTTGCGTTCGATGGTACCGTCGCCAGCGATGAGATTGTTGGAGCGAGTTTGACATTTATGACAAGGCGACTTGCAAGCTCGGGAGCAACATCCCAAAATTCCACCACAAGTAGCCTTGCACTTGACAGAGGACAGATTTCTAGAGCAAGATACCGTTGCAAAGTGTTCACAAGTAGGGAGTTTCTTGAGAACTTGTTCGTCGCATACAACGGAGTCCAGCTTGTCCAACTTGTAACTACAACGTTTCGTTGAGTAATATATACCGTGAGACAACAAGTAAAAACTTACCATGGTACCATCTCCTTTGTATGTCCACAAGGGAGACGGACGTTGTACAATGGGAACTCACAGTCCCCGCAATTGTCTGAGCATCTTCGACGACACGGATGGTTTCGGGGGCAAGGGGTACGTGTGCATGGCTCGCTACAGAACATACTTCGATGATTATCGAGATCAAGATGACACTAGCAGGACAATAGAAAGCTTAGACCAATTCAACACAGAATCTCGACTACTTACTGTCGATGGACAAGTATGACCACAAGGGAGCCTGGTCGCACATGGTAATAAACATCCCCCTTCAGGACAACGTCTCCTGAGCTCGCCTGCTTGAGATATCTCCTGCTTTTGATCAGGATGACGAGGGCAAATGAGAGGAAGAGCTGGCCCAATTTGACCACGGTCTTCCATTTCATCGAGGATCGTTGACCAAGTGGAGTTCTTGCGTAGATTTGAGGCATTACCTAGGATGTAGAGACCATGTTTCGCTCGAGAAAGAGCAACGTTGATACGGTTCGAACTCTACCAGTCACAAGGAGAATAAGAAATGTGAATGTGAATGAAGAGTGAAAAGATTACCTTCAAGAAGCCGATTGATGCATTGCCCGTCTCGTACGTCCCCGTGTTTCGGACCAAAGACACGATTACAATCTTGGCCTCCTGACCCTGGAAGATATCGACGGTACCCAGACGAATCTTTATAGAAACGATGAGACAGGGTGAAACTTGGTACAGAATAAAGAAAATACATACATGCTTAGCAACGATAACTTGTTCGACTTCGGCGGTATTTTCCTCTAGACCTTGCCGGGCAAGTTCCGCTTCATCGCGCTCATCCACTGACACCGCGATTTTGAGGTCTCGCAACGCGGCTCGGACTTTCTGCAATTGCCCCAGGTATGCACACAAAACAGCGATGTCTCCAGGTCCACTGTATGGTCCTTGCTTCAGTAAATACAGTACCAAGTCTCGCACCATCTCAACCTAGAATGACTCGGTTAGCTTGCGATTTGACGGAAAAAGAACAAGCTGCGTACCTCATACATGTTGAATTTTGAAACCGAATCTTCTGTCCCTCCTTCCTTATTTTTGTGATTCAGGAAGAACACATTGTGTTGCATTCCAGATACACGGGGGTAATTCATGACGACGTCATTGTCCTCCAACCTAGGATAGAGAATCGTTCTGTTCAAAGGGATGGACAGTGCAAAAAATATATAAATAAGAAATAAAATAAAAACATGCAATTCGGAGAAAACGACTAACCGAATGAAATGGGAGATTTCAGGTCGCATCCTCCTTTGAACATTGATCTGTGTCATAGGGAATCCAGAGTCTGCTAATCTCTCCATTAGAGAACGATCAAATTTGTATAATGTTTTGCCTCGGTCGCTATCCATGGACAGGGCTATGATGATCAAAATGAATGTCCGTTGCTGCTTAATGGGAGGGAGTCATCATGTCACTTACTGTAGTTCGCCAACGTAGCTCGCAACTGTTCTGGATCTCCTATACAAATGAGTTGATGGACTGCACGGGTAAATAGGAATCAACGCCATGACTGTCGTAATGATGAGAATAAAACCTACGATCTGGTCCAAGAGATGAAAGAATATGTGATTCCAGCACTTGACCTGCCTCCTCGACCATGAGCACCTTTGGAGAGATGCTCTACAAGTATGATGATGTGTTTAGAATATTTTCAAATTTAGAGTAGTATACTCAACAGAAACTCACCGAGAGCAATGAAGTCAGTTTAGCAGCACCTATATAACCATATCGTCAAAATCGCAGTGACACCAGACTAAAGAATACTTGCCTGTGGTCGTACAACCAATCAAATCCGTTTGACAAAGTAGGCGTCGTCGTGTCTGCCAAAATGCGCTCAGTAGAAATGAAAGGAAGGTGTTATGAGATATTTACCTCATCCCTGATATCGTTGTATCCACTACAAGCTTCTTGATAATCATTCCGCAAGGATTTATAGTGGTCCAAATGTGAGTTATATGCGGTCGTACGGACCTCCTGCTCCCATTCCGATGCAAGCAGAGTCCTTTCAAGAGAAGACATTGACCATACGTTCTCAATCATGAAAAGATCTTGCAAAGGTCGGTTTGAAGAAGGAATGGGCGGTAATACACCAGATGGAAAACCAAGGGAAACGAAGAAAGATGAGACCTCTTCAGGAATGATTGCGGTGTCGCTAGATGGCATGAGCCCAGGGTTAGCTTTCTTCCTCTTAGTTCGAACCCTTTTCTGAGGGGTCATCGGGACATTGACTATCTTCGGGGTGATGAACTCCAAATCTTCCGCTCGACGCCAGAACCCATATAGACTGCGATCAACATCACTAGTTTCCTTGTCTTTCCCCTTCCCCTTCTTCCCCTTTTGAGCCATTTCCCATTCACCGTTCGCTTCAGCATCCTCCCGAGAGCGTCTGTAGAGTTCCTGAATCCAAAAGGGTGGAGTTTCTATTGCAAGAGCTTGATCGGAATAGTGAATTTCAAGATGGCTTGATATGTCAGCCCACGATACTGCAGGTAATTGGATACTGTGCATCACTTCCAAAAGGCTCTCTTCATGACGCTTCATGACTCCATATTGCCGATTGCTCGACCGATCAAGAGACTGTGCATTAACTTCTCTCTCCAACTTATCAAGTGTGTATTCGGCGATTCGCTCATCTGAAGAACGAGATCCAATACGAACCAGCTTTTTCGTGATGTCGTCATCCAGGATGGAAGTGAGCATATGATCCAAAGCGTGATTGGTGAATGCAATCAAAACTACAGAAAGCGTTGATCCAAAAATTGTTGAACAAAGGGGAAAAAGGATCCCGAACTTTTCAAACGAGACTCACCAATTGGTCGGATCCCACTTGTGAAAAGAACTCGGAGGATCTCCTTGCCAGTAAAGCTCTAAAAATCTGTAAGCTACAATTGAAACGATATTGAATGTAAGAAGACCAACCTTTCCAGTTCCAGGAGGGCTGAAAAAAAAAGTGATTAGTGCAAATAACCAAAACTTCAAACTTATTAGCACGACACTTACCCTTGGATTAACGAAACCTCTCTTGTCAAGGTATTTATGACTGCATCAACTTGACTTGGATCCATCATACTTGAATTCAATAGTTGTTGACGAGCTCGCGCAATAGATTCGGGAAGTGTGGCATCCAAATCATTCAAGGTCTGCCCCGGTTTCGCAAGGCATTGCAACTTGAACGAGAATCTTGGCACCATTGCGAAGCGAGGTAATGACACCTCCACGTCTTTCAGGTCACTTCGAGCAATGTATTGAGAAAATGGAATTTCAGTTGGTTCAATATCCTGAATTCGGTGCAAGAATGGTCGTATGGATTCATACATGACACCATTGTCAATGAGAATAGCAAAAGTGGAATGTCCAGCAGTGATCTTCTCTCCTCGGAGTGCCATGAACTCGACCTCGGTATCGAAAAATGTGAAACGAGCTTGAATTCGATCTGGTGTTGCTTTCGCAGACTCTGAGATGTCCTTGCCCATTGATGAGATCAAACCGAGATAGACCTTTGGAGTACCACGAGATACTAGGACTAGGGCTACAAGACTTCCGGATTGAAGTCGCTTGCTATGCTCCCAAAAGTCGACCCTTTTCCTCATATCAGGGTCGCGAGCAGAACCTGAGGGTGGAGCATCCATTTCCAACCCAACAGTGACTTCTCGCCGTTCAGCTTTGACAACCGTGAACGTGAGGTTGGTGTAAACCTGGAAGAATACCGAATCAACTCCAGTAGTCCTATATGCACCACCCCTACTTTGGAGAAGTCTCTCTAGCTTGGTAGGTTCCCGTCTACGAGTGGGGATTGAATTCGTGATAGTTGCGATGTCATCAATTATGGTTACGATTGAGCCGCGTATTGGAGCACTAATGAGAATGGTGTCAGCTTCTGTATTAGGGTGAACAACATGGCTCCTACTGACATGAGCTCTTCCCGAAGAAGACGGAACTGAATATCCAAGTGACGTTCCATTGAATCTTGCGGAAGATGGTGAGGTGCCGTGGACAAGAACGGAGGCAGGTAACTCGGTGTAGGACATAGCAGTTCCGCATGTGTTGGTGCAATACGGATATCTGATATGCTCTCAAAATCGTTGTCATGTCGAGGACCACCTGCATGAAGTGAACCTGGGGGATCATATGCTTGAGCAAGACGGGAAATTTGAGCCTGGCGGCGTTGCTCAGGGGAGACACCAGCGGCCTGTGGTGCTCTCTGTCTCTTGATCGCCCCGGTTTCTCGTTCAACGATCGCAGTAAGACGATCGATTTGCTCACGTAACTGCATGATCGTGAGGCGGCGCACATTGAACTCAACGGGTGCATCATCAAAGCGAGGAGGCACGACCATCACGTCTCCTGTCCACGTATCAAACCAATCCGCTAATTCGTCGATGAGTTTCGCCAGTTCTGGGTGATTCGGAATCGCAGTTTTGAATCTGTTGTGGAACCTACGAACGGATAATGAGGTGTGCATTATGCATATAAGAAGTGGTACTCACTGAATAAGGACAACAAAAACAGTCCTGAAGATTACAGCACCGTCCAGGCTGCTTTGAAGGGTGGAAGGCAACGAAGGAGTAGGATCCTTCCAGGATTTCTCGTTGATCATTCCGCCGATGCACGTTCGAAGCACGGCGGCGATCTGTTCAAAGTTTTCTTCGATGACTGTATACAAATGGCTAGGGTGCATATCAGAAATATTCAACTTGAAAGATGTTTATGCAACAAACTTGATATTCTTATGCAGAGTACTCTTGAGCACCAGATCAGAAGCAAAAAACTGTAACAACTACAGTCAGACTAGTTGATGTTTGACGTCGCGGTGCACTTACTTGGAGAATAGGAAAGTAACCTCTTTGGAAGGAGAGAACGCCTCCTGATCCAATACGGTAGTTGACGGGCTCGAAGCGTAATACATCGCCGATGCGAAGAAGGCCGTTTCCCTAGACTCACCATGAATACGAGAGATCAAAAAATCGATCGATCCATGAGCATACCTTGACGAGCATATCCACAAATGACTGACAATACGGTGAGCGACAGAATTGGGGGACAATTGAAGCATACTTACCTGCGTGTTATCTGAATTCTAAGGTGAATGAAAAGGGTTAGTTTGTGGAAAAATTGATGTGAAGTAAAACATGCTCACCCATGCTCTATTTCTGTCATGAATGCTAGCAAATATGTTAACAAATCCTTGGACTTTGGAGCCGCCCTCGAACTGATATTGATCTCTCAAGAAGGACATGATGTGGTTGTGTGCTTGACTCGGGGTGAGACTATGTCTCTCTTCCTGAGGAAAGCTATTGTGCACAGCAAAACCTTCTGAAGAGAAGAAGTCCGCGGGGTCTGAACTATTTGGAACGGCCGTTTCGATTGTGGCGTTATTAGTCCTCTGCTCATGTTTGTATCGGCATTCAAATTCGCGAGGACAAGAGCCTGTGTCCCAGAAGAGCGGACAGACACCACCCGTTACGCTGCGAACGCTACCAGTCGCGGGTATGGGTGTGCGTAGCCTGCTTGGTGTTGATTGTCTTGTCGACGACCCTGATGCAGCCGGAGAGTCGTGTGCAAACCGACAGCGAGTACCGTAGCGGCATTTTCCTTGAGAATGTTGTCTACAAGGCGGCTTCGACATCTGGTAACGCGAATTTTCGTTTTCTTCTGGAGAAAGAGGTGGTAAGAAGAGAGATGGAACAACAGCGTCTAACCTACCGAGGAACAATGAAGCGCTTCCATCGATATACCAAACGGAGGTATGTATACGGTCCTGGCTTCAGTCATTTATTTACGTGAATACCGAGGGAAGATATTGAAGACTTGGTCTAGCGTCTGGAGATCACATTAATCTATGAAACGAACATATGAATACGTCCGGTGCATGTTTTTGAGACAGTGGTTTCTTTGTTTGTTTTGTCAACAAAGAAACCGTTGTCACACAGTGGGAGTGAATCCAATTCTCATGCAGGAACTGTAATTATATTTACAATGTCGACTGACATATACCAGAATATTACATGTTCCCTTCATGTTACCTAGTGTAACATGCAGAGAACATAAATCATCTCCGTGGTTGGAAGGAAGGATTGTTACAATTTGGACCATTGACAATGTGAATATGGATATAGTGGAATTCTTGTGTTGTCGAGAGCTTACGGTGCCTCCATCTGACTAGTAGATCAGCTTGAACGAGGTTGATGATGAGTGTATCCCCTTTTATGGCATGCACCAATGTCAGTCGCCCACGGGTGTAGGTAAGAGAATATCCGTTCAGGGAGGCCTGTTCGTCGACACCATTACTTGCAGTTTCGTGGTGTGCAGTCCTGGAAAAATTATCAGCGATTAATGTTAGAAAACAAGAAGGGAAGAATATCCAGCTGTTCGAGTCAAATTTTGCAACTTGAAAGGAAAAAATCCTTCATAGTCGTTTTTGACGGAGAGTATTTCTAAATTCTCGAAAGGCTTTGAAAATATGGTCAATGAGCGTATGGTGAACAGCATAAACTTCAACAACGTTGCCACAGATAACGCACCTTTAAATCATCTTTTTTGCACTTTCTCCGATGTCTGCTGATTTTATCCTGTACATACTAGCACTTACAATGTCGGAAGTACTTAGCAGTCGAGAATATAATTTTGGGGCTCCGCGACGAAAACCTAGTGGCTGATTATGTAACACAAAAATTCGGCCGGGGCGCCGAATATTTGGTCACCGACTTTCTACGACCCTCGTCATCCTACCAGCTTCACCTCCTACTACAATGTTGCAATTACAGCGGGCTTCACAGCGAGTACGTTGATAGTTGTGTCGATCATTTGTACTTACTGAACACCCGAAACAAAACAGAACGCTGCGAGACGGCTTCGCATCGCAGGTGCTCAACTTACTCGTTGGCAAGCTTCTCGAGGACTTGCGACAGATTCCGAGCCATACGATGCTGTGATCATTGGAGGTGGTCCTGGTGGCTACGTTGCTGCAATCAAGGCAGCTCAGAATGGCTTGAAGGTCCGTTGTGGTCAATTGTTTATTTGCTGAATCAATTAACATTGGTTTTATTAAGACGGCATGTATTGAAAAGCGTGGTGCTCTTGGAGGGACATGCTTAAACGTTGGCTGCATTCCTTCAAAAGCCATGCTTAACAATTCCCATATTTACCATCAAACTCAACATGACCTCCAACGTCGAGGCATTGACAGTGTGTATCTACTGCGATATTTCTGATTCGTTTAATCTGAATTGCGCATCCTACTAGTTTCCGGCGTTTCGCTCAACCTTCCCCAAATGTTGAAGGCCAAGCAAGATTCCGTCACGGGGCTCACTAAGGGAGTTGAGCATCTCTTTCGCCAGAACAAAGTCGACTACATTAAAGGCACTGCTTCTTTTGTATCACCAACAAAGATCTCTGTTAAGCTGAATGACGGTGGCGAAACTGAAGTGGATGCCAAGAATGTCATTATCGCTACTGGTTCAGAGGTCACACCATTCCCAGGCGGTGGCATCGAAATCGACGAGGAGCAGATTGTCAGCTCAACAGGTGCTTTAGATCTGCAGAAAGTGCCCGAGAAATTGGTCGTCATTGGTGGAGGTGTCATTGGTCTTGAGTTGGGAAGTGTATGGAGTCGGTTAGGTTCTCAAGTTACTGTCGTTGAGTTCATGGGCTCAATCGGTGGTGCCGGAATTGATGAGGAAATTTCGTATGTATCCGTTGCCTATCACGCTACGCATGTTATTGATCGAAATGCAGGAAACAATTCCAGAAGACCCTGACAAAACAAGGAATCAAATTCCAGCTTAACACCAAGGTTCTTTCAGCGGAGAAGAAGGACGGCAAAGTGTACATCAAGACTGAAGCTGCTAAGGGTGGAAAGGAAGACACTTTAGAAGCCGATGTTGTCCTTGTTGCCGTTGGTCGTCGTCCTTACACCGAGGGTCTCAACATTGAGAAAGCAGGTGTCGAGCTCGACTCTAAGGGTCGCGTTGTTATCGACGACCAATTCAACACATCGGTGAAGGGCATCAAGTGCATCGGTGACGTCACCTTCGGACCCATGCTCGCCCATAAAGCCGAGGAGGAGGGTGAGTTCTAGCCCTTGAAACGCGCCGGTCAGCATCACTGACAAGTACCTTGCTTTCAGGTATTGCCGCTGTCGAGTACATCGCGAAAGGTCACGGCCACGTTAACTACGGAGCTATTCCTTCAGTTGTCTACACTCATCCTGAGGTCGCTTGGGTTGGAAAGACCGAGCAGGAGCTCAAGGCTGCTGGTGTTCAGTACAAAGTTGGCAAATTCCCCTTCGCTGCTAACTCTCGTGCGAAGACCAACCTGGACACTGATGGTCAAGTCAAGTTCTTGGTTGAGAAGGAGACCGACCGTATCCTTGGTGTTCATATCATTGGTGAGTATCCCTCTATCATCTATTCCCCACATTTCATTAAACTGTTTCATAGGTCCCAATGCCGGTGAGATGATCGCTGAGGCTGTACTTGCCATTGAATATGGTGCTAGCTCAGAAGATATCGCCCGTACAACACATGCTCACGTATGTCATTTTGCTGTCCTTTCGCTGAATCTATTGCTAATATTGAACGTAACCTTTAGCCTACACTCAGCGAGGCATTCAAGGAAGCTGCTATGGCTGCTTATGATAGACCTATTCACTTCTGATCGGACTTCGTTGATTGTTGCATGAATATTACATTTGTTGTCGATTAGTACTGATATAATTTCATATTTTACCTCTTATCCTCATTGCTTGAATCTGCGCACAGAATCTCGACCTCATCAACTGGATAACTTGGTCGAACGATAGTCAGTCAAGTCAAACACTTGCGAATCCATATTACTATACATTTGCTCGTACATTTGATCATTATTTAAAGAAACCAATAAACCGCCCGCAAATATCTATGTCGCGATTTCCAAGGTTCGACTGGACAAAGTGGCATACAAATACAATAATCCATGCAAGGGTAGACAGATACAAAAATTCTAGATTGCTAAAAAGACGTGAAGAGGAAAGGATATGAATGAATCATTCTCTACAAACTGATGTCCACTTTCGCTACATCCTCACTGCTCAGGGAGGTCGGCAATTCGGTCCCGCTCATGAGCAGTAGGAAGCACTGCTGGTTCTGTGTTTTCCTCATCATCACCCATTGCCCATTCCTTGCCATCTTCGCGGAAGATATTGTTCAAGATATCTTGATCATTAGCGACCCTCTCTTTGAGTTCGTCCCCTTTCACTTTCAATCGCATGATGACAGTAGCAAGATGAAATGCTTGAATGGGTACGGTAATATCAAACTTGCGGACGTTGCGTTCCATTATATAGGTATTCTGTAGTGTCAGTCAGGATTGATGAGTAGGACAACATGGTATAAGAGTTGAACGGTGGAAACTCACGTTGTTTGTAGTAGAGTACCATGCCATTGTGAGTCCAGCTATGGTGCCATGGGTCACAAGCACATACACAGGGTAGTCCTTGATACCGATACTCGCAAGATAGCGAACAGCAGCAATGCAGTGCAAGCGACCTTGATTGGTAGCTTCGCTTTCATTGCAACTCGGGTTTCCATATGCTGCCATGAGAACAGGAAGAAGGATAACGATTGCTGTACTCATGCTCGTCGATGTTGGAGATGGAGGTAGAGACAAATCACGGGGAGTATTTGCAGCATAATCACCAGAATGATTGCGGAAGGGGAATTCGTATAATGGTTCAGCTGAGGGACTGGTTGTATCATCATTTCTCGATTCTGTGGTAGAAGGATCGGAATTTTCATTATCTTTGGGTTCGCTGCTTGGCTTTGTCTTGGAGGCTGATGCAGGTCCAAAGTTCAAGGCAGCCAATCTTGACGCATTGTAGGCATCCCGACATTTCTTGGCATCGTCCCTAGATATTTCAACTGCGCAGGCAAGAAAAGCGTCACAGGTAGCGCGAGTTGGTTCATTTTGCTTGGCAAGTTTCGACCGAGCAGTGAATGCCTCAGCCTCAGAAAGATTGAAAGCTTGACCCCTAAGTGTTTCCGCAAAGGTGGCAGTCTGGTTACACTGGGATGGAAATTCCGAGTGGTATTTCTTGCGATTTGCTGACACATGATTGAAAACCGCTGAAGTATGTTTTGACCATTGTTGGCATTTTTCATGAAGATCTTGAAGGACTTCATCACCCCCTGGACTCTTCAGTTGTTGTAAAAGGGTGTTCTGCGGTAATCGAATCTCGGCTTCAAAGCTGTACGATTTGGTTGAACAGAAACTCAGAATAACAACATAAATTGGAGCAGCGTAGGCAGTTACTTACAACACCTGATCGCGATGATAGAAATTGTTAAAGAGGCTATCGAAGTAATGCCGACATTCTGCTTCCCTCGTCGAAGTGGTACATGCATCGGTGATGTACGAACCATTCACGAGAAAGGGTAGCATCTCTGCCATGATGTTCGTAAATTCAGGATTAAGTGTCTGTACTTTGGATGAATCCATCTCGTTATACTGTCGGAACAAAACCTTGACATGTCGTTCCGAAATCAAGTCACTGGTGGCTGTCGGCATATCCTTCTATGAAACATAAAGTTAAAGAGAATATATAATCAAACTGAGTTTTACTTACCAGATTACGCCACTCTGAGGGCCACAAAAAGCAGGTTGTTTCCTCATATTCTTCCAACATCTTGCAAAATTCAGGTGGATCACTCGGTCTTTCTGTCCAGTCCGAAACTCTAGCTACCGAAAACGCAAATCGGTTGAGCATTAAGCTTGCGATGGTTGCAGCACCATCAATTGGGCCAGAACTTCTGTCGTAAACTCTAAGAGGACATGGAAGTTAATTGGATGAGTGTAATATGGGTGGAAGACATTGAACATACGCGGAACACTCATCTTCATGTTGTTGACTAGAACCGACTACGGACCCTTCATTAAGATGCCGGCCACTGTGTAGGGAAGACCCGGAATGAGTTCATGATGGAAGACGGAGAATGATGAGGTGGTGCTTACCCAGGATGTTTACTGACTATCTTCGATGGTGTGGAAGGCACCATTGTAGAATGTGCAGTAAAGTCTGATCCATGTAGTGGTGGTGGAGGAATGGAGTACGAGCTATAGGGATTCGTCAGCCTGTAAAAGTAACGGAGCAGTCTCATTAGTATCAATAACTTCAAACTTGAGAGTGTCTTCCTCCACACCCAGAGTTATTGAAAACACCAGTAGCGACTCGCCATCTCTCGATATCAGCGGACCAGGGTATAGCGTCGTCATCTGATCGCCAATGCACGTTGGCCAGTTGTCGTGACGGAAGGTTGTTCCTGAGGAAATTGAACTGGTGATCGAAGGAAAGAATGAACTGAGAGAACTTCAGCGATGACGGCGGGTCACTGAGGTCGAAAACACCTTGTGGAAGACTGCAAGAAGGGTTTCCAACAATAGAATCAGGACACAGTACGTGGACTGTAGGCTATCTCACCCCGATAAGTTAACTCTTCAGAAAAACTATGCGACAAAACGTACCGTGTGCTGGTGGTCGGAAGTTGAGGTTATCCACGCAATGTATGTATGGACAAGACTCCCGTACTCTGACATTTGGAAACCGACTACAGGAAGATCGATGTTCCACGCCCACCGTTGATACGCAGCACTCGCTACAAGAGGGATGATATTGTCAGAGGCCACACAGAGGACAGGAAATGGTACGGAAGGCCAATTGCATCGTCCAGGAAGAATATGTCCTGAGAGTGGAAGGTCAATGAAGGGTTCATCGGATGGCTCGTCCCCTGCCAACTCAGATTCGAGGAAAACTCCGGGGAGAGAAGGGCAATGGAGCTGAGGTACAGCTGAGAATATTCGGTTATTGAATTCTTCTGTCGTCTCTGAGACGTTCTCGGATGAATTTTCTGTAGGGTACTGCTCGTAGTCGTCGTATTTGTCGTCGTCGTCGTTGACCTCGCCACACTCGATGGAATCACCGTGAGAATCACGTTCGTCAAACGCAATATTGTTCTCGTTGGAGGGCGCATCCTTGGGTTCAGAACTATGTTGAAAGTAGCTTGATAGAGATGATTGATCGGCTTGGAAAGTCACCAGCATTGACGCGACACCACATTCGACACCAAAACCTGTAGGATAAACAACTGACACATCGCCACTAGAGACTGTTAGCTGTAAGTAGAGGAGCCTGAGGAACAGATGTTGACTTACAACGCGTCGGCGTTCTCGCAAGTCGCATGGGCTGATGCTCGAATAAGAGTGAACCAGTGGTGTATTGTGCGAGAAGGACCGATATTGCGAGTCAACGACTGCTCAATTGCCGCAGATGTCATGAGAGTCAGGTTAGCCGTTGTTGAAAGCTTTGACACCTCGAGTGTGATTAACTTTGTTGCGTCGGGTATCCGCTGGAGTTGAGAGTGGGACAAGTGGGACAAGTGGGACAACGACGGTAATGATGCGAGTTCTTGAGAAGAAGGAAGTGGTCTTTTCAAAAGACCAACCAGTCTTTGAACCGATTCTGGCCATTCCGTTTTATCCTGAAAGCTATGAAACTTCAAGGACATTCTATTCTAAAGCAAAAAAGATTAGCATAGGCCAGAGTAGAGATATCAATATGAGCCGTACGGGTTAATGACTTCAGAAGGTGGGCGTTGACTCGAAACAATGAACAAATTCAGATTTTTGGGCATCTTGTGATTTGCGAATTTTGTATTGTGGCGAACATCTCGGGAAAGCCATTAGTCAACTCATGAATGCATGAAGCTCGACAAAAAAGAACGTCTAATCTTGACAACGCTTTCAACAATACAAATACAATCCTTCATCTACAGGATTAACGAATACACAACTTTACGAACCAGGCCACCACGGAGCACTTATTACAGTCTAGGAGCGAATATTCATCTTTCCCAACCTCTCAGTCACATCATCGACTTTCTTCTTAGAATAAGATGTCCCTTGAGGCATTGCCCATTCCTTACACTCTTCGCTAAAGATCTTTTCCAGGATAGATTTATCATGAGAGACCCGGTCCTTGAGTTCATCTGCTTTCACCTTCAAACGCAAAATGACGGTCGCGAGATGGAAGGCCTGGATAGGCTGTCGAATGTCAAACTTTCGGGTGTTGCGTTCCATGATATACGTATTCTGTCAAGCGATGCGAGAGGTGAGCAACATAAAAAAAATGAAGCAAAGGTCTACCTCATTCTTGCTAGAATACCAGCCCATCATCAACCCCGCAATGGTCCCGTGGGTTGCAAAGACATAGATTGGGTAGTCTGTGATACCAATGCTTGCGAGGTAGCGAACAGCAGCAATACAGTACAATCGCGCTTGATTGGTAGCTTGCTTTTCCTTCTGATTAGGCTTTTTGTATTCTCCAAAGCCAACGGGAATGAAGATCATGATGGACGAGCCCGTATTACACCAGATAGGAATTTTGGGAAGAGATGAGTCACGAGACGGATTGGCCGCATAATCACCTGAATGGACGCTGAAAGGATATTCGTATAATGGTGTAGATGAAGGACTAGGTTTTTCATCATTTTGCGAATCAGTGGTTGAAGGATCCGGGGTTTCATCCTTTTCTGGTTTGGTGGTGGACTTTGATTCGGTGGTGGACTTTGATTGAGTGGACGACACAGAATCAAAGTTCAAGGAAGCAAGCCTTGACGCATGGTAGGCAACTCGCGATTTCCTCGCATGATCAGAAGGTAGTGATATTTCAATTGCACAGGCAAGAAAAGCATCACAAACGGCGTAAGCTGGTTCCTTTTGCTTGGTAAGTTTCGACAGAACAGCCGTAGCTCTAGCTTTCTTAAAACCAAGTGCCTGATGAGTAAGGTTTGATGCAGCCGTGCGGGTCTCGGAACACTGGTATTCAAAACCGGAGTCATATTTGTCACCATTTTTCCTGACGTGAGCCACGACATCTGAAGTATGCTGGAACCATTGTTCGCATCGTTTGTCATGAAGATCTGCGAGGACTTGATCACCCCCTGGACTTTTAAGATGTCGTAAAAGGGTGTTCTCGGATAATTTAATTCTAGTTTCAAGGCTGTGTGATTCATATGTGGAAAGAATTTCAGAAGAATGATATAAATGGGAATAGAGAAGTCACTTACAACACCTGATCGCAATGATAGAAATTGTTAAACATGCTATCAAAGTAATGGCGAGACTCTGCCTCCCTCGTTGAAGTAAGGCGTGCATCGGTAATGCACGAACGATGGACAGTCGTCATGAGAAAGGGTAGCATGCCTTCCATGATCGTTGTGAATTCAGAATTAAGTGCGTGTACTTTGGATGGATCCCGTTCTTTATACTGGCGGAACAACACCTCACCATAACCTTGTGAAATAGAGTCACGGTTGCTTGTCGGCATATGCTTCTGAGGAAACAAAAGTCAAAGAGAATGAATTACCAACCTAAGCATGCTTACCATTTCACGCCACTTGGTGGGCCACAAGAAGCAAGATATTTTCTCATATTCATCTAACATCTTGCAAAATTCGGGTGGATCGTTCGGCGTTTCTTGCCAGTCAATTACTCTAGCTACCGAAAACGCAAATCGGTTGAGCATTAAGCTCGTGATGGTCGAATCTCCATCAATTGGACCAGAATTCTTGGCGCAAATACTGAAGAAACATGGTAGTCAATTGAGTACGTGTAGCCTGAGCATGGCTGGAAGACATTGAACGTACGCAGAGCACGAATTTTTGTTTCCTTGAGTAGAAGTGACCGCAGACCCTTCATTACGCAAATCACTGCGCAGGGAAGTCCTGAAATGCAAGTTCATGATCTGGAGACGGAGAATGATAGGGCGGTGCTTACCCAGGAGAGTCAGCAGTGGCCTCTCGTGGTCTCGGAAGCATGATTATTGAGTCTGGAGCGAAGACAGAATCTGGTAGATGTGGCGGTGGTGTGGTAGGGGAGCAGGAGCCAGAGAAATCGGTCGAACTGTGAAAATATTCCGAGGGGTTATAAATTGTGTAAATCATTCCAAAAGGGTGTTCCGCCTACCTGGAATTATCAGAAACATCGACAGTGGCACGCCAACCTTCAATGTCAGCGGACCAGGGGGTATCATCATCATCTGATCGCCAACGAAACTTGGCCAGACGTTGGGAAGGAAGATTGTTCCTGAGGAAGTCGAAGTGGTAGTCCAAAGAAAGAATAAATTGAGCGAACTTCAGCGATGATTGCGGGTTACTGAGGTCAAAAACACCTTGTGGAAGACTCGCAGAAGGTTTTCCAACAATAGAATCAGGACACAATACGTGGACGACAGGCTATTGTTTCCCAATTAGCTAACTTCTTATAAGGAATATTGACATAACATACCGTGCGCTCGTGGTCAGAAGCTGGGTTTATCCATGCGACATAGGCATCGATAAGACTACCATATGCAGATATTCGGAATCCAACTACAGGAAGATCTATGTTCCATGCCCACCGTTGATACGCAGCACTCGCCACAAGAGGGATGATCTTATCGGAGGCCAAACAGAGGACAGGAAATGGTACGGAAGGCCAATTGCACCGTCCAGGAAGAATATGTCCTGAGAGTGGAAGGTCAATGAAGGGTTCATCAGATAGCTCATCCTCTGCCAACTCAGATTCGAGGAAAACTCCGGGCAGAGAAGGGCAATGGAACTGAGGTACTGCTGAGAATATTCGGTTATTGAATTCTTCTGTCGTCTCTGAGACGTTCTCCGACGAGTATTCCGTAGGGTACTCCTCGTAGTCATCAAGTTCTTCGTCGTTGTCGTTGCCCTCGCCACACTCGATCGAATCGCCGCGAGAATCACGTTCGTCAAACACAATATTGTTCTCGTCGGAGGGCACATCCTTGGGTTCAGAAACGTGTTGAAAGTAGCTTGGTAGAGATGATTCGTCTGCTTGGAAAGTCACTAGCATCGACGCGATACCGCACTCGACACCAAAACCTGCAGGATAAACGACTGACACGTCGCCACTAGAGGAGACTGTTAGCTGTAATTAGAGGAGGAACATATGTTGTCTTACAACGCATCGGCATCCTCGGAAGTCGCATAGGATAATGCTCGAATAAGAGTGAACCAGTGGTGTATTGTGCGAGAAGGAC
Organism: Abortiporus biennis; assembly: GCA_022606235.1. Lineage (NCBI taxonomy): Eukaryota > Fungi > Basidiomycota > Agaricomycetes > Polyporales > Podoscyphaceae > Abortiporus > Abortiporus biennis. The sequence goes on along the minus strand of JABYQP010000001.1, from coordinate 2,022,428 downwards.
CGATATTGCGGGTCAACGACTGTTCAATTGCCGCAGATGTCATGAGAGTCAGGTCAGCCATTGTTGAAAGCTTTGATTCCTCGAGTGCAATTGACTCTGTTTCGTCGGGTATCCGCTGGAGCTGAGAACGGGACAAGGGCGACATCGACGGTAATGATGCGAGTTCTTGAGAACGGGGGAGTGGTCTTCTCAACAGACTGACCAGTTTTTGAACTGATTCTGGCCATTCTGATTCATTTTGAAAATTGTGAAGTTCAAAGGCCATCCTAGTCAAATTTTGAAAGGATAAGGACAAGTGAAAGTAGAGAGAGCACGGTGAGGTCTAAGTTTCGATGGGTCAATGAATGTAGGAAGTTCAAGTCAAACACACGGTGACGCTGGAGAGTTAAACAATCAATTTGAAATGGCTGCGGGCCGGCACATGCCGTGAAAGAGCGCCTTTATAATCTCGATTTGAGCCTGCCGCCCTTACTTACATCTACAAAATACACTCATGTTTTTCATTATCATTTTGCTGTATTACATTCCATTATATATGTAGATGTCCAGCTTGTGATTCCGTCAAGAAATCACCACGGTACTTATCCCAATCTTTCCCAACTTGTATATTTTCATGGATCTTCAAGCTTCAAGTTTATATGCTCAGGCTTATGTATTCTCGACGGTACCTTTGTGACATAGATACGTTGAAGCATGCAATGAACGTATACGTATAGACTGCATAGCCAACATGCAGTATTAGAGGACTAGTATAGTCCGTGAATATATCATAAGCAAGATACTTTTCAACAATCTACCTCGGACGATGATATCGATCTTTTCGTTCGCGATGATTCAAGAAAATTCGAAGTCAAAATTCCCACCGATCATGACATTAATACTTCATAATCTGAACCCATCGCCGGCTCTGCGTTTTTATGCCTAAGATCAATACCAATGAGCTAAAGTCCCACTTTCATGGTAATGATGACCGAGGAACTTACTTGTCTTTCATATGACTCATCAGGCCGTCCATAGAGTATCCGTGTGCGACTTTTTTTCGTTTCTGAACACATTTCAAACAGACATATCTTTCGAGGGCAGGAGCTTTCTGTTGTACTTCCAGTTGGCTTGCGGTTGAATCCATGGTCACGGCCACATCGGTGATATTATCATAATTGTTCGTATTGACATTTGACCCTGACATGGAAACAGGGGGAAGGTCCTGTGCGACAAAACGGAACCAAGTAGGCTTGCGTTGACACCATGAATCTGCCTTTGCAGGATCGTAGAAGTAGTCTTCTCGATCAACAGGAATCCGAATATTATGTCTGTAGATGATAAGTCCTGGATCAGCCAACAGTGCATTTACGATAAATCATCTAGTCACGTACGTTTCGAGCAAGTGAGCGAGGACATCATTTTTGGTTTTTAAGTTGATAGACGATGGAGCACGAGGTAATGGGGTACAGTGATTACAAAGCCAGAATGGCATATCATCCCTCACGTCAGGCTTTTCTTGGCTTTTAACCTGGTCAGCTTCTTCCACGGTAAGAACTCGCCATGTAGGTTCATGTTGGGACTCGAGAAAATGAATTACCTGTAATACGGGGTTAAATAACATCAGAAGTGGATGACAATTTAGAAAGGATAATAGACATACACATTGTCTCCAGTTGAGAGCCTTCGACGTAGACCATTTTGAGGCCTTTTTGGTGCATTGTGTGCATATAAATCGAGGATTTAGCGCGTCAAGATCAAAGGGGGTTGTTGTCTTAGGATTCAACCCAACCAGTTGCATCAAGGAAACAACAGCCTGAGATCCCTTCTCGCTAAACTGCAAGTTGGAAACTCCGTGTCGATGGGTTACTGAGTATTCATACCCGAACAGGACTTTTCGGAACCTGTCCTGGGTGGAGCATTTGCTACAGAGGAATACTGCAGTGGCGAGGTCTACTGCCTTGAGGCTGTCTATTGGTGTGCTGACAGCCAGATTTCCGTTGGAGGTCTCTCCAAACGATTTGGGAAGTAAAGCGTGCAGTTGAGAACGACCAGGAACACTTTTCTCCTTCCAATCTTGGAGTATTAGAGGAAACTGTTGAACAATAGGTTCAACTTCATCACTCCCGACTTCAGTTTCTCGTGGTGCAAATAGGATATTAGAAACACCGGGCCAACTCCACAAGTGCTTGTATATCCGTCCATTTTGGAAGAGACGAAGGGAGTCAATTGGCCTCTTTGAATCAGTGAATGCGATAAACTTGGACTTCAGCAATTCTCTGCGTGCGTTGATGGCGGCCTCGTGTTCTACATGGTGTCGGGCTTCGCGGTACTCGTTGAGATATGGACTTAGCATCTCGTAAACTTCGTCGAGGACTGCTGACAGATGCAAGATATTTAGAAAAGGAGAGAGCCTTGTTCGTATCGCGAGACATACCATCTTTCGTGAATTCTTGTTTGAAGAATGAAGCGAATTTTCCCGGTGAAAATCTTGAGAAAGCAGCCTTGATATCAGAAGGATGATATCCCCGAGTTGTCAGATAGGGAGCCACGCTTTTAAAGAGAAATAGAGGTCAGGCATGTGATTTTATTGATTGCTAGTCGCGTAACGAACTCACATAGTCTGGAACTTCTCGCAACGATCTTCGAGATCGCGACGCCTAGCATCTTGGCATTTGTACATCCATAAAACGCACTCCTGTCCAAACTGTAATAAAGATGAGTGAAATAGAATCATCCAAGGGAATTTATCGGCGAACATTCTTAGCGGTCTGTGCATTTTCGTACCAATCTGCTTTTTGTTTATCAAAGATTGCTTTCGCAGCACATTCGACTTGCAAGTGAGCTGCTTTTTGGAGTTCAGCAAACTTGGTACCAATTCGAACCACATCTGGATGCCAGTACTCTATCCAGAGTCTGTTGTCATCTGCACAACCTGCAGAACGGAACGTCTATCAATACATTTATGTTTAAGTGAAGAGACGTGACTGACTTTCGACGGAAGGTACGAGAGCGCGAACCTCTTGGTCATAAGTTTGATATTTTCCGGAAAACCCTGACGCGGTTGATATCCTGTAATTCTCACATCATAAATATCCCGTCTGCAACAGCAAGGAAGAAAAATCACGCACAATTTCTTGGCACAATTTCCACAAAATCGACGTTTGAATTCAAAGACGGTTCGAAGTTCAACACCTTCCTCTCCACAAACCTAGAGAGAATATGCGTGAGATCACCAGTAGTGAAGAAAAAAATGGCGAGGCACATACCTGGCATGAATTTCCCCACAGCAGGTCAGCATAATGTGGTTCCGAGATGTCTGAAGGACAATCTGGGGGTGGAGGGAGGATCCGTTGACGTGCTTTCCGCCAGACTTTGATTGAAGTGCGGCTGAGAAGGAAAGTTCGAAGACCTTTGCATGTCCGAGACACGTTCAGAAGGTCGACAGGATACAGATACGCATAGACCTAAACCGCAAGATAAGTTCTTATTTTTTTCATGTAATTAGTATTGAATTGTTTGACCTCAAGAAGAATATCGAGTGGCATTGAATGTAAATCATGCCCGGGGAACAAAGTCTGAATCGTTGAAGAACCGAGGACCTCATCTGACATGATTTCTTCCACTTTGCGTCTTTTTGAAGGTCGAGATGGTGTAGTCATTTCAACTTCAGCTATAACGTATGTCGAAATGTCTCGAGTACACATCTTCAAATGAAAGTCACTCACGAAGTGCCTCGACCTGCTTCTCCTCTTCCACATCACTATCCTCCAAATCAGTCAAATCAGACATCCACAAATCTTCTTCGTCAACTTCTGGAGCTTTGGATGGCCGTCGTCTCTTCCTTGTCGTCACTGGCGACTTGACCGGAGAAAGAGAGAATCTGGGAGGAGGTAATTTGCCAGATTGACGACGGGTAACTGCCATTTGAAGGTAGATCGCTTCAGGATGGTTATGAGAACATTACAAAACAGGAGTAACAGGAATTTTAGAAGGAGTTTTATGGTAAATTGGTCGAGCTTCAATAAATAAATAAAAATTGCCGTCGATGGCGATCAAATCATTGGATCAAGGAGAAAACAACGCGTAAATAACGCGGTAATTTAGGAGCGTGAGTCTTCGTTCCAAGACTCGAAAGTGTATAGTATAAAATACGCTACTCACCAAAAATTTTCGGAAAGGTTATCAAAATCAGTGGTCTTATGCATAGCTTCAAGGCAAGTCTTTTCTGAGAGGAGACTGTCAAAAAATACGAGTGAATATTGAGCGCACGTGACCGCGGTGATATACTAATAGGCGCTGGTCCCTCGAAGCTCTGAGTTCTTCACACACTAATAGAGGGATTAAATGCACCTGGACCTCACCACTTCCCAGGCTAATTAGCCTGACCATCTCGTTCACATCCCCAGCCTAATTAGCCCCGAATCCTGTCTAACAGCCATCTCGGAGATATTTATACAATAAATACATATTCCCATCATTGTAGTTAAGACTTTCTGAGGGCTCCACAGTCTCGTGAGTTGTTGGTATGTTTCTTTCCAAGATCACGGATCTCGGTTCTGCGAGGCACATGTTTTCCATCATTTCCTTAGATCACCGCTTCTCCCTCCACTCCTCCCATCATTTTTGTCTTCGACGGCGCCTCCGTCGTATCACGCTTCGCTGTCATCATCTCGGACAGCGAGCTTGACTTCTTGATGCCGTTCACTCATATCTCACCCATCTACCATCGGATTTTCACCATTCTTTTACCATTGTAGTTCCTATCTCGTGTACTCTCTTAATGTAAACACAATATACTATGTTCCTTCAACTCATAATTGATGTTCATTCTGAAGTGAATTCAAACCATGCAAGTATATTCCATTCTGTAAAGACATGCATACAGCAATGACCAAGATGTAAATGACAGCAGCTATAGTATATACATTCCAGACAATAAGCAAGAAGTTCTATGACATGACCACTTATCCCAAGTTGGCTTTCTTCTTCCTTGGGCCTCTGACAACTCCTTTGTCAGAGCGCTACTTGCATTTCTTTGGTGCAACAGGTGTTGAGGGATTGTACTGGATGAAAGGTGCCTCAGAAGGGTCCAAGGGCATTGACGATGAAGAGGAAGGTGAAGATGTGGCAGGAGGGATGGACTTGATGGTGGCAACAGGTGAAGAGTCAGTGTCAGTGTTCATCTCAGTGAACATACCCTCAGCTCCAACAGCTGCTGCTACTCCATTGCTGGGCTTCGTGACGTTGATCAACCGTGCTCATGTCCAAGCCTTGAACTCCTCATCAGAGAGCTTCTTAAAGTGAGTAACTTCATTGTCCCATGCATTGTAGAGGAGGACAAGCTCCATTCTTCCCAGCTGCCCAGGGGAGCAAAACTGGATTCCTTCTGGCCAGTCGACACATTTGACACAGTATTTTGCAGTGATTTTGGTGTCAAACCCTTCATAGCACATCTTCGTGATGGTGTGCGGGCAAATAGCTTCCACTGCAGACAATGGCTATTAGCTATTTGGACACAATGTAAAGATGGGAAGAAACTTATGAAGCTTGTTGTATATGAAATCCTTGGTGGCACTCTTTAGTTTGTTGACCTCCTGTGCACCAGTATCCACGATGCCTATGATTACGTTGGATTCAGAGACAGCCAGTAAGGGTAGATTTTGAACTGATGGAACTCACCTTGTACACCTGATATGTGGTAAGCTTCAGACCTGAGAGTGAATGTTTGCAGGTCACATCCAGTCATGAAATGGAAAAACTTTTCGAATTTTGGACTGGTGGTGTAAGTGTAAGGCTGGTTGAAATCTGTGGTTTTTGAACGCGTCGCGAGGAAAAGAACCTCCATACCTGTATGAGCATGGAGTTTCATTACCTGAAAGTAAATTATTAGATGCCTATACAACTACAGACTATTAACAAAACACGTACCCTTTGAGAGATATCCTGTAAAGAGGTATGAGTGTCATGGAATGCAGCAAGTGAGCTGTTATATTGGCCAAATGTTTGTATGGCTTGCTGTTCCTCTAGCACCTCGGGCTGATCACCAACCAGTTTTTTCTTCTCGTCTTCAGATAAGGTTAACCAATAGGGATGAAATTCCTTTGCAACACTGCGCTCGATATTTGGGAGTACCTGGAGAAAGATCTGGTCATGATAATTCAGTAAAAAAAATGACTATCAGAGAATAAAAACTTACTTGAGTTAAGATCTTTTGTTTTCATACTGACAAACGCATTTCACAATGTAACTTCGCGTCAGTTGGTGACTTTCTTGGATGACTGTAGAAGGCAAGAATGCCAGTCTTCTTTGCTGGTTTCTGGAAAGTAGTCATGGAGGCTAGCAGAGAGATCACAAATAGTATGATGTGCCTCTTCGAGAGCTTTTGCCTTTTGTGTCCACTTGTTGTCAGTGCGAACCTTTTGTTCTACCTTCTCAGTAGGAGTAAGTTGAGGTTTGTTGGATTGCTTGACATGAGAATGAGGTGCTCGAGTAGCTGGTTCTCGTGTCTTGTACGCATACTTGGAGATGACCTCACGATTGCCAACAGTCTGGACAATGGGATCCATGGTGTGAGAGACAAGAAGTAGGTAGTGTATGATTTTCAAAGTAGTAACAAACAAACATAACATGCCTATTCAATAACTGAGACTTCTACAATCACATGTACAGATTAAACAAACAACATCATTGTCATCAAGAAAAGATAAAGCAACAAAAAAAATATGCAGCATGAAAAAACTACAAGCAATAGATGTCGAGACGGTAACAAGTGGGCTGGTCATCCCATGTGTAGATGTAGTGATATATGAAGCTCAACTCCCTCAAGCTGAAACCACCAATTGTACCCATCATGTTTGCAAACTCGTTCACGTCATTTGCACACTCGAATGCTCTGCCGAGAGCACAAACTACACCATGTGCAAAGCCGAATGCATCAGTGAGGTTGTTGACCAGTTCTCCTAGATTGGGGACCTCAATGACACCAACAGCAGTTGGCTCATGAATGTATATATAGTCACGGCACCCGAAGCCATCAAGATAAAATCCGAACACTGGAAATAGAGTTCAGTGATATCAACTTTAAAAATACGTTTTAAAGACAACAGCGACTTACAACTTGTACGAGAGCCTGTTATCACTATTATTAGTATGAAAATGACATTACCATGAATGCTACTGAAGACTCACTAGAGTGACCTGGGGAGGGAGGTGTGGCCATCTCAATTCCATAATCCTCCATAGTGATGATGACTGTAGCAGTTCCATTGCCGAAGAGAGCCTGGTCGCGATGTCCATAGGTGCGAAGTGTTGGAGGGAATTGAATGGACTCCGCACAAGTACTTGAAACTGTTGAGATAGTTGGAGACATTACTGTAGGAGGTGGAGCAGCAGGAGATGCCTGGCGAATGACAGAGGGACAGGCGGGGGAAGCATTGACCATTGGTGCAGGTTGAACAGCTACTTCAACCTGTGGGGGAATATAAAGCTCCCGGGAGTGTGAGTGCAATATTTCATTGCCTTGAGATGCTTTGAAATGAACAGTTGGAGGAGGAGGAGGCGGTGGAAAGGGCGGGGAAGGTTCTTGGTCGCCGTAGAGTGTCTCGAGGACCAACTCATCCCGCCAGCTGTTGATATCTTTACGGAATTGCCAAACCTCTCGAGGACACATAAAAAGGAACGCCAAGGTGTCCTTCAGGTTACTAGCACACATGAAGGATGAATGGCTGCTCTGTGCCAATGCCATCCATGTGTCGGTACTGAAATCATTATTAGCATGGTTTAATATGTGAGTTCAAACACTTACAAGGTAAGATAAATACACGGCTTTCCATTTCTACTAAAGATGACCGGATAAAATTTCTTCTTGCCTGGGAAAAGCTCTCCAACTTCTGCATTCTTGTCGATGGCATCGAAAGCCTCCCGAACGAAGCAATCATTGGGCAGGCTCTCGGCGATAGGCTGAAGCACCTGGTACATCTTTTCAAAGGTTCGCCTGAGGCGATCGGGTCTGTAGATACAAATAGGAAACATTGGGGCCTCAGTTCCACAGGGGATTTGAGGCCATCTGCAGGCGATGAGCTTCAATTGAAAAACAACCAAGATGAATGACTTACTCATTGTAGGTGAAGATGCCATGTCAATTTCTGCCGATAACAAGAACAAGAGCAGTATTTTGAGGAGTCAACTGAGAAAAATCAGGCATGCGAAGGTTGGCAAGGTGAGGAGGGATTGGAATTGGAGCTTGCATGATGATGAGGTGGCAATGGTTGAAGGAAAAGATAGCACATGTGGTTGAGTTAGGGTTAAGAAGGTTGAAGGAACCTGTGTGAATGTGAGTGCTAGGAAATTGACGCAGACTCAGAATCCATTGTATTGATAGTCCTTACCTTGCCTAGTTTATTACAACTATTGTGTGCACCATCTACATACTATAATACCACCAAAAATCACCCCTATAATTCCCCACTCAAATCTAAGTCTTTGACCTTTTTTTTCCACAATGAAATGAGTACGTTCGAGTTGAGGCATCTCTCGAAAAGTTCACCGTACTGTTTTGGAGACCGATGCCACTACCACAACTCATGAAACAGACCTCCGAGCATTGAAACAACAAAAATCCACTCTCTTCGGACAAAAGCAAATTGCTCATAAATGAGACAGGATGGAGAGAAATTTGCGAGAGGAGCTTTCAGGTAAATAAATGTACATGCTTACCCTTCGAGAAAAAAACTGATTTTACAGTCTTGAGCAAAACGACCCAAAGGCTTCTTCATGAAATGAATACCAACATTGAAAATCCAGACCAGAAGCCTTCTAGTGAATGCCAGAATGACAATGTTTGGGAAGAAGTTCCGGAGGACTCCAATGAATTCCTCATCAATGCACTTAGCGAGCTGGCTCAACATCCTTCATAAGTACGAGAAAAAATATAATGAATGATTGACTGACCTTGTGAAAGATGGAATGGTCACTGGTATCGTCAACAGTGCTCTTGGAAACACTGACGTATTCAAGAATTTGCTGCCTGGAGTACTTTCATGAAGCCGATAACCGATGCATATCTCGAGTGGAAAGGGGCAGCTGAAACAACAAATTCATCATCAGTTACACAAGATCAACCAATAGGAGAGGAAGCACTCAAACAAACTTACCCGTATGTGGTCAAAATATATGACATATTCTCACTGGAGGAAGAATTGACTATTCAACGACCAGCGGAGAGTTTGTCCCCAGCAATCGACCTCATGCGCATTGGCTACCTAGCAAAAAGCCCTAGAGAACCAAGGGTAGCAGTATCAATTAAAACAATGGAGCTTTACCATCAGATATGACTTGCAAAAGCATCCTTCAGTGCCGAAGCCTTTGGGAAGGTGATATGTGAGTATTATAGAGTAAGTCACCTGTAAACACTATCCTATTAGATGAGTTCTGACTTGATAATTGTAAGCTTCCTTACAAGCATAATTTTCGTGCTATCATTGCAGATATATATGAAATCTACTTGACAGTGTTGCAGGAGGTTGACAGAAGAGTTCTGGAGGCTCTCAGATGGAATACACCTGACTGGCAGGTGCAAAATGCATGCCAAGCATGCTGCTATAAGGTCTGTAGATATACCATAGTATTCGAGATAGGGGATAACTTACCTGGCCTATTAGCTCGAGGATAAACCTCAGTTAACATTCAGCCATCTTTGGGCTTTTGATGGGAATAACAGCTTGAAACGAATGTCAGTTTCGGCACTAGGAAATCGTACTGCAGGAGATACCCGTACTTTCGAGGATGCTGACTACTTCTTGCCACAAGCATATGTTGACAGATTTGCCAATGAGGTTTGTGCACGTAAGGCCCCCCCGTTGGAATTGAGGATTCAAACCCCCCCTTTGATGAAGGGGACGAAGTAGAGGCCATAGAGGTAAAGGAAAACTCTGAGGGCAAAGGCAACCCAACTGATGGATGTACCGAGAATGTCGACTTGGACCAGTGTACCAGAAACTGGAAGGCTGCAGCTACTGAAGAAAAGAAGAAAATGTGGCCAATATTTGATGAAATGGGGATATTTGCAGGTACATGTAGACATGGTATGATATTATAGATAGTGGATATGGTGAAGAGTGGCGAATTGTAAGTTTTCCATGCTTAAATTAACATATGATTGTTTCAACTTACTTCCATCACACGCATAGGGCATCCACTCTCCTTTCTTGCCAAACTCCTCGATATCCTTGACCCCGGCTCTTGTAGAGGCTATGACATTGGATGTTCCTTTTCATCGACGGTGAAAAAATCTACACTCAGTGACTTGTTCTAACAGAAGAAAACTACTATTTGTGTCAACTCTTTTCACAGTTATATGCACAACTACATTTGCCAATTAACTCACCATCCAAATATCATCAAAGGAATTGGACTTGAAGACTTGGAGACTATGGAGCAAATATTTAGTTCTTCAAATCAGTTGGCATCGGTTGTTTGGTACGCATCCCCCTATCAACGCCATTTGTTCATTCATGTTTTCTTTCAACAATGGGATTGGGAGAAATATGCTAATTCAGCTAACTTCCTCTATAACAACCTCCGCCAAGCCTTCAAGATCATCAAAGAGGATTTGGTCACTCTCGAACAAATAATGGCATCACTCAATATTACTGATGCAGATATCGATGCATGGGAGAAAGAGGAGATATCTTTCTTCTCTATCTGGAAAAACCTCCCTTTACAATTTTGAATTAATTGTGATAAATTATCAATAATTATAATAGTGTCAAAAAACTTGATACAATTAGTTGTAATTGTGAAAATTTGTACAATTTATATACAATTGTAACTAAATTGTAATCATTTTATTGTCAATGTTTAAATTTTATGAAACTTTAATAATCAATTGCAGCTTGTATAAAAAAATAATATAATATTTATAAAAGCTATTTTATATTTTATAAATTGTAAAAAATGTAAAACAATTTGTTGTATATTGTAACATTTCAATATAATAAAGAACAAATTTTATATAACCTGATGATAATAGTATCTAACTTATAATATATTTTTTTCTATAGTATTTTAAGAGATACTATGTCCTAGAAGTATATTCTATATATGTTTATTAAATATACTATAATGGTACTACTATGTAACATGCTTCTAGAATATAATAGATACTGTCTTATCAATTATGTATTTATTTGGTATATAGTAGTAAGTGAAATGTATAACAATGTGTTATAGTTAAGTATGATAGTAATACTATGATATGTTTTCAATATATCCTGAAGATATCACATTGTAGTTTATAGGTTATTGTCTTCAGTGTAAGTAAGTATATCTACTAGACTTAACACATAATAATAGTGTGTGGTATACAATTGAAGTTAGAACAACTACCAAAATAAAAGTTGAAGTCAAGTCATTATTTCAAAGGTAAAATTATATAATCAAAAGCGGTATATAACTGTATTAGTAGGAGAGAATATAAAGGACACTATGGCTGAGTTAGTTATAGTGTGTGTTTGAAAAGCCAAAAGGTCTGAGGTTTAATTCTAGCTGTTGTCTAAATTAATTTCGATGAAATAGCTTAAGTAATGAGATTAGAAGATAAGATAACTCTGATAAGATATCAGATAGTATAGATAGAGATAAGATTACTATTTATCTTTTATATTATTGGGGTGATTTACCTGTGACAAAAACATATAAGTTTTAAATAATTTTTGTATAATTGGTACAATTTGTGAGGGGACCTTTTAAGTTGGTGACAATTGTTCAAATTGTAACAATTCAGACAATTACTTGCAGTTTTGAACAATATTATATAATAATACAAAGCTTACCACCAATAGCTAGGGAAGGTTTTTCCAGATGTCTTCCTTGGGGAAAGAGGACCCATCGGACGTGTGGGCAATTAGCTATGTTGAGATACTCGAAGAGCTTCAGAAGTTACAAGCTGAACGTATCGATGCCACTTCTGCCTTCATTTGCTCGACACCCATAGAATACGCCTTTCAGTCACCAAATTCTGGCATGGCATCTTCGACATACGCTGCTGATGCCTCAGCTACTGCCAAGCTTGAATGAAAGCGATGAATTGTGAAGGAACAGCATGACCGAATCCAATTGGAAGTTGTGTCAATGGAGGTACAGATAGGGATTTCAAGTCATTGGACACCATTGTCTTCTGAATATCAGAAGACAATGACTTACATTACAGAGCCTAAGTACCACTGGACTTTAGATAAGCTTTAAAAGCTTGTCATGCAGCAACTCTTTGAGCTGCACAAGCTCAATCTTTCACAGACTGGTGAGCTCATCTTATTCCCTTCAAACCATTGCCCTACTCATTGATCATTCATAGGATATAAATTACGAATGCACCTCTCAAAGTCACTTCAAACATGAAGCAAGACAATCCGTACAGCCGTCAACACATACAACACTGCCGCAGCTGCATTGGATCATGAAAAGCTGAACTGGAAGAAAGCGGCGAAGTATAGTTTCCTAGAAGAATTCATGTTACTTAGGGACACAAGGAATGATGTTAGCGACAGGGATTGGTCGAAACCAGTCGGACGAGAAGTTGTCAAGCTTCGCCGTCGCATTCAACGAGCTCACGAAGAGGTTACGCGTTGCATGGTAGAGGTTCATCGACTCCATACTGCTATCGTTGATGAGGATTGGCTATTCGTTCATATCGTACAGCAACTGAAGAACTCCAATGATCCCATCTTACCTACACTGCAAGACTTCGTACTTCATCGGCAATGTGTCAATGGCCAGCTACTCTCACGCATCGCAAAAGTTTACTCTTTGCAGCAATTTACAGGTACCTGTGGTCCTAGTCATCACCTTGGTTCTGATATTATCCCTCAGCCTAGTTAAAACCAATCATCCCAATCATCCCCAGCACACAATGAGGATGAAGATGAACCAGAAGATGATGTTTCTGAAGGAGATGATGAAGGAGATATTGAAATAAATAGAGTGGTAGAGTTTTTTGGTAATGTTCTTTGAAATTGTCCAAACATATCTTGTGTTTTGTAAAGAACATAGTATATTGTGTTTACATTAAGAGAGTACACGAGATAGGAACTACAATGGTAAAAGAATGGTAAAAATCCGACGGTAGATGGATAAGATATGAGTGAACGGCATCAAGAAGTCGAGCTCACTGTCCGAGATGATGACAGCGAAGCGTGATACGACGGAGGCACCGTCGAAGACGAAAATGATGGGAGGAGTGGAGAGAGAAGCGGTGATCTAGGGAAATGATGGAAAACATGTGCCTCATAGAACCGAGATCCATGATCTTGGAAAGAAACATACCAACAACTCACGAGACTGTGGAGCCCTCAGAAAGTCTTAACTACAATGGAAATATGTATTTATTATATAAATATCTCCGAGATGGCTGTTAGACAGGATTCGGGGCTAATTAGGCTGGGGATGCGAACGAGATGCATCAGGAAAAATCTCCCTTAGCTATTGGTACTATACTTCATGTTATAATATACAGCTGTATATAACTTTACAAAAGTATATCTAATTGTTCTAATTTCAGTAACTCACATAATTGTCACTGGTTTAAAAGGTCCCTGAATATTTTTATATAATTGAATATATTATTTATAAATTTGCCTCTATAATATATATACTAATACTTCTATACAGATATATACATTCTCCTATCTTACTATGCACTTTTTAAGCAGCTCACCAAACCTTCACAATTTTAATTAATTTTTCTTAAACTGTTATATTATTTGTTTAAAACTTTCAGCTTACATTTTAAAGACTTTGAGATTGCTTTTCAAGAAATTTATGACATTTATTTGACTGCTATATGATACATTTTTGAATATACTTGTTTATTTTTTGTACATCTTTTTACATCTTTTTTGTATAATTTTAGTCTTTCCTCAGACATAATGTAATACAGTCTTAGCATGTTTGAACAATCATAAATGCATACTTGCTATTGAGTGACAATTATCTACAACATCAAAAGAAATAATACTACAATGAAGTAGTAGTGTATAAACAAAGATATAAAAAAACCAATTATCATGCAAGTAGAGGCTGAGAGATTGAAGTTTCAAAGTAGTATATCAATGAAGGAATAACAATTAAATGAAGGGGAGGGGGGTAGAAAATGCTCAAAGGTAAGCTAGACTGAAGGGGGAGAACTAAAGGGAGCAGAGTATGATAGAGAGATGAAAGAGATGCAAAGGGTGAATAAGATGCAAAGAGTAAAAATGCAAACTTATGTAGTCCACTTAGCACTAATCATATCATACAACTTCTCAGCCTTCTTGGTAGGAGAAGAAGACTTAGAGGAGCCACTGTATAGATAAATTAATCTTAATCAATATCTTTCTGATATGAGTGAAAATTAAAGAACTTACACAACAAGTTGAAACAGTTCAGTCATACGATCGATGTACCTGTTTGGATGTCTCAGGGACAAGTCAACCAGTAGCTTGATGTGAGTTTGAAAAACCTTATTGCCTAAAGAAGCAGTGAAGTCTGACTTGATACCATTTCTGATATCAAGAAGTGCAGTATGAATCTACCATAATTGATCAGTGTATCTAGAAAAAATAAAAAAGAATATAACATACTGCGGTAGCAACAAATGCAACCAGACTACCAGGCATAAGATACTTAGCACTACCATCAGTTAAGAACCACTTCTCATGACACTCATGAAGAGGTTCATCAGAGAAGAACTCTGAACGGATCAGAGAAATGATGGCAGGGTGAAAGAAAGGCCTCATGATATCAGATTCACCAGTCTATACAATTGTCAAAATAATGAAGAGGGAGGTAGTAAAAAGAAATGATGACATACCTCTGCATTCACTGGAAAGATATACATAAGATCATCTAGCATTACCTGAAGAGCACTGATGTTGTCGAGCTTGCCAAAAGAGGAATGAATGATACTAGCAGCTGCAGCTTTGAGCTTGCCTCGACGAAGAACCAGACGTGCTACAACCTATAAGATATAAATGAGTAGATGACATACTGTGATAGAGAATGACAGACACTTACCACCTTGGCAAAGATGAGAACATACAAATTGTCCTGTTGAAGACGACGAGCAATCTTCTTCTCCTTGAGCTCATTGGCGCTATCAACGAAGATGTTCCGAAAGATCTCGAAACGGTTAGTGGATGCCTCAATGTAAACCTCCTGAAAGCACATGTATGTTTTACTGTTGCGGATGCAGTGCCGAAGGACATCGTGTACAGATCTGGACTGATCTCTCATCTTCAAGGTCCTCCCTACATAGACAAAATGTCAGATCTTAAAGGCAGAGGATGAAAGAGAAACCTACCTTCAAGGGTGAGGTGAGTAACAGTAGGATACCTCTCTTGGACATCACAAAACTCCTCCAGTGAAAACTTCTTCTTGATAGAAGTAGGCTCCGGATCATCGTCACTATCAGAGACATAGATAGCCTCCTGCATGGAAGTCAGCAATGATGTGACAGTATTAGACAGACATGACGGCACTTACTTCATCATCCTTCTCAGTCCAGGAAGCTTTAGGCTGCCGCCTCTGCAATGATGTTTGGATTCAAGATGAGAGTTTCGGATCACGCATCCCTTGAGAAATGGGGCTCGACGGTGGCCTGAAGTAGGCTGTGAGACAGAGGATGGGGCCCGATGGTGGCTCGAAGCTGGTTGTGAGGTTGCGCGATTGGCGACAGAGGAGGATTGAGGATGGTGAGATGTAGGTGCAGGCTGAGATTTCGAAGTCTGAAAATGTAGGTTAGTGTATGAAGACTTGTAAAATGTGCGCAGTTACTCACTTCTTGAGGGCGACGATGACTGTCTCCCACACTGCGGGGGTGTTCGGCAGCAACAGCCTTACCTTTACCTTTACTGACAACGATGAACTCGTTATCGGTATCATTGAAAGCGGGAGCCTGAGTCCGCGCACATTTCCAGTAAGCAAGCATACCAGACAGTGATGGGACCATGTTGGCTTACCTCGTTAGCATCAGCGAAGGCATCCTCATTGAAGAAATCCTCATTGAAGGGATCCTCATTGAAGGCATCCATCATGTTGCTGTCGTGGTCTGCTAATAGAATTATGTTAGGACGTTATCAGATTGATCTCGTAGAAGGGGTATTTATCTTCTTGTTCATCGTCACTGGCGGTGGGACTTTGGCGGTGGTGGAGACGTTGGCTGGTCTTCACAGGTGGATCTTCATTGTCGACGATGTCATTGTCGTCATCGTCACTGCTGTCCTCGAAGTTTGTGGCAGAGAGCTGGGGTCGTGAAACTGATCTCTGGTGTTTTAATAAAGGATATGAAATGAAAAAAGGCTAATTGTGTACCTTGCGATTTCGTACGATCTTTACCATCGCCATCGTCATCTGAGAGCTCAGCGACAGTCCTCTTGCGAGATATCTTTGCTTGACTGGCTGCCGACTGTCGTGGCTTGGGGGCGAGTGGTTGCCAAACTGAGATAATGTGTTAACGACATTTTAAAACATCAACGTCGAAATTTATTCACTTGGGTTCTTGAGAGCATTGGCCTTCGCAGCGCATGGTTTGACTAGAATATGACAATGTCAGTGCATGTGAGCGGTAGTTGGAGTCCAAATTCGAGGCCAGATCGTACAGACAGGGTGATAAAAAGAGAGATCGTCAGCATCGCGAGATCTTAGAGGGAATTGAAAGGAACTCACCTGCATGGTATACAAGTAATATTAAACAAAAGGAGCGATGAAAACAAAAAAAAACATCAGTAATGACTACAATATCAAGTAACTGTACTTACCAACTGCCAGATCCTCTGGATCATCGAAATCCGGAACCCTACTGCTTTTCTTCGTCATACAACTTTTTGCCATCTTCAACGTGGGGGCAGTGATTTCAAAATGCATGCCCAATTTCACAAACCTTGAAGTATCCAGATGAGAAAAAGAGAGCAGAGAGCAGAGAGCGACAAAGTGAAAGCGAGAAAGTGAGAGAGACAAAGGGAGATGGCAAAGCAATAACAATGAGGCTTCCATCTGCCTTGTGCGTGCGTGCTTAGAGGCGCTTATTCGTTGATGGATGAATTTCTTCTAAGTCACTTCGTCCTATCTGATCTTTCTAATAGCTCCTCTCACTCTTAATTTCCCTGCTTTTTGCTTTCAATTCATCTTCACCAATGGCTCCCAAAACGAGACTTTGTGCGGGGTGCGGCAGCAAATTCACCCCTCGTGGCCTTCTCAGCCATCAATATCAAGGAGGCAAAGCAGAATGTCGAGCACTCCACCCATCACGAAGTCAACCTGCGATACCTCCGTTGGTTGATGTTTCCGACTCCGAGGATGACGAAGACATGGGGAACAATAACATGGACGTTGATATGGATGAAGCAACCAGTGAGTTGTTTCATTACACTCCTTTTCTCGTGCTAATATCTTACATTCACACAGATAATTCTTCGAAGTCCTCTGGGGGCAGCATCGCGTCATCACCAGATAATCCAGGTATGTTGGGTCCTTATATGTATTCCAAAAAAAACTGCTCAAACATCATCGCGCTTGACAGTGGACGTTATATCCGAAGCGTCAGATTCATCATTTGAAGCTATCATTACAGACGATGTAAACTCTGATGAGGAAGGTATGTCCCCCTCCCCCCTTTGAATTCTAACTACGTAACTAATAAATCTTATACGGATACAACAGATTTCTTCGAAATTGATTGGATTGATAGCAACAGTGATACCGATGATTGGCTGGATGATACCAAAGTGAAATTCGATGCCGACGACTCTTTTCGCAACTGGTTGGATTTTGAAGTCGGGATTGAGGATGATGAAGAAAGCGAGGAGGAGGAGGAGGATCCGCTACCCGATTGGGTTTTCGAGAATGTCGTAGGGGGGGATGAGGAGTCTGGTGACAAGGATATGGACCCCGTTGAGAACGAGGGTGCCTGTAAGCTCAGATATGGTCTTCGGCAGCCGGTTGTAGTCAAAAAATACCCATCCAAACATGCTGGTCAGTAGCTAGGTTCTGTTAAAATGTTATTATGTTTACATTTGGTTCACTAGGGGAGGTGCTTGCTCAGCAGTCTCCTAACTGTCATGGTTACAGTGCTTATGCAACACGACTCGACGACGACAATCCAAACCCATATCATCCATTTACATCTCAGTTAGACTGGGAAGTTGCCTACTGGGCTAAGACTGAGGGACCGGGTTCTAATGCTACTACCCATCTTTTGAAGATCTCTGGTGTGAGTACAGTTTCCAATATTATGATTATTCATTTTGATAGGTTCTCTAGTTTCAGGAAAGGCTCGGTTTGTCCTACAAGAACTCCCGAGAGTTGAATCAGATCATCGACAAAAAACTTCCCTCTCCCCCTCCATTTCAGCGCAAGGAATTGGTCATCGCTGGAGAACACATGGAGCTTCATTACCGCGACATCATGGAATGCATCAAGATCATTTACGGTAACCCTGAATTTGCATCCGACCTCATCTTCGCTCCTGAATGACATTATGCTGACAACGATGAAACAATTTGAATGTATCATGATATGCACACTGGAAAATGGTGGTGGTCAACACAAGTAAGTCAATTTTTATTTCTATCAATGAAATTGGTACTAATCAGACTTGTTAGAATGATCTCGAAAAGACAAAGGCTGGGGCTACAATAGTACCAGTCATCATCTCCTCCAACAAGACTCAGCTTACAACATTTCGAAACAAGACTGCTTACCCTGTTTACCTTACAATTGGCAACCTTCCAAAGGAGATTCGTTCCAAACCATCTCGATGTGGTCAGATTCTACTCGCTTATCTTCCTACCAGCCGTCTTGAATATGTCAAGAACAAAGCTGCTCGACGTCGTGCTGTTATCAACCTGTATCATGCCTGTATGCGTAAGATCATGTCACTAATCCGCAAACCTGGACAAGATGGAGTGTCTATGGCTAGTGGTGATGGTGCTATCCATCGTGTTCACCCCATTTACGCTTCACATGTTGGTGACTACCCTGAGCAAGTACAGTGTACTTGTGTCAAAACAGGTGAATGTCCTGTGTGCACAGTACCTCGTGATGAGCTTGAGAAGTATGACGTCCACTATCCTGTTCGAGATTTGAAGGTGACACTTGATGCATTTCACCTTTCTGATGGACCAAAACGTCAATTTTGAAAAGCATGCAAACTTGCAGGTATGTGTATAGTATCTATAATAAATCTAATAAAGGACTAAAAATTAGTTTTAGGTGTTAAACCTGTTCTTCATCCATTTTGCAAAGATCTTCCTTATACCAATCCATATCTATCTATCACTCCTGGTATTTAGTAACTAAGATATCACAGTTTGTATTACTTATTATCTATTTCAAAATGTAGATATCTTACATCAAATGTTACAAGGTGTACTTAAACATCTTGTTGAGTGGATCAAATCTAGCTTCAGTGAAGATGAACTTGATTCACGTTGTTGAAGATTCCCTCCAAACCATCACATTCATATATTTATGAAAGGAATTACACCACTTAGTCATATCACTGGACGTGAACATAGTGATATTGCTCGTATCCTTTTGAGTATTCTCATTGATCTTCCTCTTCCACAACAAATTCATCAACCCCGTCGCCTTCTATATGCTGTCTCTGCAATACTCAATTTTCTTTATCTTGCTCAATATCCAGTTCAAACAACAGAAACATTGGAGCAAATGGAAAAAGTCTTAGCTACCTTTCATGAGAACAAGGATATCTTTATAGATTTAGGAGTTTGTGAAAACTTTAATTTTCCCAAACTTCACTATGTATCTCATCATTATTTGCACTTTATTCAGTGAGTTATTATTATATTCTACGATTTATCATTTCCCCCCTAATTTTTGAATTTAGATATCTTGGTTCTGCAGATAACTTCAATATGGAGTTCACTGAGCGACTTCATATTGACTTAGCAAAGGATGCATATGCAGCTACCAACTCAAAGGTGAATTTATTATGAGATAATTTGATTATTTTTTATTTTACACTAATTGATATTTAAGAATGAATTTCTACAGATGTCAAAATGGTTAGAACGACAAGAGAAGATGTATTGTCATTTTAAGTTTTTACAGTGGCAACATCATATCACATCTTCTTCTTCAACTCCCTCTGCAATCTCAACCTCAACTCAAATTATTATGACAAAACATCCTTCAGTAAAAGCTGCTACTGTTGAGTCACTTGTTACAAATTATGGTGCTATATTATTTCAAGATTGTCTTCGAGAGTATTTGGTTAAATCCCTTTATCCTACTGCAACATCCACCGAAGTTAGAAACAGATGCAATCATATTCAACTTCCTTCTACCTTTGTTGCTGTTTATCACAAGGCTAAGTTTTGGCTTGGTGATAATCATCAATATCAGTTACTTTCTAACGAATATGAAATAGTTCAAGTGAGGCCCAAAATTAAAAAGAATCAAGCCCGCTTTGATACAGTAATTATTAAACAAGGCTTAGAAGCAGAGTATCTTGGGGTAAAAGGTTAGTTGTTTACTATTAAATTGACTATTTTAAATTTTAATCTTAATAAATAATAGATTATCGCATTGCTCAAATTCGAGTAATTTTTCAGTTACCTCTCAAGTTTCTACGACAAGTTTTTCCTCAAGGTCATAAGCTACCCAAATTTCTAGCTTATGTTGAATGGTTCACATCATTCAAGCGAAATCCAGAGTTTCATGGTTATTATCAAGTTAAACGTCAACTTTGTGGTAATAACCGAGTAGCAAGTATTATTCCTTTGATTGATATACGCCGAAGTGTACATTTGTCTCCTAAATGGGGACATCAAGTTTTACGTCATTGGAACTCATATTCAGTACTTGATCAGTGTTCAACCTTCTTTGTAAATTCACATTCAGATAGACATGCAAATCATACAATTGTATAATTACAATTGTTAGTTATATTGTTTTATAAATTCTATTGATATTTTGAGTTGATTGTAATGTATGAATGTAGTTTATAAATAACATTACAGTTGTTACTAAAATTGATTGTATCTTTTATATTATATACTTGTGATTTGTAAAACTGTAAAAATAGATCACAAATTTGATATCATTATTACTACAAAGTACAAACACTATCTAACATTATATTAAAATATTACTATATTTAATAAAGTATATACTATTTGGTATATTTGAAAAAGTACAAAGTAACTTTTACAAATATTATTTAATTCTTTAGTATTACTTGTAATCTATTTTTGCTATTTTTAAAGCTTTAATAATACAAAAAAAATTGATACAATTTAGTTGTAATTAGATATAAATTGTACTCTTATGTTACAATTATATATAACTTTATAAAATCTTTTTAGATTAATACTATTGTTAATAACTTACAGTAGCTGACTCAAAATTGTGAAGGGAGGTTTTTCCAGATGTGGTCAGGCTAATTAGCCTGGGAAGTGGTGAGGTCCAGGTGATTAAATGATATTAATATTTCTTAAAGGGATATCGCGGAGGACTCTAATTTTATTCCAAAGTATTATCTGAACGTTTCTGACTAGATTATTGAGAAAAATGTAAAGAAAGTTTAGAATAATACCTTCTTCATCTTCGTACTAGTCAGATCAGCAACATCCTTCTCATGAACGGCAGGAAAAGGTGTCCATGTTCATTGCTGAAAGTCTTTTCCAGTTTGGCATTATTTCGATATATCCTGTGATTGAGCTCACGCTTTAGCCTTCAATCGCAAGATGACAGTTGCAAGATGGCAGACCTGAACTTTAGGCTGCCGAATGTCAAACCTTGAAAGATTACGTTCGTTGTTGTAGGTATTCTGTAAAGTTCAGCAGAAGTAAACTACACGAAAGAAGGACGAAGGAAAAACCTACTTTGTTCTTAAGAGGATCATGATGTACGAGCCCATATTGCGTCAGATAGGGATTGAGGAAAGAAATGGGTCACGAGAAGGATTGGCAGTGTAATTAATTACCTGAACAGATACAGGAATAAATTTAAATTCGTAAAATGGTGCGGTTGGAGGACTAGCTTTTTCATCATTTTTCTTGATTCGGTAGTTCAAGAAGGATCGAAGTCTTGGTTGCCTTTGGGTTTGAGCATTGGCTTTGGTTCGGAGGCTGATGCATGAAGGTGCAATAATATTCCTCACTAATTTCTACACAGAGATCAAAAAGAAAAAGAAATCATCAAAGCAACCACAACGGCGCTGAAGACAGAACTTGTGTACTGGCAAGCACCAGAAGTACCAGAACCTCCTGCAGTTGGGGCCGGAGGAACGGAGCCACTAGGGCCAGTTCCATTAGCATATCCTGAGGCAGGGACTTGTTCGCCGATTGCAGTGAGATTGACTGGTCCAGGAAGCTTGTCTGCAGTCATGGATATGTTTAAGCCAGGTGCGATGAATACCGATCCTCCGCCAGCACCTGTTGCATTAACGTTAGGTGCAGCAAAGGGGATGAACATCTGAGGATCTGAAAAAATGCGTTCGAATTGATGTCAGTTTGAATGATTCAAGACGTAGGAATGTGATACGAACTGAGTGGTCCTGGGGTCGTTCCGCTAGCGTTGGTCAGTGGAATTGAGCTCCCAGTGACGTTTTGGTTTTTGAATCCGGTCACATTTGCCACAAAGGAGAAAACATTGCTCATAGTTCTATTTAATGACGTCCATAGGTAAAATGTGGTAGAAGATATTATAATAAGAACTCACTTATTCGTATCTCCACGCCCGAGAGAGCCAAGACCCCAATTTGCTTCTACCGTGCTGAGACTGGAATAGTGGGAATAATATGTGTCGTCGACCGTACCATGCAGATTCGTTGGAACCGCGCCACCCAAAAGGAGAGAATAAATTCGGTTGTTGATTTCATGAGTTTCATTCTCGTCAAAGGTCAAGAGGATTAAAGTTCTGTTGTCGTTGAACCTGGAATCAGAAAGCAGAGGAACAAGGAAGAATTCGAGCCACGCAGACGCAAAATCGATATCAGTGTCATGAGCATCGTTAACCAGATTTGGAGTGAAGAAATTCCATTGCGGAAGAGCGGAAGCGTTCATGTCTGCAGCAAAATCATTGAAGTTTCGAATTTTACTACGACGAGAAGCGACGTTGACGATAGAGTCAAATATCGCATGCGGGTTGTGCTTTCGAACGTAGTAGGTGTATGGAGGGGCCGACGTGTTGAGATAATCTGGTTGAGTGAAGCTGTGGGAGTATTCGAAGGTCAATTTAGAGCAGGAGTTGAAGTAATCACGTGGCTTACTTGAAACCTAAATACCCGTCGGTTGGTAGATTTTCTTGGTACGATGCCCAAGATATGTTTTTGGCTTCCAAAAGATCAACAACCGTAGATATACTGTAGAAAGAGTTGGTCATTAGTACGCGTTTATGAAAGGCTGAATCGATCAATGCTTACTTGGCTGGTATGTTGTAAAGCTCGTCATCTCCCATACCAAAGAAATCACCGCCGATCGACGCAACATAGTTAGGTTCAGAAGGATGGGTTACAGCATAGTACGAGGAAAGAAGGACTCCCTGCGAAGCCAACTTTTGGAAGGTTGCAGAGGTATTTGCAACGTCGAAATCCGTATTTTCTATCCAGATCTAAAGAGCGTCGTTTAAATTGGCTTTTTGTTTCGTTTAATGTTCGTAGTTGGGCTCACCTGAGTGAATCTGTCAAACACTTTACCACCAACAACTTGTGATTTAGATAAACTTCCGTTACTTTGTCCGACATAATGAGATGATGCGATTAGTGGACCGGGACCTGGAGGGGCAAATTGTGGAGCTTGTGCAGCGAAAACCAGAGGTGCTTGAAGGAGAGCGAGCAAAATGGTAGCATAAGTAATCATGATTGAATCGTGTCGTTCGTTGCGTTAGAGAGTGGGCGAGAGTTCGTGTAAACTTCTGCTTCCTCTTATACAAGTTTTGGTGGGGTCTCGTTATTCGGATTCAAGTGCTTCATGTACCTGTCTCTGCCTGGTTGGATTCATAACAACTCTATCTGAACTCTCAACGCACGTTCATTTTTCTAGCCTGGAGTAGAGATAAGGTTCCCTGCTGAGAAGGACTGAGGCATTAATCCCCAAATATAACCGAGGTCACACTGCGAAATCCTGTAAGACTCCGTTAAGTGTATGCATGTGCTGTAGCCCTCTACTCAGCCTACTCACCTTCGATTTCAATCAATCAACCAGAAATGATTGATGTTGAACTGTGCAGGAGAACTTAAGTCCTCGCTGGGAGGTCTCGGTGTGTGAACGGTAGACGCAGACTGGAGCATGTGTCCACTCCTATACTGGCAATCCAAACTATGCCTGTGAATTCTTCGCCATCTCGAACCTCCTTCATTTTACCTCGAGATGCCATCAAAGACGGTGAACATACGTACAGTACATTGCCTGGGTAAAAGGTAACTCTTCAGTACTAATTTGTTCAACTAATCTGATTCAATGCGTCCAACGAAGCACTTACAATGTTCTATGCAGCTTGCAGAATTCGCGATAGCAGCGAGTAATATGAAGAATCGATAATATCTTAGAACTACTGTAGATTCATGATGACAGTAAGAAGTAAAGTTAGCCTGTCACTGCGCCACGTTGTCTGCGAGTGGGCATGTGACATGTGACTGAAATATGGCCCGGGTACGAGTATTTTTGAAACAAATTCGAGCTGACTAGCTCCGATGTCAATTCAGTCAGTCTTCTGGTATCATGTCGCACAATGGAAGCGTAGTGCATGAGATATCGTGGGCACCTTCTTTTGTTGATTGAGAGGTATAGAAGTAACGAAGTACAAGAGAGCCAAGTGAATGAAAAATTTAACAAAACACCTAAACGTTCCCAAGGTTCAAAAATTTAATGATAAGTAATCCTACCTGATTATACTTGAAATAAAACGGATTAGAGTGTGAGGTACTCCCTAGAGAGCGAACGCAAACACGGAGATGGCGGCGCTGACCACGACAGAGACAATTCCTGCGGCATTATTGACTGCAGCAGACTTTCCTGTGGCAGTGGGAGCGGGAGGTGCGGAGCCACTGGCACCGGTAGCATTAGCATAACCTGCCGAGGGTACTTGTTCTCCAAGAGATGTCAAGTTAACAGGTGCCGGAAGTTTATCGGGGGTTAAGGAGGCGTTCAATCCAGGGGCGACGAAGACAGATCCTCCACCGGCACCGGTAGCATTGACGTTTGGAGCAGGATATGGAACGTAGAATTGAGGGTCTGGAGCAAGAATGGATGATTAATAAACAGCAAGGTGAAAAGGACATTTTCGACTTTAAAACGTACTCAAAGGACCTGGGATGGTTCCGGTGAGATTGGTGAGCGGGATAGAACTTCCAGAGATGTTTTGATTCTGGTAGCCAGTGACACCTGCAACGAAAGAGAATACATTGCTCAATGTCCTACAAAACATGTGAGTGAACTGGGCATTTGATTGAGACTGTGGAATAAACTTACTTGTTGGTGTCGCCTCGGCCGAGAGATCCAAGACCCCAGTTAGCCTCGACAGTGCTGAGGGTTGAGTAGTGGGTATAATAGGTGTCGTCAACAGTTCCACGGAGGTTAGCTGGAACGGCGCCGCCCAAAGCAATGGTGTAGACGCGATTGTTGATTTCGTACGTCTCGTTCTCGTCGAATGTCAAAAGAATCAAGGTCTTGTTGTCATTGAAGTTCGTGTTGGAAAGCAAGGGTACGAGGAAGTACTCGAGCCAAGCAGACGTAAAATCAATATCTGTGTCGTGAGCGTCGTTGACAAGGTTAGGTGTGATGAAGTTCCATTGAGGTAATGCAGATGCGTTCACATCTGCTGCAAAATCGTTAAAGTTGCGAATCTTGGCACGACGAGAGGCTAGGTTCGTGATGGAATCGAAGATGGCATGAGGATTATGTTTGCGAACATAATATGTATATGGTGGCGCAGAAGAATTAAGGTAGTTGGGCTGGGTATAGCTTTAAAATTATCATCTCAGTCATCCCTAATTTTGATGGAGACATCTATGGTAACTCACTTGAATCCCAAATATCCATCAGTGGGTAGATTCTCCTGGTAGGATGCCCAAGATATGTTCTTAGGCTCTAGGAGATCCACAACTGTAGATATACTGTAAAAGTAAGTTAGCCCATCAATACTACTCAAGGAGGAGAAGAGGGAGGAGGAGAAATATGACTGCGCGAACGCGACCTGTCACGTGCCGCTCGTGATTTATGCAAATTATGCGCGGTTAAATCTCCTCCCTCCGCCATTCACCCTAGGCCTCATATCACACTCGGCGCATATATCCAGCAACATTTGCTTACTTTGCTGGAATATTGTACAAACTATCGTCCATCATGCCAAAGAAATCACCACCAATCGACGCGACATAGTTAGGTTCGGAAGGGTGTGTCACACCATAGTAGGATGTGAACAGGATACCCTGTGCAGCAAGCTTTTGGAACGTAGCAGAAGTATTTGCGACTTCGAAATCTGTGTTCTCAATCCAAATCTAACCAGCATCGTTTGATTGAGTTCTAGGGGAAATAGTCACACGAGTGGTGATAAAGCGTACCTGGGTAAATCTGTCGAACACCTTGCCAGCGACCACGGTTGACTTTGGAAGGGTCCCATTATTCTGCCCGACATAGAAGGGTGATGCTGAGAGTGGACCAGGACCAGGGGCAGCAAATTGAGGAGCTTGAGCGGCGAGTACCGCAGGGACGAGGGCGAGGACAGCAGCGTAGGAGATCATTTCGCAGCGATCGTGAGGACTCTGGGGCTCAACTGATTCTTCTTCCTCAGATAACTTGTCGTTAAAAGCGATTTCTGCAGCGCTAAGTGGGACCCATATTGTTGCACAGACTTGAAGAAATTACGACACTTCCGTCCGGTGCCTGCAAAATTCGGTAAAATTGAATACTTTGAGTTTCTGGTCAGCATGCTCTCTTCTAACCCAACCTGTTGCAAGACGGTTTCGAAGCACGTTCATCCTTCTCCATGATGGATTTTTGATCTGGACGCCAATACGGAAGAAAGCGATGAGCGGGTGCAGTGCGGTCCGCTCACGTGGCCTCAGTTTACCATGTGCAGCCGCGAATGAGAATCGCACATTCGTGCTGATTCTGCGGTGTGTCTCAACATGACATGGTAGAATGATTGTTCATGTACGTCCATTCTGCACAAGTTCCTGGATCGTTGCATAAAATTTCAGAAGACTTAGAAGGGGGACGTCTAGATGTCATCTATCTCGACTGAAACGTATTCGGTTCAGGCAATTTAATCGAGGACTCTCGTGAGATTCGCCATTATGGTTTCTGGAACAATCAAACTTTGAGTTCTGCACTTAATCAACACATTTGTATCTGCAGGTCAAGGGGAGATTGTCCATACCCCCATCGCCACTCCTCTAGCATGGGTCGTTCATCTGAGGCAAGCGAGGAGCCGTCCCTCTCCAAGGTACCTCACCCATCTGCGTCCCGTACAAAGCGGCTGGTCGTTGTGGCTGTTTCTGCGATCGTAGTCGTTGGATTAGCTCTCGGGTTAGGTCTCGGTTTGGGTCTTCGTCACCATCACTCACAGCCAGCGTTGACTTCATCCAACAACTCTGCAACTTCCCTTCAGGCGACCCCTCAAACTAATTTTGTTCTAAGTGGTCTCCAAGGACAACCCGCACAGGATCGCGTATTTTTCTTCTCCGTAGACCATGCCGTAGGTGCCCCAGATGGCGTACAAAAGCCCATGCTCGCAGTGAATGGTACCATTTATTCAACTACGCCTTATTGAAGACTGTCTGAAGTTACCTCCTAGGAATTTCGCCTGGCCCCACTATTGAGGTTAATCAAAACGATCGTATCATCGTTCATGTCACCAACCACCTTGAAAACGCAACGTGAGTGCTTATCGTATACAGCCTACAACTCATAGACAGCTCAGATATGATACTGCTCCAGGTCGATTCATTGGCATGGACTCGTGCGTGTATTTCATTATTTAGCGCACGTTTTTCGATCCTGATGCGATCATTTAGTATCAAAATGGCACGAATTTCTATGATGGCACTTCTGCTATCACAGAATGCGGTATCCCTCCCGGTCAAACACTCACCTACAAGTGAGTGCGCCGTCAGTGCATCCTGGTGCAAAATCTAATTCACGAGTGTGTAGTTTTACTCTCGGAGAATTCTCCGGAACAACCTGGTGGCAGTAAGTATCAACGACCTTATTTATATATCGGAGCTTATTGTCGGTTCTACAGCGCACGTAAGTTATAGTCAATCTACAAACTATATTCTTCCACTTATCAGAGTACTGGCATATGCTCAGACGGTGAGTTCCCTTTAGGCTACATTGACAACTTGGTACACTTCTGACCTTCTTGCTCAGCTTCTACTCAGTACACGGATGGTATCTACGGCGCCCTTGTCGTTTATCCCACAGCATCATCTCCCAAAGGATTCCCTACCTGGGACCATGACTTGATTGTCACTATGAACGATTTATACCATACTTTCAGTTCAGAGCTGGTTGCCTCCTACCTCTCGGTATGCATATTCATACTATCCAAAACTCGCAATTTATTACTTATGCCATTCATGTGTAGCCATCCGGAATTGATGGGACTCCCGGAGATGAACCTGTTCCAGATAGCGGTGTAAGTATAGTATCATATCTCAGAATAGAACCTACCACTCATTTGATGCGCAGCTTCTCAATGGACTCGGACAATGGGGACAAGGAGGAGGCTATTTCGACGTATGTGTGCCCAATGCCACTCTTCCAATTATATTTGATTGATTGAGTTCTAGTTCACTCTGAACCCCAATACAACGTGAGTTGGATTTATTCCTATTCAACTGCGCATGAGCTGACAATGTAGCTCAGATATCGTCTGCGCCTCATTAATACAGGATCTTTTGCCTCTATTCGATTTTCAATTGATAACCATCCTTTGACTATCATTGAAGCGGATGGTACACTCGTCGAACCTTATACTGTCTCAGGCGTTACGCTGGCTGTTGCTCAACGTTATTCCGTACTCATCAGAACAAACCAAACTCAAGCTGACGGAATCTTCTGGATGAGAACTGAAATTCAAACGGATATGTTCACGTATGACCAACCCGGGCAGAATACCGACATTCGTGGTATAATCAGGTATGTGTTTCTATATTCCACTATTAATGCTCAAAACCTCAAACTTTTTTGATAAAGATATTCGAATGCCCCAAATCCGTCTGCTATGCCTACTGCTCAAGATGATCCTGGTCCGGGAGTCAAGAACATCACTGATATGGACACTGCCCGTCTCATTCCTGCTGTTCAAGATGTACCATTGAATAGGACTCGGTACGTTTGTCCAATACATTCTCTATAATTTGAACTCATCTAGTTTTGTTATGACATTCAGTGCTTACACAGTCAACGTCGCGCTAGAGAATACATCCAGTGGTGATTTCCGTGCGTTCTTTAACGGCACTGTAAGTTTTTACAATCAATCTTAGGATGGACTTGACTCATACTGCGTTAACAGAGTTGGGAACCTCTTACTGGAACTTCGACTTTACTTTCTGTTCGAAATGCACCAACAACTTTTGCTCCGGAAGGGTCAAGTCTGAATGGGGATCAATTCATCATTACAGAAGATTCGATTCAAACTGTTGATCTCATCATCGTCAGTGGACCTGTACCTTTATTCTTACAAGTAGCAGAGTTTTGATAACGTTGTGGAACAGAATAACCTGGATGACGGCGATCATCCATTCCATCTTCACGGACATAAACCCTACATGTATGTACTCTATCATGTTTCCTGTTCTCTTCGGTTGCATGCTCATACATTTCCGCAGAATGGGGACTGCTCCAGGGAGATACGTCGGTCAAGCATTAAACACCAAAAACCCATTACGGTAAGATTGTAGTATCCCTCGGCGTTCGACAATTTAAAGTTGATGATGACTTTTATTTTCTATTAGACGAGATACAATGGTAATACCTGCGTATAATTGGATGGTTCTTCGTTTTGTCACCGATAATCGTCAGTAATATCGTTGAAGTCAATTCCCAATCTACACGTCGCTGATGATTTTGTCTTTATTTCTTAGCTGGTGTTTGGGCTTTCCACTGTCGTAAGTATCACATCCATCTTAATTTTATTTCCGATGGTTTATTGACTTGATCTTTGTGAATGTAGATATTGCTTGGCACATGGAAGCGGGATTATTGATGCAGATCAATAGCCTTCCTTCCGTTGCAGCTACTTTACCTTTCCCTCAAGATATTCTCAGTCAGTGTGGAGTGTCATCCTAGACATTCTGTCAACTATATCCATAAGATTTTCGACTGTCCTTTTCATATTTTGATCTCGGGAATTCATTCTGATGTAAAATTGTACAATGAGATTAATAGCGTCATTCTCTCTCTTTTTCCATCACTGTTACCCTGTGTTGACTATTCAGTCGTTGTACGTAGTAGATAGGCAATAGATATGATTGCAACCATGCATATGCTCAGTAGCGGACTAAACTATCTCGCTGGTATTCACTACAATTTTGAGAGACTGTTGACTCTCAGGCCTCAGGTCTCAGCACTGGCGTCACACTCAGTTTCACGATGTAAAGTCAAGAAATCCTAAAAATCCGATTCAAAGTACATGGGGATTCGCAATTGGCAGAGTCGTGAAAAAAGGTGTAGCTACACATACAAATCGTAAAGATCATCTACTTCGATGCTTGCGCTTGAGAAACAACTTGGCTGAAGGAAAGATCATCAGCACCATAGAAATTGCCTGCAGATTTATCTTGAGCCTCAAGCTCAGTCTCCAAATCCTCGAATTTGATCGCTGAGTTCTGAGCCTTGATATTTTTGACAATTTTCTTTCCGAGCTGAATATGTCAATTTGAGTGATCAGACTCGGACTTGAGGGTTAAGTTTCATAAAACAAGGGACTCACGGCAGCAGCAACGTCCTCATCTTTGTCAGGACCTGTTAATGACTCGAGGTAAACTTGCATGAGTTCAAGTTGTTGGATTAGATTGGTTGCTTCTCTCTTGAAGTATGCGATACAAAGTCGAGAAGGTTGACAGCCGTGAATAGCTTCAATGAGTTTTGTTTTTCTTTTGATCGAATAGAAGAATAGGACAGCAGGGTGGAGATGTGGATGTAAGCATCCCATGAGTAGGAAAGTATACACGGAAGCACTTACTGCTCTGCACCTTGAACAATTTCAACGATTCCAACGATGATAGTGACGACGAAACCGATGGCACCGAGAACCTTGAGAGCAGTTCCGACTCTCTTCATCAAACTTGCAGCTTCCTGTACTTCTACTCCAGCTTCTCCGGCAACACCGGCCTCTGTGTGAAATGTTAAATTCAATGCGAATGATCCCGAGTCAGAAATATTAATACTGACCTTTTGCTGCACTTTCCGCTTCGATAGCAGCCTTCTCAAGTTGCGATGCAGCTGTCGTGGTGAGAGTCAGAACGAAGTTCGGTGCTTACTTAAGAATAAAACGACTACCTTCCGCTGCAACCGTCGCAGAACTCTGGGCACTTTTGAAGAATTGAGCCATTCCTTGGATAACGCTGAGACGAACAACAAAACGACCGGCAGCAACGAGAGCTTGGCCTGATCGAACAAATTCATGGTAAGCAGTAATCTACGAGGATGTATCAGAGAACGTACCGGTCAGAATGGCTCCCTCCGGAAGCATCAGTAGACCAGCGGCGAAATACGTCCAGTCAAAACCCTGAGCACAAACGGGATCGGAAGGATTAGACGAGTCGATGAGCTTGAAGTTTTGACTTGTACTTACGGCTTTGGATTTCTTGGCGGCTTCGATGAGCTATCGAGCGGAATTCTCAGTTGTTGTTCGACCTAAGTTTTAGGTTGGGAACTTACACTCTCAAATTGTTTCTTCTCCTCCGGAGTCATCTTAGCGAGTGACTTGGCAATCAAGTCATCAATGGTATCGATACCCTTTTCTTTGAGAAGGGCGTTGATCGTCGGACGGATGGCGGCGTTCTTCTTGTCCATTTCATCAGCACTGTGTTTGATATCGGTTTGCATGTTTGCCATGCTATCCTATAAACAATGGACATGTCAGCGTGAGATACAACTCATTCATGAGTTGAAATCGATCACACTTACAACTAGCTGCTGCAAACGGGTTGCACGTTGAACGTTGTCTGGGTAGAACATGGTGACGGATGAGAGATAATGGAGATGATTGAATGGTTAGGGGATAGTTCGAAAGGCCATCATCGTCCAAACCGTCTTATATCTAACTGTCACGCTTATGTGACACGAGTGTCCGAACATGAAGAATACGACGTACTCGTATACATCGGATTTTGCATTTCTCCGCAGGACGGGAATTTGAGCTTCCGAGTACAAATTTTCTTGGTGGCTGATGTGAATAGCTTTCTATGCCAGGTGGTGGCACATAGCCATCGTTTTGAACAATGGGTGTGAATGTACCTCGAGGTACAGGAGTTTCCAGAGCAAGATGCTCCCCTCGAAGTAGTCTTACCGATGTCAGCTTCAGGCATGGAATATCGAAATGAAAGCCTTATCTGCTGCAGAACGAGAAGCATCAGATACAATGTGTTCAAGTTACATAAACTCTGAGCCGGAGGAGACTCAGCAGATTCAGCTTGATTATAGTCGTGGCATGAAGAACTATTAAGCGCCAAGAAGTAGCAACTTTACGTCCGGAAGTTTCCGGCAGCATGGGGCGAAGCAGCTGCGGTACTTTACAAATTACACGTTATCCGTCGACCAACTATGTAGAACACCTCCCTCAACATGAACGCTAGCAACAAGATAAACCACGAACTTGGAGACGGGTAAATTCATGTACACTACTGTAACGTGAAAGACGACACCAATTGTGTTGGTCATCATCAAATCGATCACGGTGAATTTATTCTGTTGAATCACTTCGAATCTACTGATCTAACTCATGCTTTTGCTCGATATCAGAATCATATCAGTTCCAGGATGCATGCTATGATCTGTCAAAGCTAGTGGAGATTCGAATGACTGAAGAATGGAATGGAACTCTACTCAAATCGATGGCATTCTGTGGAGTGCATTCGAAATCAAACAAGGGACACAGCGTGGCTATCGCATTGTGAAGAATTACGTTCGGAATTCGTTAAGAGCGGTCAAATGATCATCTCTACTGGTTGGCTCTACAGTACTCAAAAGTCTAGCTCAAAGAACAGATCCAAGTCTCCAAGTTTCAATCCTGTTTTTCCAAGTCGCAAATTGTCACCACCATGGGAAGCACTCAGTCCATCTTCTACCCGGATAACGAGAAACGTTTGAAGCGTGCTCAACAGCTCGCGGACGACTGCCAGTATGCTAAACAACAATACGACGCTTCCAAAGCAAGGCTCGAGAAAGCGTTGGGTCCTTACAAGGAGAAACTCGATAAACTCCTCCAAGCCTTTGACTGTCGAAATATCGGGGATCTAGACCAACTTATACTCAAAAGCGCGACCGGTGAAGCTCTTCAACATTGGCAACGAGTTCGAAAAAACTATGATCAGTCATTGATGTACGTTTAGCCACTCCCAAATCTCTCAAGCCAATCGTTTCTAATTCATTTTCTATCTTTTCAGCGTCGACCAAGTCATCATGGGTGCCGAAGCAATGTGAGTACTATGCTGATTCATGCGATGGCCATTCTCATCCGTTCTGTTCAGTGTCACCATTGGTGGGATTGCGATCAGTGCAATTGGAGCCTTGGCTGGCGGTTTCGGGTTTTTCGCCGTCAGTATTGTTGGACTGAGGTATGAGGCGCACTTTTGCTAACCATACTGCATTGCTGTAGGGCCTTGGCGTTACTGCTGACATCCTTCTCGTTCTCGGAGCGATTGGGGCGCTATATGATATCATAAACGGTGCTATCCAACGCAGCAAACTTCGCGATGCGATCAATGAGGTCAGTCTGAATATCTTGAAGATTGTTAGTGTTAGTGCTCGTTAATCTCAGCCTTACCTTTGACAGTTCATTCCAACCCGTCTCAAAGCCAAATTCGCTCAAGAACAAATGGAACACCTTGAGAAGACCCTTCCTACCATCCAAACGATTTACCAGACCTACGAAGATCTCGGATATAACAAAGAGAAGATCCTTCAGAAATTCAAAGACCACAACTGGTT
The DNA here is from genome assembly GCA_022606235.1 of Abortiporus biennis. Taxonomy (NCBI): domain Eukaryota; kingdom Fungi; phylum Basidiomycota; class Agaricomycetes; order Polyporales; family Podoscyphaceae; genus Abortiporus; species Abortiporus biennis. Next base: position 1,988,292 of record JABYQP010000001.1, on the reverse strand, counting down.
GAAGAACCTTAAAAGCGGAGCCGCCGACATCACCTACATGAAGGTTGGACAAGAGCTTTTAGAGATGGACTCTCGCCGAGACTCTTGGACTAATGAAGATTTGGAGTGGCGTCCTGTTGCTGAAATTCTGGACCGCACAATGCTACCGACAATTGGTGGTGCCAGAATGATGTTTGCTAAAGCAGATTTCCCTTCAGCTTTCGTCCATGAAATCAAGACTGACCCCGTACGTCACCTCGACTTACGTTTTTCAATATTTCGGTCGTTCTCAAGAACTGTGCTGATTCGTATTTGTTCACATGCCAGGCTCATGATGGAGAGGTCTCTATCAAGCTCCTTGGCGATGATATCAATGCCGCTCTTTTCTCCAAACCTTTGCACGTTAAACTCAACGAATTTGAAAGTAATGACGCCGCGAAAGTTCGCGTCAGGTAAGTAACCCTGTCCTTGCCAGGAACGTATCGCTGAGCTACACCCTTCATAGTTCTCAAGACGACAAGCAGATCCTAGTACATGATCTCACTAAACATACTGTACATTGGGCGTCCAGTGAGCATGGTTTGAAGGAGGCATGTGATTTACATATATTCCTCCATTTTTTAATTTCTGATCTGGTTTGCAGTGGACGTTACGCTTCGTCAATCCTGCCGATGCTTTAGGTTTTGCGACCACTGGCCCAAACGCACTTAAAGACCATCCAGCTAACATCAAGATCTATATACAGACCGGAGATATGTATATCACCAAAGCAGGAACGTTGTCCAACGATTCGAAGGATCCTTCTGTCGTGTTTGTTGCTTCGTATGCATAAGGACTTGTATTTTTCAAGCTTTCATAAATGAGAATATGGGACACGCTCTGCATCATGTAACGAATACGTCAAGAGGGCCGTAAATTGTAGAAATCAAATATGAAAACCATTCAATCACACCCACTCAACGTGTCTTTCATTTCGCTTAACATCTTTGTCAAGATTCGGACTTGAAAGTACAGCCAGCTTTTGAATATCGCCGTATCGGAGAACACTGATCTCCGTGACGTCTTGCATGTTTCCTACTTGGATGTATTCTATACTGATTCCATTATGCCGCACCACTTAGTCTATAAAAAACACATTGGAAGTGAAAGTCATAAGTACGTATCTTTCATTATACTCAACCTCGCGAGTTTCCCCTCCTTCTCATCTCCTGCTGCTGCAATTTCTAGGTCTCACACTCGAATTTTACAATGCCGTTCTACCCTGATAACGAGAAACGTGCTACACGACTTTCTCAGCTCGTCAATAGCATCGCGGATATGCAGACAGATATCCAAGACTATGCGGATAGAATAGAAAAACGTAACAAAGACATTCGACCTGTCGTGAACAAGATGCTCAAGGAGAAAGGAATTGATAGTATCGATGTATTGCTCGAGAAGGCCACTGATCAGTTCACCTCAGATGACGAACGTCGTTATAAGAAAGTAAGTCAGCTCTTTTATTTTGTTATGTTTTGAATACCCATATTTATTTCGCTATCGCTAGCTCATCGATGCTGCTAAGAAGAACAGTAAACTCAATTGGGAAGAACTTGTCGTTGGTTTGCTCCTTGGTCCCGCTGGCGGGAAACTTGTTGACGGTTAGAGCAAACTACTTCATTGCCCCTGGGATAAAATTCAGACTAACATTATTGTGTTGAATAGCAAAATCAGTCCTTGCTATCGGCCGCTTTGCTGTACGAGCATCAGGAGTACAAGCTATCAGTGAATTCTTCAAGACAGCTCAAGAAGGAAGTGCGACGGCTATTCAAGCAGGTATTATCATTGTTTTATTGCGTGATGACCACGACTGAACTTTCACCCGAGCTGCTGAGAAACTCATTCAGGCAGCCAACGAAAGTGAGAAGGCCCTTTCAAGTATGTCTTACTCGAGCTCTCTTGGTAGCTTCTCGCTCTTAACAAAATGATATAGTTGAAGCCGTCGCTGTAGAAGTAGGAGAAACTGGAAAAGCCGCTGAAGTTGCTCAGGAAATTTCCAAAGCTGCGAGTGCAGCTTCGAAGGTAGCCGTCTGTGTCAAACTCCTAAGTGCTATTGGATTCGTGGTCACAGTTGTGATGGGAGTCATCGAGCTCATTCATGGAGCCGAGCAGTATGTTTCTGAATTTTTTTGTTGATATTCACAACGTTACTTAATCCTATCACATTCCCGCAGGAAAACTCAATTGATTGAAGCGATTCATAAAACTCAACCGACTCGACTCTGCATCGCATATTTCGCAGCTGAAGCAAAAAATATTATTCAACAGATGGAATTGTTTGCTTCGTATGTGGAGATGCTAGCCGATACGACGGAAGCTGCCTCAAATGAAGCCGCAAAGAAGGTATGTGTGCAGATTCTTGTCATGAGCCAAAGAAATTCTGAAGTTTTGTCCAGTTGCGAGAAAAAATCATTCGCAATATCACTACCGATAACTCGTTGATCAACTGGAAGACATTAGAGAAAGGACTCGAGTCAGAAGACAAAAAGTCTGCTTCTTATTATGGAGACGACGACCTTGACTCTATAGTCGTGGTTCGTCTCGCTAAAACGGCTGAGAAGGAGTCCAAGATAGACGATGACGATTAGAATTTCTGCAGCGGTGACAAATCCTAGTCAAGACTGGGTAGAGCATGTAGTACGAGTACGTTTTTGTCCGACGATTTTGTTTCGTAGTCTCGCAAAATTATATGATTGTGACGGAATATTCTCAGACCGTACTACCAATCAGTCATGTGTCTTTCACGGCCGCAAATTCATTGTACCTTCTCCCTCCTCCTCGCTACTGCCTCCCCTTCTCAGAAACACTGAATTGTCAGATGGAATCGTAGATGAAAAAAAGGAAGTTTCTACCTGTAGTCCCGGTCGTAGCGGCCATCCTACTTGGATGCTTGTGCATGCGCGACGACTTGGTTGAAAGGAAGATCGTCACTACCGTAATAATTGTCTGCGGACTTATCTTGAGCCTCAAGCTCAGTCTCCAAATCATCATACTTGATTGTCGAGTTCTGCGACTTGATATTGTTCACAATCTTCTTTGCGAGCTAAACATTTTCAGTTTTATTATTATTCAATTCGAGTCTGAATTTGGTCGAGCTTAACGTGATAAATGCCACTTACGGTAGCAGCTACAGCCTTGTTTTTATCTGGCCCAGTCAACGACTCCATGTAAGCTTGCATAAGTTCGAGTTGCTGCGTGAGATTTGCGGCCTCTCTCTTGAAATATGCAATGCAAAGCCGCGCAGGTTGGCAGTTATGAATAGCTTCAATGAGTTTCGCTTTTCTTTTTAATTAAAAAGTGAGATACTGAATGCTATGATAAGAGAAACTGGAACTGTTTCAGTTCTATGAATGAAAAAACTCACTGGTCAGCACCCTCGATCAGTTCAATGGCTCCAACGATGATAGTAACGACGAAGCCGATGGCACCTAAAACTTTGAGAGCAGTTCCGACCTTCTTCATCAAGCTTGTAGCTTCTTTGACTTCTGCTCCAGCTTCGCCAGCAACACCACCATCTGTATGAAGCGTTAAATCATGCGAGGGATTGGATAACATATTTGTGCGTACATTTTGCTAACTTCTCCGCTTCGGTGGCAGCTTTTCCAAGCTGGGAGGCAGCTGGTGTAAATGGTAAGAATTATGGTCTTTGAATCGCAAACCCGGGTAATTCAATGGTGATTACCTTTCCCCGCTACCGCTACGGTACTCTCTGCGTTGTTGAAAAACTGAGCTATTCCTTGGATCACGCTGAGGCGAAGAACGAAGCGACCGGCCATAAGTAGACCTTGACCTATCACCGCCAATGGTAAGCAAACATGTACAAGAATATGTAAACAAACACACCAGTCAGAATCAGTCCCTCTGGAAGGAAAAGCAGCTGAGCAATAAAATACGTTATTTCGAACCCCTGAGTATAGTAGATAATACTACTGTTAGTAACTGTAGATAGCCTTGAAACCGAACATTATCATCACATAAGAATTGAACTTACGGCTTTGGATTTCTTTGCGGCCTCGATAAGCTATGGTGAAGGGTTCTCAGGGATTGGTTGGCATATAGTACTTCACGTTGCGAACTTACGCTTTCGAACTGCTTCTTCTCCTTCGGAGTCATCTTGGAAGTTGATTTCACGATCAAATCGTCAATAGTGTCGATACCATTTTCTTTGAGAAGGGCATCAATTTTCGGACGAATAGCTGTGTTCTTTTTGTCTATTTCATTGGCACTGTGCTTGATATCTGTTTGCATGTTTGCCATGCTATCCTGAGTAGTGTTATATGGTCGGAGTGCACATATCAGAATGCTAATTCGTACGGTTGTAAACACGACACTTACAACTAGCTGCTGCAAACGAGTTGCACGTTGAGCGTTGTCTGGGTAAAACATGAAGGATGAGAGAGGAGAGCGATGGTGGATGATAGTCGATAGACCACGATTCGGATTATCTATATATCCTCAGTTCCACGCTCAAGTGACTCCAGTCGTTGTGTCCGAAGTACTGTAGAAGAAGACAGCCCAGTACTGTCATCGAATGTTTCATTCCTTCAACGTAAAGGAGTAGACATTTATTGGTTTATGAGATTTCCGCATCGACCCAACGAGTGAGGTACTTTGGGAGTACGTGTACAAGAATCCATGAAGATACACAGGCACCTTGAGAGTCCATACCAACTGCTCAAGCAACCTAGATTCATCATATCAAGTGCCAGTCTAAACGATGTCGATTTTGAGCATGGAATCACACAATAGAACGCAATTAAATGTAGACTTACAGCATCTGGATACATTAATCGTGCAACGTCTTTATGTGGACAAAAAGCATCCTAGTTGAACGTTGAAGCTTGAAGTCATGAATGTATATTGAAGATAATGTTAAGCAGATGTATACGTAGTAGACGTATGGACGGTACGAGTGGTAAGTAACGTATGTGAGAGGCGCCCGCCCTGTGACAGATATTTCACACTCTCGCGCGCGTGATCCATCAAGTGACTCGTTGCCCTGTGACCGAATTGGCAGAGTCGTCACACAACACCTCAAAAACAACCACAATCTTGTAGTACACATCTATTGGCGACAAACTCCACAAGCACATATGGTAGCTAGTTGGAAGCCGATCCTTAACCAAGGTACATACCTTCCAATATATTACTGACTACTCACAGTTCTCTGAACCCCCGATATCAAGCTTGCGGTTGCTATTAGCTATCAGATTCATATTAGCAGTTCCAGGATTCATGCCAAAATCTGTCGAAAATAGGGTATTTGTGAGGAATAGAAGTCCACCCAAGATAACGATGCTTTGTGAATATTTTCAAAAACACACAAGCCATCAATACTCAATCCATTGTTATGAAGTAATTACATTCAAACTTGCGTTCAAAGTGTCATCGAGTTGGAAAGCGGACAAATAACCACTTCCACCATGGATTCATTAAAAGCCTCGTTCAAAATATGAATTTTCAACCTGCAAACTTTTGCAAAGTCGTAAATCGTCACCAGCATCATGGGAAGCACACAATCCATCTTCTGGCCGGATAACGAGAATCGGTTGAAACGCGCTCAGCAGCTCGCGGACGATTGCCAGTATGCCAAACAACAATACGACGCTTCCAAGGAAAGGCTCGAGAAAGCGTTAGGTCCTTACAAGGAGAAACTCGATAAACTCCTCCAAGCCTTTGGTTGTCAAAACACTGGAGAACTGGATGATCTTGTACTCAAAAGTGCAACTGGGGAAGCTCTCGAACATTGGAAACAAGTCCGAGAAAATTACGATCACTCGTTGATGTATGTGTTACTGACACCTTAGAACTCACGACTGCTAATTTCTTGTTGTCAAGTGTCGACCAAGTCATTATGGGAGCAGAGGCCATGTAAGTACCACTGGAACGATGATTTACATTATCTCAACTGATTCATTTGCACACACAGTGGGACCATGGTTGGAATTGCAGTGAGTTCAATTGGAGCCTGGGCTGGTGGTTTCGGTTTCTTTGTCGTGAGTTTTCTGACTGTGGCCTGACATACATTTTGCTTACTGTGATACATCGTTTTAGGGCATTGGAGTTACCGCAGACATCCTTCTTGTTTTTGGGGTGATCGGAGCGATATTTGATATCATAAACGGTGCTATTCAACGCGATCAACTTTGCGACGCCATTAATAAGGTTAGTCTTAACTTTTGAATGTGACCAAAGTTCTACCTATCGTTTGCCTCTTTTACAGTTCATTCCAACTCGTCTCAAAGCCAAATTCTCCCAAGAACAAATGGAACAACTTGAGAAGACTATACCTACCATTCAAACGATCTACCAGACCTACGAAGATCTTGGATACAACAAAACAAAAATCCTCAAGAAATTCAAAGACCACAACTGGTTGAAGAATCTCAAGACCAGATCCTCCGAGATTACTTACATGAAGGTTGGACAAGAACTTGCAGAGATGGACTCCAGTCGCGGTTCTTGGATAAATGAAGATCCAGATTGGCATCCTGTCGCCGAAAATCTGGATATTACAATGCAACCCTCCAGTAATGCTAAAATGGCGTTTGCGATGGCAAAGACTACTCCAGTAGTTCATCCAGTCAAGACTGACCCCGTACGTCACATCGTTTTCCTTTTTATTAACTTTGATTCTTAGAAACAGTCGCTTGCATGCATGTCAGGCTCACGATGGAGAGGTCAAGATTAAGGTTCTGGGTGGAGATATCAATGCCGCTCTTTTCTCTAAACCTTTGCACGTCAAACTCAGGGCATTTGAAAGCGATGACTCTGCGAAAGTTCATCTCAGGTAAGTGATTCTAACCTCTCCCGAAAATCAACCCCTCAGGAACTCAGGATCATGGTGTTTCATAGTTCCCAAGACCACAAGAAGGTCCTGATGCCTGACCTCGCCAAACATACCGTACATTGGGCACCCAGTGCTAAAGGTTTGAAGGAGGTGCGCGATTTCAAATGTCAATATTCAGTATAATCTTCTCTTTTTCGCTGATTAGTATCTTGTAGTGGACACTACGTTTTGTTAATCCTGCCGATGCCGCCGACTTTGCCACTGCCGGACCGAATGCACTTAAAGCTCGCCCTGCCAACGTCAAGATTTACATGCACACAGGAGATGCATATATCACTAAAGCAGGAACTTTGACTAATGATTTGAAGGACCCTTCTGTGGTTTTCATCGCTTCGTATGCCTGACAAATTGTGACTAAGGAGCTGAAAGGTCATACAGAATCATATACAGTACTAGTATGGTATATTCGATCGTAAGCAATTTAGTATATGTATATGCATAGTACGTACAAGACAGTTCTACAGACATATGCTTCTCAACCTTCGACATCGTCTGATTCAGATCTTCTCAACAGGGTGCCATATGGTCGTATTTTATTTCAGGTATTCTTGTACCTTTGCATTGTTCAATGTGACTGTACAGCGTGCAGCAGGGATCAACGTGCTTGGGGACTCCAACAGAAAAGCATGCATAGGCTGACTGGTTAAAAAGTGTGCATTCTGCCTACTTTGCATTATTGCCCAACCTTCTCGCCTGCGAAATGGGCCCTCAGACTTTTGCAGTTTTATGTGCTCTCACCTCCTTAATATTCGCTGCGCAAGCTCCTCAGTTCGCACCTCCAGGACCTGGACCAACTTCTCCGTCTTCAAATTATGTCGGAGTAAGCAACTGTACACTACCAAATACACCCAAAATAGTCGGTAAAGTTTTCGACAGATTCACCCAGGTAGCTGATTGTTGCTGGTATCTTTCTCGGAACATTCCTCACTGAAAATCATTAGATTTGGCTTGAGAATACTGATTTCGAGGTGGCTAATACTACACCGACCTTTCAGAACCTTGCAACGCAAGGCATCCTTCTCTCGTCGTACTATGCAGTAACTCATCCTTCCGAGCCAAATTACGTTGCGTCGTTAGGCGGTGATTTCTTTGGAATGGGAGACGACAATCTCTACAATATTCCTGCAAAGTGCGTGTCTCTCCCTTCTCTTCGTAACCTGATCGACGTTTATATTTGATCGTGTTAGTATCTCCACTGCGATCGACTTACTCGAGGCGAAAGACATCTCCTGGGCTTCTTATCAAGAAAATTTGCCTACAGATGGCTCTGTCCTGTTCAGGTGAGGTCAACGATTACCTTACAAGATAACTCACTACAACCGATACCCTGAGACAGCTTTACACAACCAAACTACCTCGATACTTCCGCCCCTCCATATACATACTATGTTCGCAAACACAATCCTCATGCGATATTCAACTCCGTCGTCAATGTTGAATCTCGTCGATCTAAAATACGTAACTTCAATGACTTTGCTGCCGATCTCAACGCATCTGCCATCCCGCAATGGAACTTCGTGACCCCCAACCTTGTCAACGATGGTCATGACACCGATATAGATTTCGCAGCTGCATGGCTCGAATACTGGCTTGTCCCGATGCTTGCAAATTCAAATTTCAACGACAATCGCACTTTGATTGTTCTCACTTTCGATGAGAACGAAAACCAAAGGGTGAATAATCGTGTATTCACTCTTTTGTTAGGTGGTGCTATTCCGCAAAATCTACGTGGTACTGTTGATGATACCTATTACTCTCACTATTCCCTGCTCAGCACGGTGCAGGCGAATTGGGGTCTAGGTTCTCTAGGTCGTCAGGATACGAACAAGTCAGTTCCTACCCTCTCAAAAATCTCCTTCCAATCTTTTGGCACTAATCTCAGTACGGCTGTCTACAATTTGAATAGGACAATGAGCAACGTTTTTTCCTTCGTCGCAGATGTGATTGGATACCAGAATCAAGTTGTCACTGGTAGTGCGATTCCGATCACAAGTGCTAGTGGTAAAAATTCCGGACCTCTCAGTGAGTAAAACCTCCTCGTTCTATCATCAATAACACTCAACTGTCAGCAGATTCAAAATTATATGTACCCTTTGCATCCCCGAACCTCAATGCCGTTGGTGCAGGCGGAGGACCAGTTTTTGTTTCTCCAACACTGAACACCTCCGTGACTCCTGATACATTACCACCTCCTGTGAACCTTGCTGCTCTGGGTCAACAGGTCCCCTCTGCAGGTTATGCCAATGGTACTGGTCCAAATGGATCTGTACCACCACCAGTCACTGTTGTGGATAGTTGTTGAACCTGTTTAGAGTGATGCACAAGTATCTCGAGCTCGGTAAAGATCATATATTGATCATATCCAAGCTACAATCAACACTTTGTTAGCTTTAGAAAGCTCTATACCAGTACACGTCGAAAGAATACACAGAATACATAGTTGTATTTAATAGAACAAAAATGAATGCGGAGAGATAAGAGTACTGGAGAATACACGCAACAGCTTGGTTCAGGCTCTAAAAGACCATCTATTCGTATTGATCTTTTGATGAGCACCATGAGATGGCTGATTCCAAGCTTTGTTGGTAACGGCGAATAACAAACTCAGCACGAGCAAGGTCAATATTACAACCCATCCAATCCATAAAAACGCCACGAGTGTGCTTAAAACCCTACACGCAAGGAATTCTTGACACCAGGAGAGATCTCCCCAGAGATTCTACAAAGAATGGTCATGATTTTTAGCGATTAGCGTGACAGAATAGAGAAGATAATAAACTTACAGTAGACACTCCTGCTCCGACTATCCAAAATAGAAATAGGATGCAAAGACTGAGAACCTCGCCGGCAAACGAAGTAGCGATACCATAATCACGTCTCTCAATGAGGATATGGACCCTGTATACCCATATCCATAGTTCAAGGTTGAGCATCCTTTGCTTTCATCACGACTTCGGAAGAAATGAAAAAGGTGACTTACATGAAGGGCACCCAAAGTATAGTGACGATCGTCGTGAATATCACTTCGGCGATAATAGGATCTTCGAACGACTGTATCGTAAGTCTGCTGCAAGGATTTATGTATATTTTGGTTGTTGGGGGGGTTGACTCACCATAGAAACTTCTTCCGCCGTTGAGTGGATCTCCTCGAGGAAGATGAGTAGTGTAATGTATACGATACGCAGCCAGGCCTAACAGTATAACTGAAACTATCCACTAATTATAATGAATAGTTTCATTAGATATCGAACATATGTCGTATCAGTTGACACGAATAGCCTGAGCACTTACCAGAGTAACATAGAGAAATATACGAATAGTGTTGACCGGCGACATTCTCGAAAAAAAGAAGAGTAGAAGCTATTACTTGAGGTGGTGGTTGTCGGTCTAAGTAGTAGCAAGTAGTGATTTGGTGCTTTCAGTATGCCCAGTACCCCCCTCGTTTTTATATTTCGATTTTTCAATAACCAACTTGACAACGTGGTCCTGCAAGGCGTGTTCAATGACTTCACAAATATCAGATACTACTGGAGTAAGTCAGGAGCAATGACCTCTTTACGTACCTAGACTAGATAACTTTTTTTGAGTTTCATAGAACTCAATCCATGAGTTTTTGAAACCGGTGTCTGCGCTGCCCTGCAGAGAGAGAGGAGAGACGGAAGAGAGAAGGGTTAGAATGCATGCATGTTTCGAAGAATTTATGCGATGAGTCTGTGAACAATAATATCATTATATGCATGTAAAGGCGGTGTGAAGATGTAAGGATGCGCACCTTTTGGCTTCTGTGGTCACACCTCGTTGTCGTAGGTGTGGTAACCACATGTTGTCAACACGACAAGAATATCAGATAGGACAGTATTTCTGAAATCGCGCTCAAATACATCTCCTTGAACGGTCAATGGATACAATTGATACCGAAAATACTTAGAGAATGTTGGTATAGATTGCGGAGGAAAAGTGACTTCGTCTTCACGTCAAATATCGATAGACACGAGGTTTAGGTGGATGCTGATCATCCCGAGTTCCCTGATAAGATCTAGTACAACGTGAACATGAGAGAATAAGTCACATAGAACGACGAATACCGATAGCAGACGAGTACAAAAGACCAGGAGGGTATATTCAATGATACAGAGAGATAGGGCCCCGTATCCGAGCCAACCGTGGTCAAGGGGATACAGTATATACCAACGTGCCCATCTTTGCGTGATACGCAACTGCAGCGCTATCGAAAGAAACCCCGATGTTGTGTCGATGTAAAGTGGATAGAAGCGCGGATTCTACTAGTGCTGTGAATCTTCCCGGCGATCGAGATCAACATGAGGGGTGTATGCAGAGTCTGATAGGAAGACATTGCTTCCTTTGATATTCAAAAACGAATACTAAAAGACAGTACGAAGATGATCAGCGTATGTTGAAGATGGATGAAAGGGTTCAAACGCACATCTGCCAACTCCGTGCCACTTTGCCTATTGTAATTCACGTACACCAAGTTTGGCTGTGTAAGAGCGCTCGTTAACAGAGTTTTCATTCAGACTTGCAAATGAACTTACTTCGGACATGAAAGGTCGAAGGCCAACAGCCTCAAGCATCTCCCACCATTTCAGGAATTCAGGGAATTTCTTGTTCCAAGCATGGACCTCAAGATGCAGCTGAGCGAATGGAAGTGGTGTATTTGTGTCGAGGTATGGCTGTATAATTGACTTGAGAGTTTCAAACTCCCATCCTTCAACGTCAATTTTGAGGATATCAATCTGTGTATGACCTATTACCCCACGAATCAGCAAAGATACTGTAGACGCATAAATGCTTCTTACCATTGGCTCGCATGATACTTTGAAGAGTACGTCTCGGTATCTCATCTCCATTGGACTCATCCTTTTGTGCGAGTTGCAGTTTTGTAAAGTGCGTCCTGCTTTGCAGGTCCCCAGCAATATGCGAACCGAAATGTTCTTGCACAGGATCATGTCCCCAAATTTCACAATGTCTTGTTCGTCTCAGGACTTCAGCCTCGTAGGATGATTCAAAGTCAATACCTGCCATACAAAAGTTCAAAAGTTCAACAATGACAGGGTCGGATATCAATGTTCAACCAGACATACCGAACACGTAGACCACGCAATCTTTCTTGTCCGCCAGTCGGGAAAGTCCACATATCCATTTGCCACCGTCACCTAAAGCACCTATCCGTTCGACTTCATGTGGACAATTGAAAGCAGGCGGAAAGAAATCCCCTGCGTGGAAGTTAGCATTAGCACAAGTTGACAACAGCAAATGAAGAACAGATCTTACATGCAGTATATGCCGGCCACGGATCTGCATTCGGCGGAAACCTTTTATCCAAACATTAGTCGAATCTTGGCAGAATGAAAAAGAACACCAACTTACATGACAATCTGTTCTTCTTCTGGTCCAAACCATTTTATGAGCTTCTTCCTCTTTTCCAAAACTTTCGAGTACGTCTGTTCAGCCAATTCTACTCTCGCTGTGATATTGGTATCTCCGGGATATCCAGCAAGACTAAATGATGATTCGGATTCTCCGCCTGAGTCGAAGTTGAAGAATATAAACACCACTAGACATGCCACGCAGAATATTAGGATGTATCTATAGTTGCGCTGAAGAGGAGGCATGACAGGAAAGCGGTGTGTTGCCAGCAATTCACCAAGCGTCGGTTTGACACCTGGACTTTATTATTCGAGTCCTGTAAGTTGTCCTAGTGATTCGTCGGTATTATGGTCGTCGACGGGGATGGAGTGGGGTAAAAGAGTGAATGAGCTTGTTCGGTGTAGAGTCTCGGTCGGTGGGAAATAGCAGAGTCTACCAAACGCTTTCTTCAGTAGGCGCCCGGCTTTCAAGTCAATTTGTTTACAGTGACTATATCACATCTATTTGGTGATTTATTAATGTTCCAAAGATGAGATGCAGGATATATTTTTTCCGGTCTAGTTTTTCTCGAGTCTCGGCATTCGATATCTGTTGTTTAATTTGTAGTAGCACACGTTCGAACATATCCTTAGATTGGACAATATTTCAAACAAATTCTCAAGGTTATTTAATTCGGAGACTAGGCTCGTTTCGTTTCGACTATCTTGTCAGTGCAGGTATGCGTTCTGTGTAGGTCGGAAGCCCTCTTGCGCAGATAAATACTCAGCAAAAAGTCAGATCTAAAATGAACAACAAATACATTTGAACTAAACATATATAAGTGGAGAATATTACAATTAGAGAACGAAGTCCATGCGATGAGATAGCGATGATGCGAGGTATGAGAGGTAAATGAGGAATCCAAACTCCGGATGTATGTGCAGTAAATCCATGAAAATGATGCGACGTGTAACTTGATAGGAGAATATTAACCTACACCCCAAACTTCGACGCCAACACATTCGAATGTCGTGCTACCTCCTTGGCGTGGTCCATCAGAGCACAAAGGATCGTTGTCGAAGGTAGGGCACCTGGCTGAAGAACCCTCAGAAAGTGTGTCGTCTAAATATAAACCGTAGCGGCCCTCGCTAAACAAAAGAAACCATGAGTACACGGTTGAAATGAGATGAAACATATATACGTACCCTCCGCCGAAAGAAATATAGTCGGGCTCACACAGTGCGAAGTAGTCGTTCTTGCCTGTCCATTTGAATATCTTCACTTTATGATCCGACATTTCCTTCCAGAGAAATCTGAATGGCTAGCGGTCAATGGAAGGAAAAGAAGTATAGAGAATGAGACTTACGATTCACCGCTTCCGTAGTAAGATCCCTTTGAGGGATGCACACCTTCACCCATCCACGCACCGAAAACAGCCTCATTTGTGTCTCTCATTATGATGAGTGTACCTCCCAGATGGGAATCACATTTGGAATACAGTGTTTTGAGTGAAATGCCATGCTGGTCAAGGCTATATAGGAGCGTCCAAGAACCTGGAAGTCGGGATAGAGCGGGGAAATGGGGGCGCAACTGTGTCAACGTTAGCGTGTGTGCTGCGATTCCAGGTCGAAATTGAATAAAACCCACCTTGTTAGCAAGTTCCACGGTTAGCACAGGAGAAGTGACTTCTTTCCTTCCAAGCAACTTGACACTCTTCTTCTCGACATTTTCCTTGTCAAACTCAAACCCTGCTGTATTCCACGTCCTATCACCGGTAAATCCAGGTGCACCGGATGGTGGAATATACGGATGGGATGCAAATGGTGTTCCATGAGTAATCTCAGGCGCTGGCGGTGCAATAATAGTGTGCGCCCGGCTGTGTGAGATTTCGAGAGATGGAGAGGCAACCCGAGTAGAAGAAGGCAGGATGGTATTCTCTGAAGGAGACTTAGACGGTGAAGGTCTCTGTGGAGGTGAAGATTGCCTTGACAGGAACGATGAAACCCAGCGGCTAGGAAATGAAGGGGCGGTGAGAGAAGACGGGACAAAGAATGATTGTGTGCGCTGTATTTCAGGCATTGAGATTCGAGTTGGGGATGAAGGGGGAAGTGAAGGTGAACGCAAGTGAGGAGATGTGGATATTACTGATTCGATGTGAGGTTGGTCCGTCAGGTTGTTTTGGCGACGTGGATGTCTTGATTGTTGGATTCGCTCATCCAATTTTAGCTCGAGAGGACTACCTGACGAGGATGAAGATAAAACCTCGCCAGTAGATGGTAATTCAGCTACGTTAGATGAACTAGAATCTGCTGAACGAAGCCAGTCTAATGGATCTTCGTCCGCAGTGCTCTGAATGGGGGGAATGGTAGGAATCGGGGTGGACGGTTTAGAGGGCTGTTGAGAAGAATTTGCGTCGAGAAAATACAAGGGGTCGTCCTCATGGTGGAGGATCTCATCCAATACCTGTTGCTTGTTCTTCTCCGTCGCCTGTTTTGCGTTCTCCGTAAATCTATCAAAGAATTCAAAGTTCTGCAGCGAACCGAACGCATCTGCTTGTCCCCCTTCCGGCACCGTATGCAACAAAGGGTCCTCGGTGGGTGCAACAGACACAAACGCACCAAAGTCTGAGTCCGTAGAAACTGTCCTCGTGTGACGATTCAATGGTTTTTCTGGGACAGATTTGAGGGCATTGTTTGGGATGGGTCCAAACGTCGGTGAAGCTCGCGGAGTAGATGGATTTAGTAATGTTGAAAACAAATCATCTTTGGAATCGTCAGGTGTTGCGTTGGTGTTGGCATTAGCATTGGGCAGGGGGGCGAGTGGGGGTATCGGGAGTGCATAAGACATGTTTGTTTAATCGTCAGAATGACACGCCATTCAAAGACAAAATGAAGATAATGTTGTGGTGAAAGTGAATGATACTTTTGTCGGTGACAAATCTGAGGACATGGAGAGGAAAACAACAAGCTGTTTCGCCGTCTCGGCGGCGGAAGTTGAGATGGAGACGGAATAAATGTTGTTGATACTACAGATAGTTTATTTATCATCGGATCAGTATATTTCCTCCCACACTTAGGGCTTTTATTATGACGACTACTACAACAGTCTACTTAAAAGTTGATAAGTAAGTATAACGTCCATAGTCTAACCTTTAACCCTAGCCTTGCTGCAAGCACGTGACTGATTATTTCCTGCAAAGGATTATATCACGTGAAAGCCATGAGCTACATACGCCAGCCAATCACATTTTTGCCTCAACGCAGAAATGGCTCAGGGTCTTCCAACGCCTTTCTCACTTTCCCCTCATCACCGCCGCGTCGTCTCCCTATATCCACCTGCCCTCCTCCCGTCCTTACACAAAACGTCGATTGAGAGCGTACTGCTCAAGAATTTCGATGTCTTATATCTCTACACGCCGCGATACTTATTTTCAGCTCTTCAACGCCCTCAAATAGGCCCACTTTTTCTGAGTTTTCGGCTCCTCATATCTCGAAATTGTGCATTCAAGCTGCTGAAGATTGCTGTTCGGGTGTCTGTCTATTCAATTCTTGATGCTCAGTGACTGTATGCGTCGCCTTCTGATTACTGCTTTGGCACCTGCTTGGGCTATTTCCTGGACCCTTGACTCCAAACTATCTGGCGATCTTTCTCTGGAGCTTCTTGACACATTCAACAATCTTGCATCACATTGTCTATACTCTGCTCTGCTACTGGATGTCTACTTCTATGTCAACTCATACAGGCGTGGGTAGTCTGGCGTGAGCGTTGTTCTCTTGAACCCACCTACCCCCGTCGTGTCGTCTCTCTCGGAAATAATTCCCGTCTTCGTCAAGGCTGCAACGTAACTCGGTCATCCGATGCCTGCTAAGAAGCTCGTCGATATGGAATTCATCCCTGATTTACTCGGTGAATGGCTCGGGAACTGATCGCAGCCCAAGGTTATCGCCATGCTTTGAGGTCCATTTTGGGCACTGGACGCTGAAGCAGAGTGCTGAAAGTTATCAGCTCAACATTACATATATCATTCTCTGAGTTGATGAGGGCTTTCTATTCGTTGGTGAGTCTATGAATTGTCTGCTGACACTTGTAATACTCCCAGGACACAACGCATGGCCAGCGCCTCTGTCGTGTTTTTGCTTGTTTGTCTTGATTACATAATCAAAAATAAGGCCTTTCCGTTTTTCCTTGAACGTCTTTAACTCTTTCCGCTCTCTTTGACCTCTGTCCCTCTTTCACTTAGCCATGCTGTCTCTAGCAATCCTTGCGCTCGTTTCTACGACACTCGCTCACGACAATGGTATGGACATGTCGATGGATGGAGCCATGTCCCTAGCTGAGGGAGACATGCTCCCGTACCTCCACTTTACAACTGGCGACAGTCTATGGTTCTTAGGTTGGGTTCCCAAGAGTGCAGGAGCCATGGTTGGAACATGCATCGGACTTTTCTTGCTGGCTTTGGTGGAGAGATGGATTTCGGCGTGTAGAGCCATTATGGAAGTTCATTGGAGTAACCGGTATGTGATACAGTATGAGATATGCTTAATTTTTCTGTTCAGTAGTGATTCTTTGTTTCACTTACAGTGCACAAGTAGTTCAGTCAGATCGTATAAATCTGAAAGGCCTTCCAACATCCGACCCCAAACGCTCCAGTCTTAAACGCACATTCACTGAAGTTAAGAATGTTGCCACTATGCGCGATGCCCCTCCGTTTATATTGAAACATGATTTTGTTCGGGGATTTATTCATGCTACTCAAGCGCTGCTGCAGTTTGCTTTCATGTTGGCTGTCATGTAAGTTTATCACGTCTCGCACATCAATACAGAAGTCTCATTTAATGCTATCAGGACGTTCCAAGTTGGATTCATTCTCTCGATCGTAGTCGGAATGGGTGTCGGAGAGACATTGTTTGGTCGGTTTGCTAGTCATGCAGCTCATATTGCATGATGGAAGTGACATCAGAATATTTCTACGTTTTTTCGGATTGGATTGTAAGATTGCTGAATTTGTACGCATAGCCTTGACCTCATTTCTATGGACATCTATCCTTTTATAGTCGCTGCCGTCTTCACTGATATAATTCTGAATATCGACCTTGATGTCCAGTGTCGCCACCGACGCAATTTGAAGATGAACTCGTCGGCCGCGAAGACTAGAACTTTGACTTGAACCAGGGCGGCGATATATTTGCATTGAGTCGCACCGATTGTACCTTCCCAAGACCGTCCTGACAGCGTACATAAATGACTTGTTGAGCTCATCGTCCCGTACCACAACCACCCCTTCGTACTTGAACATGAGCACAACGCCAACGAGCACTAACCCTGAAGACTACGTCTTCTTCTGGAAGATCGATCAACCGAACGAATGGGCATCACAATGGTTTTACTCTCCCTTCACCGCACGCATTCAAATCACTATTCCGTCCAACGAGGATGCATCATCTGAACCTATCATTCTCGATAGTCTCAAAGAATACACGTTTCCAACAGCCGAACATTGGATGATGGGCTGCAAAGCTTTATTGTTCAATGATTGGGAAGTATTCACGGAACTCATGGAGATAACGAAAATATCTCATGATACTATGAAAGTGGTTAAAGGACTTGGACGAAGGGTTGAGAATTTCGATGAGGATACTTGGGTTGCTGCTAGAGATAAGATTGTCCTTCGAGGGACTTTGTTCAAATTCGAACAGAATGAAGAGTTGAAGAAGTTGCTTTTGGAGACGGGGGATAAATACATCGTCGAGGCTAGTCCTTTGGATAGGATATGGGGCGTCGGGTATGGGGAAAAGAGGGCTTTGGAGATGAAATACAGCTGGGGATTAAATTTATTGGGAATTGCTTTGATGAAAGCTAGGGAGATTATTCGACGAGAGGGGGTTGTGTGACTAGTACAAAGGTAGTCCGATTGGAAGTGTTCGGATCGTTCGCGCAGCAGTCTAGATATTCTTGTCGTTACTTCACAGTGTTCAGCATCATGCCTACCGTTGATATTTATTTTGATAGGAAGAGCGAACGGTCGTGATTTGACAATAATGACAAGAGATGGTGGTATATTTAGTACTGTAGTTCGCGCACTCGGAATGATATTACTCACGAGTTGTGACAATAATTCAAAATCAGACTCGCTCATAACACCAACAACGAATGGTAACATACGGATTTCAGCATGTCTCTACAGCTTCTCTCTAGACTTGTTTAAAATCGCAGAAATACTATCAGCACCGAGCAGGCCACTCCTGATTAGACGCTATTCTATACTCAAGGGATCCGGACCAGCTGAACATGCTTTACTTATCATTGTTACAAGTTTTTTAGTCAATTAGATACCAGCAATAATCGTATATCTTCTCCTCGAGGTACAATAGGTCTCAGAATAACGATCAAACTCCTTGCGCAGGAATAAAAGCGTCCACACGAAATCACGGATTGTCCCATTTCGGAGTGGTGAAAAAACTTTTTCATTCCTGCTTGGTGCCGGTAAATAATTACATAATCACATAATATGCACCTTCCAGTAATCTTGTCTTCTCCTCCCATCCTCTCAGTGTCTCGGTTTCGTTGTTTCGAGTGTGAGTCCTCGGAATCGACGGTGTTGATACAAATTATAGTATATTTCGTGACTATACTAACTTGTTTCCAGACAGCATTTAGCCATGACGGACTATGGTGCACCTCCGGTCATTCCTGCCGAGCTTCAACAGTACAAGTAAGTTTAACTGGAGTTTGGAAGAAAATTCTTTGCTGAATAGGTTTACAGCTCTTACGTTGAAGATCCCAAATGGCAGAGAAAATTTAGTGCAGTATGGACCGTTGCTTTTGGCATTGCACTTTTATACAATCTTCCACACCTATTACGGGCTATTCGACGGAGGCGGGCATTTACAGGCCTTTTCGGAATATGGGAAGATTTGTCGGGGTCATATTACACTCCCGTAAATGATGGACATGACAAGAAGCTATCCCAAAGGAACGGCACAAACAAACTTTGGGGATTGCTAACTATGCTGCTGTCCACCTTGAGGTGGAGTATCCCTGGTCTCGAACTATCATTTGGACAAGGTCAGTTACTCACTGACAACCAGTACGTACACAAGTACGCAAACTGACTATTTTTCATGGCCCGTCTAGTTATCATCATTGCGGGGTATCTTGCTACGGTCCTTATTTGCATCACCATGAATGCCCAGCTTGTCACCAATCCCAACCGTGCTGGTTCGTGCAATACATTATACTTTTGTATCACACTCTCTAACGTTTGAAAAATTTGAACTACCCAGGTTTCCTCGCATTGGCTCAATTCCCCGTTGTTTTCTTGTTCGCGACCAAGAATTCAGTTGTCTCATTACTGCTTGGACCCGGCCAGGGATACGAGAAATTGAACTACATTCATCGGTGGGCAGGACGTGGAATGTTCATAGGTGCCGCTATCCATGGTGCTCTTTGGATTCGCAATCACCTTCAATACGGTTTGCCGATCCTTGGCCAACAGAAGGAAACTTCTGGTGTTGCTACATTCGGTGTATTGTGCGTTCTGGTTCTAACGTCCTTTCGTATCGTCCGTCGCTTTTTCTATCAGGGGTTCTTCATCGTTCAGTATGTGCATTCTACCTCGACTTTGATTAGGGGAAATTTACTCTTTTTTGCAGTGTGTTGGGTTATGTCTCGTTCTTTATAACAGTTTGCTATCACACGATCTACGCTTCCCCATGGATATTCCCTCCGTTGGCATTCTACGGCCTTGACATTTTGATGCGAATGCTTCGCTACCGTATCAAGGATGCAACGCTGGTACCCATTGACAATAACATGACACTCGTAAGAACATGAACAACTTTTTATATTATATATCCCATAGACTTAACTCTGTTTATTTAGATTCAAGTACATGACTGTGACGGTGGTTGGGAAGCAGGACAACACGTCCGTCTCCGTGTATTCTTTTCCAATCGAATCCTCGAATCTCACCCGTTAACAATTCTCAACGCACCCGCAACTTCAACATGTGGATCTTCTCGTACACTCACACTCGCTGCACGAGTCTGTGGTGACTGGACTCGAGCTTTGAATAATTACGCTGTGGATGAACAAGATCGTTTGAAAGGCGAAAAGGTTGAAAGTTCTGGTGCTCCTGTTATGGTGATGATCGATGGCCCATACGGAGGATGCAGCATCGATCTCGGTCAATACGAGAGTGCACTGTTGGTTGCTGGAGGATCTGGGGTCACGTTCACACTCGGTGTATTGGACGACATTGTCACTCGATGTGTCAAATTGAATAGAAGTAAAGGAGAGAAAACTAAGAGAATAGAATTCGTTTGGTGCATTCGCTCATTCGGTATGTTTATCTCAAGTTTCATCTTTGTAACTTTAATTGAAAATTTGACGATTTATCTTTTACTTCGTCATCATTATAGCATGCATCGATTGGTTCGCTCCTCAATTTACCGAAATTGCCAACACCGTTGCTGGATCTTCTCTAGACCTTCACATCTCCATCTTCGTAACATGTCTATGCAACCCAGAAGCTGTCCCTCCAATTCCCAACTTGACTGTCAGCATCTACAGACCATCCATCACTACCTTACTATCCGAATTCGTCACACCACCCTCATGTTCAGACTCCAAAGAAGATTCCGACATTGAAGAAGCTTCGATAGAAAGTTCGCTGAAGTTGCAATGGGTAGGACTTGGAGGTGGTGTTGGTTTATGTGCTAGTGGACCGGAATCGTTGGTGCGTGAAGCTCAGAATGCTGCCGCAAGATTAGGAATTATGAAAGGTGTAGAGTTGGGAGGGATTGGCTTACACACTGAGCTTTATGCATTGTGATACATACAGTCATGTGTTACACGACTTCAAGTTTTCTCTTCTCAATAATTTGTACCATTAGATCAGAATTACAAGGGATTTATTCACGATATATATTACATTGCCTGCTAGTTCTGAATTCATTCTAACTGAGGGGTGAAACGTTGATCATTTAATGGACTCTAGAGTGTTTGTTTGATTCACACCGGGGGGATTGGGCTATGTCGGGGAGTGATACACAGGCTGGATATAGGAAGGACATATTGATGTGTACGATGCATGTACCACAAAGGGACTTAGTGACATGTCATGGTCATGTCACGGTCATTTTCGAGACATGTACAAAGCATGTTGATGCCCAGGACATAATGACATGTCCTGGCTATGTTCCTGCTCACGACATACCAATTACATAGGCAAAACATGTAAAATACATAACAATATATCAATGACATATCTTAATTATATGAGGTAGATGTCTGTGCCATGTCTCAACAGGATACATGATGACAAGTCCCTACCATTATTGATCTCTAGACATAGCTCAAACACAATCACAACATATGAAAGACATATCTGTATTTTCCTCCAAAGTATGTACCATGTATTTGCCATGTCCTTACTTAATATCCTCAATATTTATCCCTTCCTCTACTCCAACCCCCCTCTACCTCCTTTTTCTATCCTCAATGATATCCTACTACTATCCTCGACAGTTCTCCTCAATAATATGTTTTCCACTACTGCCACTCAGGTATCCTCGACCGCCACTGATTATGCATGAGTGGCAGTCGAGGAAAGCTGTCGCCGAGGAGTGGCGGTCGAGGACGCACGAGTGGCAGTCATCGTCACATTTCAAACCCCGCTGATGCGCGATCAAAATGTAAATAGGCGCCCCTGTGCCGATTTCCCCTTTGAGTTGTCGAAACCTCATCAATTGCGCATCAGCGGGGTTTGAAATGTGACGATGACTGCCACTCGTGCGTCCTCGACCGCCACTCCTCGGCGACAGCTTTCCTCGACTGCCACTCATGCATAATCAGTGGCGGTCGAGGATACCTGAGTGGCAGTAGTGGAAAACATATTATTGAGGAGAACTGTCGAGGATAGTAGTAGGATATCATTGAGGATAGAAAAAGGAGGTAGAGGGGGGTTGGAGTAGAGGAAGGGATAAATATTGAGGATATTAAGTAAGGACATGGCAAATACATGGTACATACTTTGGAGGAAAATACAGATATGTCTTTCATATGTTGTGATTGTGTTTGAGCTATGTCTAGAGATCAATAATGGTAGGGACTTGTCATCATGTATCCTGTTGAGACATGGCACAGACATCTACCTCATATAATTAAGATATGTCATTGATATATTGTTATGTATTTTACATGTTTTGCCTATGTAATTGGTATGTCGTGAGCAGGAACATAGCCAGGACATGTCATTATGTCCTGGGCATCAACATGCTTTGTACATGTCTCGAAAATGACCGTGACATGACCATGACATGTCACTAAGTCCCTTTGTGGTACATGCATCGTACACATCAATATGTCCTTCCTATATCCAGCCTGTGTATCACTCCCCGACATTAGCCCAATCCCCCCGGTGTCAGTCATCAGTGAGTACCTTGACTCCAACTAGACCCTAACCCCATGGGCAATCTTATCTAATCAATAAACGTGGCTAAATACGTCAGACCACCACAGTTGTAGCATTGCAGCCAAATACCGCCGCGCAGCTTTATCATGAACGTTCACCTCAATGTCCTCTAGACGTCGTCCAGAACGTTCAGCGACTCCTAGGTGGAGATCACTCAGCTCGACGACAAAACCACTACCAGCAACTAGCGTATCACTAATATTCGCGCAGCCTCTCCAAGGATCGCCTCTTCGTTCAGCTGTCGACAATCTCCCTGCAGTAGGAATCGACGATTCGGCAAGTTTCATGAGCGAGATGTCCAGGAAGCGGGAGAGAGTTGATTCTTCTGTCTCTTCTGTGGCTGCATCGGAGGGTTCATTGACGGGAGCGAAGGAAGTCAGTAATAAACGTTCTCGGTCGGGTTCAATAGCCAATTCCTCTAAACCGGAGGTGAGGCACGATGGTGTAGTCATAGACTTAACAGACAATGGTGAGTACTCGATGAGAATACCAGTCTATGACTTCTCGTTGGCAATGCGTTTACGGAGGGGTAGCAACGTGTTCATATGTTTTTATAACGTATAACGCATGTTGTACTGCTGTATGCATACATACACCCATTTTCACCCAAATACATGTGGTAAGAGTAGTCACAGTAGCGTTACATCTAACACATATTGGTGGGATATTGGGGTTCATTGCATGTTGTGTATGAGCGTATTCATCATATACCGCACATACACAAATCTCTACCGCGACGGATGGAATATATGTGCCACTACTCTCTCGCAACGCGCATTTTCAAACGAGACGACTACAATAATGAACTGATCATCTTTCATAGTTACTTCTACTCCAGCCGGTTCTCAAAGGTCTGTTTACCTTCCACCTTCCGCTCAGTCATTATCGGATTCGCCCAAAGACTTGATATCTTCCCAAGCATCTTTCGTACCCAGTTCCGAACTCACTCCACCCGCCATATCTACCCCTCCACCTCCTACCGATATATCTAAGTCGAATCGTAAATCGTCATCTTGGTTTAGCAGTCTGACCCGGTCCAAAGGAAAGGATAGAGCCAGGAGCTCTCTCATACCCACAGAAACTTCTTCGGCTGAGATAAGTCATCCAGAGACCAACCTGGATGTCAAGACATCTGAAAATGTCGATCCTGGTTCGTGCCCCTTGAGTTAAACTATCATCGCCTAACCATTGACATTCCTCCCAAACATCAGATGCTACTGTGAAGCTACCAGAGAGTACTCTTCAGCAAGCCGTCGTCGTAGAAGTTACCTCAACACCTATCCTTTTTCCTACCGCGAAAGCGGCTACTTCTTCTCCTTCAAGTACCCATTCGTCTCCACATCGATCGTCGTGGTTTGGATCCCGGATAAAGCCCACCGAGCCCCAGCCGTTGACCCAAGTTCCTGCTGAACCATCGAACGCGTCAGGTCAAGCAGAACCGTCAAATTCGGACAAGACAGTAACAGACTACCAGCAGGGGTTGCGTTCCACAGTAATGACTGATTCTAAGCCTTCTTCAAGTTTGTCCCAAGATAGTGCGCCACAGGCTACTCCGGGACCCATTTCGACCAACTCCACCTCTATCTCTTCTGTTGATAGCGAAGTTGTTCACCCTCAGGTTGACAATAAGGGGGTTACGACTGTTGCAGAAGATACCTCCCCTGTCGTACTTCATACTGATTCTAGTGCGGAACCTGGGAGGAAAGCTTCCATCTCTTCTTTGAATCCCACCTCCAGCAGGTTCATGATCCGTATCCCTTTGCTTGGAAGACCAAAGGTTCCGTTGGAGGAAGCAGTGGCGGTCGTTCAAAGTCAGGCACCCAAGGAGTCGAGTTCCGGGGGACCCGTTGACTCTTTACCTGGTATGCAGTCATCTTTTTACATCCTGAACTTCGAGAGTTGATGTGAGTGCCCTAATCAGATACAGCAGCGCCTACTCTACCTCAGATAAATTCCGAATCAACCGGCATTCATGCAGCCGAGGAGGTCGTCCAACCATCTTATCCCTGCGAGAGTCTCACGGGAGAACCCAGTGTTCCTAGTGAAGAAGCTGCCGTAGGAAATCCGGCTGTGTCCAATGATGTTGACCGTAATTCACAACCAAGTACCTGGTGGGATTACATAGGTTGGGGTGGGGCGGGCGCTCCTCAGAACACAACCAATCCTGTCGATGTGCACAAGGATAGTGCTCAAGAGGAGTTGACACCTTCCTCAGAGCACCAAGTCACAACGACCAATCCAGATATTCAAGTTCATTCAGCTGTCGATGAAGTTGCTCAAACCCCTGAACCGCCACCTGAGAGCCACGCCGAAACAATAATACCTAGCCCTACTGCCGTTCCCCAAACTCCTTCACTTTTTTCAGCGGAGACATCCAAGAGTCAAAGTTCCGCATGGTATTCTCCATGGTCATGGTATGCTGCTTCATCTCAGGCCACCGCTGTGAGCACCGGCGACCAGCATCCCGAATCGGCGTCGAGGACTCAAACAGATAACGGGAGTCATTCGAAAACCGAGTCCGAGATGGTTAAGGAGGACGCTTTAGCTAGAGAGGAAGTTCCAGTTCCTGCATCTGAAGTAGCTGACCAACAGGACTCAAAGCCTACTGAGCACGCTCCATCTCCGCAACCTATTGCGTCTCCAAATCCCATAGAGTCCACAATAGCGACCAATCGGTCGGGCTGGGCTTCCTTCTTCATGTCCCGTGCTCTTCTTGTTAAAAGTATCACGGATGATCAGAAGGAACATGATGAGAATGGGATGGAAGTCATGGACATTGAAGATGAGGAAGATGTGAACCCACCTCCTGCTATCGGATCTCCAGCCTCTCCTCCGCCGCCGATCGTTTCTGCTAATGGCAAGGAAGTAGAGAAGAAGCCGCCCCCACCGCCTGTTTCTCCGCCCAAGACACCTACCTCACCTAACTTCAGACCAGAACGCGAGCCGAGGAAGTCAAATCCTCCAGCTCCTCCGATGACCAATTCAGAGTCAATCAAACGCGAAACTACTAAGGCAACAGCCAGACCTCCTTCACCAGCACCTTCAAAGAAATCGGGTTATGCATCGCCAACTCAGAACAAACCATCCGCTCCTAATTTAGTCCTACCAACTTGGTCTGATACGTTCCACTCTCCCCCTCGATCAAATATTCCGCCAGCACCCCAGCCGCCGAAGTCAAAGCTTTCGAAGACCCTTTCGTATGTTAGCGGGGTACTGTTTACGAAAGACGGCCAAACGTCACACGGTAGTTTGAAAGGAAAAGAGAGGGAGATAGAACACGAGTTCTTGAACTTTGGGAAGGAGTTGCCGAAAGCTTTTGAGATCACTGGGGACTCGATGGATCCACGGCTTCTCAGCGGTGATTACAAGGTTGTGATACTGGGTGTTGCAGGATGGTCTCCAGGTGTGCATATATGGCTCCCCACTGTTGACTTGATATTCATGCTTTTGTATAGGTGCTGTCACTAGGACTATTGCGGGAGGGGTAAGTATTGGACGTTCAAGATCCTCGTGATTACAAACTTACAATCATTATAGCTCCCATCGTCTAGCAGTAAATTTGTCAATATGACTTATTCTGCATTGGAGAAGTTCGAAGAGGATCACGGCATTAGATTCAAAAAGATTACCAGGATTCCTCTGGAAGGTGATGGTACAATCTCTCGAAAGGTTTCAAGGTAAGTAGTGGTCTTGATATTCTGCTATATGAGAAGCTCCAATTGCTATTTTCAGGGTACATACCCATCTTCTTGGTAACAAACAATGGATGGAAGACTTACACGAGGCAGATATCATCTTTGTCGCTACTCATTCCCAAGGTTCAATCATCTCGATACATCTGCTTGATAAATTAATTCAAGAAGGGCATATCCTCACTCCACGTAATGTCGATATTTTATCCAGTACCGCTGCTGCAATCGCGCCAGGTGGTACACCTCCATCGCTTGCATCATCATCTCGAATGCAACGCATCTGCTGTTTGGCACTTTGCGGCATTCATTTAGGTCCTCTTAGATATCTTAGAACAAGCTCATATATTCAACCTTATATTCAGGTAATATTTTAGATATCATTTGTTTGTATCCTCTATACTAACGGTACCTCTCTGCCAGTACTTCGAGAACGCTGCAGCCAAAGAATTGTTTGATTTCCAAGTATGAATATCACAACTTTATTTCAATTATTCCATACTCACAAATACCCATTTTTAGGATACAGAGACACAGCTCTCCAAAGATTATGTGAAGGCGTTGAGAACAGTCATGGATCATGGGGTAGGATACCTTTCAATTGACTCCTTGATGAACAAATACTGATAAGTCGCACGAAAGGCAAAGATGGTCTATGTTGCATCCCTGAATGACCAAGTTGTTCCCATATATTCTGGGCTATTCACCGCTGCTTCACACCCTAGAATTCTTCGCGCACTCTATATCGACGGCGATGCCTATCAGTCAGTGGTATTCTGTTGTGATTTTCTGTGGCTTTTGCTGATGGTCTCTGTCCACAGTTCTTCTGATTTTCTCTCCAATCTTCTTGTTCTTTTAATTCGTATCATGAATTCTGGTTTATCAGATTCTGGTCTACTCGCTCATTTATCAGAAGCAACCGCTGGAACCTTGAGTGGTGTTGGGCATTCAACTGCTTATGAAGAGCTGGCAACATACTCGTGAGTAATCAGCCCTCTATGTTCATCTTCTCTGCCAGTGCTGACCCTATCCAATCTGTATCCAGTCTTGCTATCAACTATGCATTCCGTGTAGATGATGGCGCAGATGTAAGAACGGATCTTACCTTGGAACCATTCAACGCTGTGAATGAACAGAACGATTACGAGGTAACGGTCCATCTAGTGTTTCGAGTATGAAACAATGTTCATCTTGATTCTTTCTAGATTCCCTGGTCCCTTCGCGACCTAATTGCAGACGAGCGGGTTGCTCATTTCTTCGCGAAGGAGTTTGGTCAACTCAAAGACGCATTTGATGATTGGTCGCCAAAGACCTCAATTCTCCGGGACATCAAGAGGAAACTGCAACCTATCCAGAGACTGTCTTCCATTCGAGGTGGCTCTTACAGCAGACTATGACCTTTCACGACCTCTCACGCGTTACAATATTGTTTCATCATCATAATCTTTTCATCTTGAATCATTCCACGGACCTTGCTTTCAACAGATGCTCAGAAGACGGACTTTGTCGCATGTTTATACAACACACTCAACTGGTTACTCGCAGCATGTATTATTATTTGACACATTCATTTTCATGGCCGGAGCATTGTTAGTTAGTCTTGAAGCTTGAAGGAGAGAGGAAGTGAAATTATCAACGAATAAATGACCTCGTTTTCAATGCTTCAAAGTTTAAGCAAGGGTCCATAAACTCCGATATAGCGGAGTCGCGGAGTCGAATTTTATAGCTTCCGGAGTTACACGAAGTTTACACTCCGATAGGTCACATCTGGGCGCTTACAAAGCATAGTAACCATACATGGGCGCCTAATACTTTACTCCCTGGTTAGTCTGATTTCTCGAGACCGTTCATCCTGGGGCTCAACGCCGCCACTTCTGCGAGGTCTTTCATCCCTTTTCTTCCTATAACTCTCTCGAAATCCTGGTGCATAATGCTGCAGAGCGGAAAATTCTGAGTCAATCTTCATATAGTTGGTGACAGCTTAGAGAAATGTCGGACGCAAAGGCGAAACCTCCTCAATCTCATATTCCCGTGAAAGCTGCGCGACCTGCTGCTCTGAACAGTTCGTTCTCTTCTCCTCACTTTGGGATTGGTCCCCCCACACGGCATCTGTCTGTTGGCGATAGTCCCACACACCCAAGTCCAGGTTCAAGTCCTTCTGCGTCCGGCACTGGTGGCGGGCTCACATCTTTCCGTTCGTTTCGTAACTTGCTCCCATTTGGTCCTCACAAACACCAGACCCCAAATCTGAGCCCTGGTGGCCCTTCCAGGAGCTCATTCGGTCTAAATACCATTCGCAAGTCCATACATGGTGAACGCAGTGTGTCCGCACCTCAACTACGACAGGAAAAGTCTCAGGAAGACTTTCCTGTACTCACAATAGAGCTTTCGCAAAAGCCGTTTCTTGATCAGGAGGAATTGCAGAAGGGATTGGGATTATACACCACCAAATCGGAAACTACACTCACTGCTACGCGGTTTAAGACCGAATCCACGACTGTTGTCTCTCATCCTGAGAATTTGGTGAAGAAGAACAGTCCGATACTACCTCGTTCGGCGCCAGCATCTGCTCAAGTATTTTCAGAAAATGGTATGTTTACTACGTTTTGCACGTGCCGCTTAATGTTAACATGAATGAAGATGCAGTTTCCTCCCCTAATACCCTGCCAGTCGGAACCTCTGATCTTTCTACCATCTTAGAATCTGATACGTCTGGAATATCAAAGCATATACCCACCCTAGATGATTCCCAAGATATCCAACCAAACGAGCGTCGCAAAGATACTCGTGATCATACCTGCCATCGTCCCAACCAATCCTTCTTGATTGCTCCTCCAGATCAACGTGACGGTAATGTCGGCTGGCGCACTCCTGCTTCCCAGGATACATCAGCCCTAGATTTGTCTACTTCCAAAGTTTCGAATGAAGTTTTGGCAGCTTTGGCGGATGAAGGCGGGCGCCCACACGGCTGGCTCGACGGTGTTGTAGTTGACGACATCGGAGACACTCAGGCTATAGAATTGGGCGTACAAGATGCAGATACTTCCTTTGACTTTGGTGCTGTCGACCCAGACTTAGCTGCATTATTGAGCCCCAACCGCGTCAAGTCAAATGAGCCTGCCCTCCTGGTTGCATTAGACTCGCTTGCTCCTCCCTTCAACCCCTCCCTCGCCAACAGTCGCCGACCGTCTCCCCAGCCTTCCCCACAAATATTGCCAAGTGGCCTCGATTCCCAACCATTATTGACCGCCACTACTGTTCCGTCACCTGTTCTCACCGCCCGTTCTGTAGCATCACACTCTTCTCCCATATATAACCAGGCGCAACTATCACCAGTGAGACGATCCACCTCCTTGTCGAGATCGACAGGTGCGAAGATCGCCTCCTCATCGAACGCGCAGCGCCTCGCACGCTCTGTGTCCGAACATCCAAGCCCGAATATCAGGTCAACGCAGGCATCACCAACTATCCAAACTTCTCCGTTAAGTCGCGCGTCCGATGTCGGAGATAGACCTCCACCAGCTGCCCTGCTCAGCAGACGGAAAGGTCTTCCCGCTGTGGAGACGCATCTTCCTCGTCGACCAACATCTGGAGGATCCGAAGAACCTCGTCGATCGGCTGCCTCACGTCTTGTGACACCTGGACGACCATCTTTGCATCTGACACCCTCGAATAATTCGCGACCCTTCTCCCGTAACACAACTAATGGAGGGTCACCAAGTAGCTGGGATGCGGATTCGGTTTCACCGTCTTCTCGGGCGCCTTCTTCACTTGGTGCTACGTCTGCTCGTTTACAGTTACATGCGCGTCCTAGTTTAGATGGCGGTTCAGATAGGTTGCGAGGAATGCAACCTCGTACGAGGGATCGAAGCGCTAGTGTCACAGAGAGTCCCCATTCCTCGTCTTATCGCTCTTCTCCTACACGGCCTCCAGTGACAGAGTGGCTGGGTCCCAGAACAGCAAAGGCGTTCGCCGCTGCAGGATTGTTAGACTTAGACAGAGACACAACCGCGACGGCTCCTGCTACGAGTCGGCCGGGGTCGCGATTTGGGACGACACGAAGTCACAGCGACCGGGATTTCAGGTCTCAATACGCACCTTCACGCATGGCTTTCTCTGAGGCTGGGTCTG
Organism: Abortiporus biennis; assembly: GCA_022606235.1. Lineage (NCBI taxonomy): Eukaryota > Fungi > Basidiomycota > Agaricomycetes > Polyporales > Podoscyphaceae > Abortiporus > Abortiporus biennis. The sequence continues at coordinate 1,957,763 of JABYQP010000001.1, read as the reverse complement.
GGTCTTCTTGGGGAAGGCGGAGCGGTAGCATTTCTCGAGCTGGTGGTACGTCTGATGCTAGTCCGATGTCGGAAACAGTGTCCACTCCACGCACGACATTCTCAGCTGCATCTACAGCGCCAACTTCAATATCGGCCTCATCCTCAGTTCAGCACCATTTGCAGAACGAGATAAATATACTACAAGAGAAGCACACCTTGGAGACGGGGGCATTGTTGAATGCCCTGGCTGACTCACAGAGGACAACTAAAGTCTTGAGGGAGGAGAACGTGCAGCTTCGAGATAGAATACAGGATCTGGAGAATCGTTTGGCGGATGCCATGGAACAGATTCAAAGGATGCAGTACTCGCAAAATGCTCCTTCTGCCTATTCACGACCGAGTTATCATCGTCCTGTAATGCCACGTCCAACTGAGGCCGTCCGTGGTAAACGGATCCAACCTCAGAGTGGACTTGCAACTTTGCTACATCCAGATATTGACTCAGACCAACATCTCCGCGTTTCCCCCGATAGACAGTCACTAGGTCTACCTGATGCTCCTCGATCTTCCGCAGATTCCCATCGGGATTCATTGAAATCCCACAGAAGAAGATTCAGCACTTCATCATCCATATTCCCCGTCCCATCCAGCACAATGTCTATGCTCCTTCATGAGGAAGGTTTGGTATCAGACACGGGCTATTCCAGTCGTTCACGTTCTCCCCCATCTCCAACGGTAGTCCTTAATAAGCTACCAAATAGATCTGCCCAAAGTCTTCCTTCTGGTCATCATCGAAATTCCTCGTCAGGTGGCAATATTTCCCCAACTACGGCGAGTTTCTCGATGGCCACTGGCTCTCCTGTCAGTTTGAACCTTCGACCAGAGCACGAAAGGCTCCTGGGTGACATGCCCTCCTTAGATCTCCGCGTTGGAGACTATGAATTCCAGGAGGATGATGTCGGATAAAATTAATTTCTACCGCATCTGACATTTGTTCTTTCGTATTTCTCTGTTAATCTTTTTGTCATTTTTTCGTGAACTTTATCGAATTCCTCTTTTTTGGTTTTCAGTTTTTTTTTTCGTTCAGGTTCTTCCGTGTTGCATAATTGGCCGGATAATTCTCGCGATTCACTCTTTTGTTGCATCCTCATTCCCCCCCTTTGTCTTGTCGGACCCATGGATATAGAACCCTCTTCGCTTCATTCTGTTTCATGCTCTACTAGCGCAATCTGTCTTGTCTTTTTTTCTGATCACTCTCTACCTAAGCTTTAGGAATATATGTACTCCGTCGCCACCAATTGTACTTACCCTACGTAAATTCTATTCCCTCGGTGGATTCAGCCCATTCACCCAAATATCATCCTGAACAACTTCATTCGAGTGTGAAACTTCCCTGGTGGAGATTTTTCACCGAATGAAATAGTTGGCTATACATGAAATGTACCACCGTTTCTTAGAAAAAATACTTATTTGTCCTTCGATGTTTTCCACATGTTTTCCCCTGATACTTTGTTGTATTGTCTTCAATATTGAGGAAAATATATGGATAACAGAAAGAGACAGCGTATATTTTTCTAGGTATGGATTTCGGATGAAAGTTACACCGTCAGTGTTTGTAGTACTCTCCTCGAATATTACGTAAGTAATATACATTTGTCATCACTAATTACCACATCAATGTAAGGGCCATTACGCGCCTTTGCATCTACATCCAACTTGTCTCTTGCTCTCATCTACACCAACCTGCTGGTGAATGTCTCTGGTGAGATAGTCTATCTACTCGAAGCTCATCCTGGACTGAACATATAGCCCGAACATATAGGCTCACAATATCTCGGCGATATCGAGGTGTTACAAAACCCTCTCGCGGACACAGGTCTCTCGTAAAGGGATTGTCGGAAGATTTCAGTAACAACGCCTGTCGAGCGCATTTGTTACAGGCATACGGACGAGATAGTTTCGCGGTTTCTTACTTTCTAACCACCACCACCACCAGTACGAAGTCATGAGTGGAAGTACGACCCCCATTACTCCTACCGCTCCCACAACTCCTGCGAGCCTTTCCTGGACTACTATCCCACCACCAGTGAAGAGGCCGTATTCCCCCTCAAAGGCTTTGGATGACTTGCCAGGACTGAGCCATGCTTTGCATCTATTTCTAGCGTCGCATATGGTTGAGTCGGAGGAGTATTGCCTTCAGAATGATCCCGAAAAGTGAGTGTTTCCCAATCTATCACGATATTGTGGAAGTGAAGCAGCGGAGATGTCGCGATGTTTGGGTATGGAGCAAGTTATTGTGTAACACCCGAAAGCAGGCTATCAGCTTGCCAGTTGAAGTGCATCGTCGCTCTGAGAGAACAAGTAGGATTACGTTGTTTCAGATCGGCTATTGGTCACCGCAAAACAGTCAGTTGCTTTGAAAACAAAAACCGTGACATCCATTCCGCTGAAGGCGGGTTCCTGGAGTACGAAAGAATTTTGTCGAGATTGTCTTCATCCTTACCCCCGAATCTGCTATTAAGGGTCTTTACCCTCGTCCGCCAGAAAATTGCTACCCAATCGTCATTTTACCGGTGCTTCGTCTGCACAAAAGTTATAAATTAAATTGACGGGAATATCTCACCGTGGTTTTCTACAGAGAGCGATTGTACTACGCGACAGGATTCGGCCTCATACAATGCGTGAAAGCCCTCATGTCTTTCGAGGACGAGGTAAGTTGGTAGAATGATAATTCTGTAACTCACGATCGCGTCCCAACTTTATATGAACTGTAGGATTTAACCGCAGCGATCGATCATGTCAAGCATGGATGTGTGATCGCCTCCGCCCACCGAAAGCGCACCGCGCCGTTAACAACTCGAATAGTTGGTTTGGTAGTCACCTCATTGAATACTTCCGGCGTCGGGTTCATCAAAACCATGACTCCTGTGGAACGACACGCTGAGCTAGTCTACGCGGAAGGTTTATACGAGAAGGTATATTTTTCTGTCCCTGTCTTCGTCACTCACCTGACGTGAATCTCACAGGCTATCGTCGGTATCGCCTACTCAGGAGACTGGTTAGCGTTTATTAAGGAAGCGTGAGTTGTACCTCATATGTGTGTAAGTCCACTATTCATCCGTGCAGGATGGACGCCATTTTAGACTGAATATGCGGACGGCCTTCAACATATACCGACAGTTGTGGAAGTTCATTGAGGCCTCAGATCTTGAAGCTCAAGCACGAGGATTACCTGAAGATCCTACTATAGACGCTCATTTTCGAACGGGTGTATACCTCGGAGTTGGTTCAGCCAACTTGATGCTTTCCCTGATGCCCTCGAAGCTACTCTCGCTCATCGAATTGTTCGGCTACAAAGGCGACCGTCATTTCGGATTGCAGCTGTTGTATCGAGCAGGCGGATGGACTTCAGAGTCTTCTGAACCCAGCATCAGCAGTGGTGAGTATCGAAACATATGCCAATGCGTAACTCCTGTTGATCCTCGCATGAACTAGACCGGGAAGGCCTTCGACGGACGATATGTGACATGACACTGCTTATCTTCCATCTCGTCTTGTCTAGCTTCACTTTCGATGGAGTTGACATCGGCATGGCACAGAAGATTCTGGACTACAATCTCAAACGATATCCAAATGGTCGTTGCTATTTTTGCGTTCACATGTGAGAGCTTTAGCTGACACCTTTGTCTTGTAGGCGTCTTTTTCCTCTTCGGACAAGGCCGATTGTACTTGTGCAGAAGTCAACCTGGACAAGCGATCGAGTACTACAAGAAAGCAATGGAGGTTCAAAATCAATACCGGAATTTGCATCACATATCATACTGGGAAATGGCTATTGCATACCTTGCGCTATGGGACGTTTCTGCTTCTCTGGAGTGCTGGAAACATCTAGAAGCTGAAGCTACTGTGAGTCCATTGATAATTCGTTGACACTGTTTCCCATCGTGATGAATGATTCTAAGTGGTCGAAAGCTACATACACGTACGGGGAAGCTGCCTGTTTATTACAACTAGGAGGAGACAAAAATATAGAAGAGGCTGCGCGGTTGATGAGCAAAGTGCCGGGTCTTCGACAGAGGATAGCGGGGAAGTCAATACCACTCGAGGTAGGATCTCAGTCTACCATCGTATCGGACAAATTATTTACAGTTATGCCAGAAATTTATCGCTCGCAAATCAAGAAAATTCCAGGAGCAAGGCAAACGATTAGTTCTTCCTACTCTCGAGTTTGGATACTTCTTTAATTGTATCGGACGCGCACCTCGGGATGTCATCATTCACAAGATGCTCCCCGCGATCGAGGAGACGCTAATTAATATCAAAGCTCATGAAGGTAACCCTGCAGGGTACGCCGGTGGCTCTAACACATTCTGGGATGATATCTGTCTTGCGAAGTTCTTAGAAGGCATTTGTTTGCGATACGTTGCTCACCCTGTAAGCATCTTCTGTTCCGACTCATTTCTACCTTATCAACCACCGATTTCAGCGACTGACAGCTTGATTATCATTTGAATCTGATACTTGTGTAGGACCCTGATGCTGTGATACCTGAAGGAGAGAAACTGGATATTTCTCAAAGTGACGCTGAATCGCGTTCGAAAGCAGCTTTTGAGTTTATTTTCCAACACGGTACTCAGATTAAACTTGATCATTATATCGTTTACTACGCTCGTAAGTTGTTTCACTTCCTATCAGAAGCACCTCACAATGAAATGAATGACGATTTTTTTCCACAGACTTTGAGATGGGGCGCCTTCTTGCATGTTCAGGTGACAAGGAGCAAGCCCGCTCTCACCTGGATCTTGTCTTCTCTGGTAAGTATCAACCCGCACCTTATCCGACTGATTCATTTTCGAGCACGAAAATCAACTCATGAACCTTCTCTTCACAGGTAAGGCCCTGGATGTGAATGCCGCCGCGAGAAAGGTGAGTTGGATTTCTTCTTATTTGCAACTGTTCGTTGTTAGTGATACTCATATATTCAATGTTACAGGGAAAATACAGCATGGAGGTATGATATTCTTTTTTACCCTTTGCATCCCTTGATGTCATTATACTAACTACTTTTCTCCGTCAGAACGCTTTACATGTTCGTACTCATGCTGCATTAGAAGCGCTGGATCGCGGCGGGCGATTGTGATCTATTCATGACTAGGACTTCAGTCTAATTTCTGATTTACATCCATCTGCAATCCTTTGTTTTTGCTGTCATTTATTGCATATCTAGCTAATGTGTATGTATGTTGTTTTGTGCTGTGTCATAGACTTTTGAATATTTTGTTTCAATATTTCCCGGTTTTTTTGGGCACAGTCTCACGTGATCTTGATATGGCGCTCATCAAGTTCAACAGGCTTTGTTCGTTCCATCCAAGTTGCATCTTTCAACTAATCTTGATGTTGAAGTGCAACTTCCAGTCAGGAGAAAGATGAAACAGGAGTTGATTCATCTTCCATATCCTCATGTAAGTCTCGAGACCATTCGAAAACATTTACATACAGGAGTTGTCCATGGATATCATCATTGTTCGTTGGTTTTGACTGGGAAGTGGTATGATTTAATGCCTTTCGGCTTGTTGTGGATATTCACTGAAAAATATGCTGCTGATGTTTAGAATGGCCACGTTTATGTTTATCAGCTACCTATCAGGCTTTTTACAATTATTACGGTGAGTAATTGAGTTCCCATCATGCAGCATGTTTAACCAAAAAATACCTAGTGCGCAACGATGTAGGATGATCCATGAGGATTTTTGGCCCACCATCTCCATCGAATTTCTAAACTGAAGTATCTTCGAACTTGCACTGCAACTCCAAGTTCGCCAATCGGTCTTATTTGGACCTGCCTGAACCACGCAACTGATCCGCGGCACACTTTTACCACATCAGTGGTGTGTGTTTGTGGATTTGACTTAGTCGGTCAAGTGTCGATACTCGGGCTTCAAAATGAACACCTTGAAAAAAACCCCTTTGTACCACTGGAACTTCCCGATTCTTTCTTCAGGTCAGATACTCCGAATAAGCAGTGGAATGTATGCGTTTGAAGAACGGCCGAACAATGTGTGAGTCACGCGAAGTTTTGCAATTTACAAACTTCCCTTCATTTCGCACTCTGTGTTTGACTACAAGCTGATGAAGGTTGAGTTGAATAGATGTGAAAAAATACAAAAATTATAATTATGCAACCTCCCTCTCACGAGGTGGCTTCGATTCCATCTTTATCGTGTGCTATGCCAATTTCCAGTATGCCATACTCGATGCGGCGCGTTCGAACGGATACACACCTCCCCATCTTTCCACCTCCTTTTTGCTATCTTGTATCGCCGAGCGCAACTCGCCTAATCCACTCAATGCAACGGTCTTATCACTCAGTCTACCGCTCTCGATCTCTTCACGCGTGCTCTGTAGACCCTGGCTAACATCAGCATCAATTTCTGCGAAGACATTCTCCAGAATTCCGCCTTCTTCCCATCGGTGGCCTATGGTCGCCCTTAGTATGCAGGCGAGAACCTTCAAGGAAGCTACACCTAGCCCAACACCGTACAGTGATCTGGCGTGAACCAAGGCACGGCTCAAATCAGGTCCTGCTACAGTTTCCCCATCGCTTTTGACGAAGAGTTCCTTGTACTGTGTTCGTCCAGTAGCGCTGCCTTGTGTCATTCTTTGTCTAGCAGCCGATCCGAAGGCAGCGGTAGTGCTTGGATTTGTCGCAATAGTGCTTCGCACAATAGCTCTCAAGCTATAAACGGCGGCCAATCGGAAGTTAGTCTTTAGTGTGTCTGCACTGAAGGTATGCTGGGTACTTGCTCTTCAACATTTGCATTGGCAATGAAGGTATCAATCATAAGGTTACTTGATATATGTGAAAACGGCTAATGAGATTTCAAAGCAGAACTATGGTTAGGGAAACACTCACACATGTCCGAGAACAGGTCGGCCTTCATGTGTGTTGCCTGAGGATTGTGGTGCTGGCATGTTTGGGTCTTACTTCTATCCTCACTCATTCAACTAACTATTTTATACTTCCCCCGTAGCCGGACATGACCCGGGAGAAGATACCGCACAGCAAAATGGAATTCTTCACGTGCGGAGTTGCATCATTCTGTAACTAATTGACAGGAGGCAGGGCCGTGGCTGGTGGCAACAATATTGTCGACATGTCAATAAACGAACAGGAAACCAAAAAGCATATCATGATGTATCGCTGGGGCACCAAACTATCATTTCCATTAATTTTTATTCGCCGACCGGAAGTTTATCAAATGCGAAGCTTGAGTGTCAAGCGCCTCATGATGTACGTTCACTCAGTTCCTCCATCTGTAGCGGTCGTTTCGATTGCCCCGGTGTACACAATGAATGCGTTCAGACTTCCGGTGAATAAAGAATACAAACCATTCGTCTTAAAAGCTGGACGGGAGCTGGAGTAGTGCGGGCAGCATAGTACAAGGAACGCCTAAAGAACACAATGGAGACATTCACGCTTGGCCCATTCAAGGATGTCCCCCGCATTTGGACTGGCTTGTGGCAGTTATCTAGTAATGCCTGGGGAAGTGTTGCAGCATACAAAGTTCGCGCGGAGATGCTACGATATGCTCAACTTGGGTATACTGCATTCGGTACGTAATATACGCTTACACAAACTTGTTTGTCAGCTAAAGTGCATTGCTCTTCTGTGTCTAGACATGGTACGTATTGATTCCTTCTCCTACGGGTACAGCTTAGAAGCTCTTCTCACTCATGATTATGCTTAATTCAACCTAGGGTGCGTTAGCGAATTCATTTAGCTCCTGATTTTACTGACCATGTTGCAGCGGATCACTACGGCAGCTCTGAGATACTTTTTGTAGGTGGAGTTCCTTTACTTTGGCCGTCTTGCACCGTCTTTACTGGAATGAATCTCAATTGATCATGCTTCTCAGGGACAATTCCGTAGCAGTCTTCCATCTGCCATTCAAGTCCTTGGAGCCACAAAGTGGTGTACTTTTGATCATGTTGAACCTACTTCTGCGGTTGTCCGAAACGCCGTTGAAGAACGTATGGCTCGGATGCAAACAACTCAAGTAGATCTTCTCCAGGTCAGGAACATCTAAATTCACACTCTGGAGCTGTCCATTGACAGGCCAAACTTCGTTTTTAGTTTCATTGGCAGCACTACGAAGATAAAAATTATCTTACAGCACTGCGTTTGCTTTTAAACCTCCGAGATGAAGGAGTAATATTGACGTTAGGCCTGTGCAATTTTGATGCCATACGAGTGGACGAAATTTGCACGGAGCTAGGACCAAACTCCATTGTATCAAATCAAGTGCAAGTAAGTCTGTTCAAAATGTCTCTCAATTGCACCGAGTTCACAGCACCTGTCACAGTTTTCCATCATCGATACACGTCCGCTTCACGGAATGAATCACGTTTGCCAAAAACATAACTTGAAACTTCTCACATATGGCACACTGGTACGAACGTCCTTTCTATTTCCTTTGGGTAAATCCTTCCCGTGACTGAATAATCGTTTGGTACTGTGATCAGTGTGGAGGCTTCTTAACGGACACATGGTTGGGACAACCAGAACCTGATGTGTATTCAAGTAATCTGACACCATCTCAACGGAAGGTTCGTCAAACTGATACTTATTGTCCAACCTTGACTGTTCATTAATCTCGCTTCTCCCAATATTCCTTTTATATTTCAACAGTACCTTGATGTAATTGTCAAGGCTTGGGGAGATTGGCAGTTATTTCAATCCTTGCTTTCGATTCTACGCGCGATCGGGGATCGCCACGGTGGGAGCAGCATCGCGAACATAGCCACTAGATGGGTTCTTGATCATCCTTTCGTTGGAGCGGTAATCATTGGTAAGACTTTTTACATTTTCAGCTTGTCGTGCCAGACCGCTGTCAAGACCAGTGTTGATATATACATCATAGGTGCACGATTGGGAATCTCGGATCACACAGAAGATAACCAGAAGATTTTTCATCTTCATCTCACAAAGGAAGATGTTGCAGATATCGAAGACGTCTTGAAGAAATCCAATAGTTATCGAATGATCATGACGATTGGAGACTGTGGTTCGGAGTATCGATGATCGCAAGTATCTACTCCGGTGGTACACGAGTACAGTCCAGTGCAAGCTCAGTTAGCTTCGACTTCGACATTGACTCGATCGATTGGTCAACAACCGTGTTTCTACCAAACAGTCCATATCCATATCCATATCCATATCACTTAATGTACTCGTACATGTACGTAACATCCTCCAAAAGTGCGAATGATGCACTAGGGTATCTTCCGAGAAGATTGTAATCTCGTTCATGGGTTTTCTACAGTGACCCAACTATCTCTCTTGGTCTCGTGGCTGGGGTTGTCTCATCAGAAGGCATGAGTTGTGTACAATGTTGGTAATCCACTCACTCTGCGTTGGTCGCACGTGAGAAATCAAGGAACAATTTCACTGTCCTGACCTGGAATCCATGGAAGTCGAGTTGGAATGCCGAAGATGAATCCTCTTGAGAATACAATTCTAGTTCCGCTTGATGTTCATCCACATCTTCCAACACATTGGTAGTGACTGCTCTTGCAACAGGAAGATGTCTAGCGATATTCACTCGAATGCGAGCATGGCCCCCGAAAGCTTCATAGAATCGTAATACAATGGTCGGTTTGCTGTTTATATTCTTGAATGAATCATCTTCTCCACGTTTGACAGTTTCCAAGAACACGTTCCGTGCTCCTTCGATGGTGAGAGGCGGTTTCATGTTGAAAAGATGGTTTGCCATTGTCTCTTCGGGGACATATCGTACTGGGAATCACAATATCAGGGGAGTCAGTGATAGAAGATCCGAAATACAATGCTCACCGTGAACGGGGGAGTTGAAGAGGAAAGCCGCGATGGGAACGTCAGATTCCAAGAAGTGTCCTTCATGGGGCATCACAGCCCATGAGAATTCATGTTTGCCAATATCCTGGTTAGCATCTGGAGCTGTAGCTGAAAAAAAAAAGGTTGAATCTCAGCACGACGGGTTTCGCAAATCATGTCTATCAATTTTACCTGCTCGCAACAATGATATTCTCAACACGTTGCCGCGACACGAGAACCCGTACTTGGATTCAGAGAGAAAGGCGACTCCGTACCCGAATTCACTGAGATCTGCAAACTATCACGAGGCGATTAGATATGACGCAAACACTAGGATACATCAAAGCTTACTTTGTGGCCACAGACTTCGAATTTGGCCATGTCCCAAGTGGTGTTCTTGTGCGTAGGTCTTTGAACGTGACCGAACTGAGTTTCGTACGTCGCAACGTCGCTGTGTATATCGAGGGGCAGTTCAACTGCGCGTAGTCGTGTTAGTCAGACTATATTAATCCTTAGCTTGGAAGACTTGCATTTGAGGAACTTGTGCTTCTCATGCCAATCCACTGCGGCGTCAAACACAAACAAAGAGCGAGAGTTCTGTTTTGTCGTCGCTGTGCAGCGTAAAATTGGTTACATTCGGATCGCAACGAGATGATGAAACAAATAGACACGAACCTGTGATCGCGTCAAGTGATATCTAGGGAGCAAGTGCTATCAGAATAAGAAGAGTTTGAACACAAGAGGAATCGATGGTCGTACAGTGAGTGAGATCTTGCTATTTCCATAGGTGGTCTCAGCTTTGATAGCAGCTCGCAAAGGACCCTCAGCGGCCACAGAGATGTGAGAGAATTCAAGCGGTTGTGGAGTCTCCAGATGATGAATTTCAACATCTGGAATTTAAATCAGAATACGATGCAGGGTTGTATCTTTATATGAACGCACCCCAAGCATCCCAGTAATTCGGACGATCATCAAAGATGACGAGACCTCCAGTTTGCCCTTTGGCAATGAGTTCGCGTCTTGGGTTTATACCAGTCAGTCAACAACAATCGTAGGATATTGGTGTCGAAATGCTTACCCAAGTTGCACGTCAAGCAGGCTCGTGATTCTACCGTTAGTAATCGTGAGCTGTACGCTGGAGTTTCTGAGTACGAAGTGATCAGATCCGTTCGTGAAAACTAAGTAAAGCATTGACAGAAACCATTCAGCACCCTGAAGATATATCACTCAGAGAAAATGATTACCTGAAGCTGGCATCGAGTTGGCGAACAGGCCAGTACATTGGGCCATATGGCCACCATCAGAACCATCCATGAGCGCATATCCAATCGAGCCATCTGCCGACGCTTGTACAAGTTTAGATTTGAGTTGAGAGGTGTTTCCTGCAAGAGGGACTGCCACAACATCACGGCGGGGGAAGAATGTTGGATTGAAAGCAATGATAGATCCAGTGCCCTTGAGATTGGAAGCGCTGGAAAGACGGCGAGGTTGAGGGAAGAGTGCGCCTAAAGCTTCATCAAGCATCCGTTCGCCGTCTGCGCGAACCTCTGCATAGAGCTTTTCGGCGTCGTCGTATACCATACCACTAATGATGGCAGTGACGTTAGAGACAGGCGTATCTTCGGAGGGTACATAACTTACATTGCAGAACCAGGAAGGACTGGTCGGCAGGAGGTTCAGTCACATCCATGTGTCAGGAAGAAGAAAAATCCTGGATGCTTACCATCGTGGACTACCAAAAACTTTCCGTCAGCATGCTGTATTGAGACTAAGAATCGGGAAAATCTCTTACACTGATTCAGCAGCAACTTTTCCCAACAGTCGTCTATGGTATTCTTCGGATACTCGTAATCTGCCTTGTAGAACTTATACAAAGACGCCAGAGTTGCAAGCAATTCTACATCCCGCATTAGGATCTCTGACTTGCGGTTACCCTTCTTGATCGAACCTGGAACAACTTTCAGTGTAGTCTCATTATCGATGTGTTTCTACACTGACCATGGGATGTATAGGTGCCTCTGTGGAACTAAAACAAAGATCGTCGTTTTCGGAGTCAGCACTGAGAAACTACAGTCAGCGTACCTCCAAGTACAATTCTCCGTTCCTAATATAACTCAGTTAGCGCAAGATGCGGAAATGAATGTGGATCTGTTACCAGTTAGGTAGCCTAGCTCCGCCATTGGAATCCTTCAATAATACATCGAAGAAGTCCTCCACAGAGTGCCCCATTAAAACAGGTGGAAGCTCCCTTGATTTATTGCTGGTCGCTCGAATCCTCCGGAGCTAGACAGTAACGACACGCCTATTAGCCAATGCTTCAGTGGTCCGCAGTTGTCTTACATTCTCCAGCATCTTAGCAAGAGGCCCTCCTCCACCATCACCGTTCCCGAAAACGAGTAACGACACATCGGATGATTCCAAGTTCTACATCATGCTCATATCAGTAAACGTCGATAGTGCAATAGCAGAAATATTACCTTGTGGTTAGTGATACCTTTGTGAATGTCGCCAACAGTCGCCTGAGCAGTGTAGGTGTCTGAGATCGAGAGCGGCATATTTAATTCTCAGATATTGGGGTGATAAATCATTCAGTTGCGTACCGACTGGGGTCATGTGACAAAGGACTTGAGATCCATCAATTCCAACCCAGTTAAAGGTCGAATGGGGGAAAACATTACTGCGTCATGATAGACTTTAGCATAATCCTTTAGTACTGGCTGATCGCTTGACTCACATATTGTTCCTAAAAACAATATTAATTGTAGTGAATTATATCCGAACATAAAAACATTACCATGAAAGTTTCTGAGTGAAGAAATATTTCATCCCGGCCTCGCGAATGATCTGCGGGTAAGCACCTGTCAAACCGAAAGAATCCGGTAGCCAAGCTGTGTCGCATCTAATTCCGAACCGAGATTCAAAGTATCTCTGTCCGTAGAGGAACTGACGGACCAGAGCCTCGCCAGATGGCATATTGGCGTCGTTCTCTACCCAAGAGCCACCGACAAGGTGGAATTGTCCCGTCTTGACTTTCTCTCGGACACGTTCAAACAGTGGAGGATAGAGCTAGAAAATATAAGTACATGCTCGTATAAAATTGCAAGTAAGATTACCTGTTCAAGCCACTTAAATTGTTGAGCTTGACTACACGTGAAGCGATGTTCTGGGTAACGCTCCATCAAGTCAACTTGAGTCGACCACGACCTAGCAACTTTTTGCTGCGTGACGCTGTACGGCCACAGCCTGGCAGTTGAACGGACGTTAGCTACTTTTCCAAGTTCTGGGAGATCTCTTCCTACCATGCAGTGTCGATATGGCAATATCCTATTCCCCATATTTGAGGCCTCTGGGCACCATCCTTGTAAATATCAGCTCCTTTCTTCTCCCAGCCCTCACCGAAAATTTCTTCTGCTTTCTTCCTGGCACGCCCAATACTGGACAGATCTCTGTTATTGAAAACGTTCATAATCTCGTTCGCAACCACGAGCGCTTTGTTCTGTAGAGATGTGTTACCGGGCAGCGTGTCAGCAATTTCACGGAGAGTCGTGAAATCGGCGAGAAGGCCCCAAGCTTCTTGGTTGGGTACTACGATATCAGCTGAGTCGAGGGTAAAGTACCTATTCATCTGTAAGACTCGATTAGAGCTGATCTGTGGCATTCAAGTGAAGTACAAACATCAGGTGGAGCAATGGTGTCTCCGTTCCAAGGTACACCGAACATTCCGTTGCAACTGGATTCAATCACGAATTCATGTCGACCTTCTTTCACTGCGGATTTTGGGATAATGTACTCGACACGGCGATCACCTCCGTATCCCCCTGTGATTCCTTGAAGAGGTGTACCGTCCGTGCTGAATATCATAGCTTCACATCCAGGATCAAATTCAACTGTGGGAGGAAATATTGTTTGTGTGAGCAGATAAGCTATTTAAAGCACGAGATAGCATACACTGAACGCGTTCGTACTGCTGAAAGTACGCTGGAATGTCGAGCGATACTTTCCACCAATGGTTTGTCTATATCCAATTGTCACGACGCTGTTTCAAAAATATCAGATGTACAAACATACCCCTGGAACAGCATACAGAGATGATTAGATTGGTCTTGGTACCGAGTAACTTTGAACTTACAAGACGGTCCAAAGGAGTCTCCTTTCTTTGCTGGTTTGAATTTCTGCTTCATGGCCTCACCAAAAGGTGGCTTTGTGAGTCCTGGAGCACTCCAAAGCTGAAGTTTAACGTTGTGAGGAGCATCCAACCTGTGGGTAAACAGCATTGACGACAAGTTCACGTCTGAGAAATGACCACCTGTGAAAGTTGAAAGTCGGTTTTTCGTAAGATTCTTGATCCATTTCTCTCCTGCATCATAATTCAAGGTCGGATAGTTTGGAAGATGAACGTGAGGGTCCATCTCGCAGGTCGTTGTTTGGGTTTAAGATGCAAGTGGGAAAGTGTATCCAACTTGAATCTGTGTACGTAAGATTACGGTCTACAACAATTGATGGGGGATACATCTACATTAGGCAAGTAAGTATGTTCGTGGTTGGGTGTGAGAAATGGTATCAAAGTATAATAGGTCGTTACGTCTGAGAAGATAATAAAGTAACATAATCTTAAGGAAAACGAAAACAAAAACCATCAGGTAGACTGAAGTAGCCAGCTCGAAGTAGTCAGAATCAAAGGTTAGGGGCGGAGAACAATCTTCCGAGAGCGAAATAAATGAAACAATATCACTGCACTTCGAGCGCAGCGACAGTAGAGAAACGCGGGGCCGAACACTCTCTTGAGGGAAGAGCCGTTGTATGGTCTGAGAAGGTGGTATGGGGCCCGATGTTGAATAGCGGAACATTGCATTATCAGATTGTAGATAGGACGTCCTTTCAGGCTGGAAAATCGAATGTTAAAATCGACGGTATAGTAAGCTAGAAATCCACATACCGGAGAATCATTCAGAGGTTGACCTATCATCCACACCGGCAACCAGGGCCGCGGTTTATCTATTTCAGAAGGACAGGAATTGGAACGTCTTTTCAGCCTGCTCCGTAAAGTAGGTCGTTGGGAGGCCTGCATCAATATAGTAGAAGGATCCTGAAATTTGACTTCAGATTATTGTGCGGAATCATGACATGGTCTACACTATACATACCTCGCATACTGGGACATAGTGGTGGGACTCATCCGCGGAGGAACGTATCGATGATTCGGGAAACTGGGGACTAGCTATCGGAGTGTCCATCAACTGCGCTGACATGGTATCCTCTTCAACAGAGCATCCATATGTACCAGAAGGTTGAGCAACCGAAACATCTGGACATGATGAACTCCCCTAGTGGATAACTGATTTAGGTCATATAACTAGGCACGCAATGAGATTAACACGAACTTTACGTCGTTTAAGTGGAG
The DNA here is from genome assembly GCA_022606235.1 of Abortiporus biennis. Classification (NCBI taxonomy): domain Eukaryota; kingdom Fungi; phylum Basidiomycota; class Agaricomycetes; order Polyporales; family Podoscyphaceae; genus Abortiporus; species Abortiporus biennis. Next base: position 1,942,528 of record JABYQP010000001.1, on the reverse strand, counting down.
GTAAAACTGCCTTGATTGAGAACTTCTTCGGTGACTGCGGAGGAGAGTAAGAAACCTGACGGTTAGAGTCCTCGCTACTTCTTCGAAGCCATCGCCGAATGGGGCTTCCTGGTGCCACAGAACCCTGATCTTGGATTTGTGTCCTCTGACGGGAGATAATTGGGGGTAAAGAAAGACGTTTCAAGATACCGCGTTTAGGAGGCGGGCTAGGAGGAGGATCCGGTTGCGGAGACCCTTTCTCAGAAGCCTGGTCCATATCATGGTCGTTAGGATTGCGACTAGCTGAATGAAAAACTCTGCAATCACTCACCTCAGGTTCAAGTTCGGATTCTGGAAGTGGTGCCAAAAGGCATTGACTGACTAGCCAATCCTCTATCTTCTAAAGTAAGCACGACAGTCAGTTCCCACAACGCGTAACTAGAAGTATTAATTTCCGCTAACCCTATGAACAGTAGATGGGGGGTATCTCTGTTCAAACGCGTCAGAATGCGGCAATCTCATATAACAACACGCATGAAACATACCAAAGTGTCCCGGTTATCTTGATTCTGAGACCGGTGTTCTCTTCTATCTTGGTATGCTCGTAGTAGTTGGTATACAGGGTCCGACCCGTAAATATACAAACTATCGTAAATATCCACTTCGTTTTCCTGGATGTGAGACGTATGTTAGTACGCCTTGTAGTCGCAATATAAAAACAGGCATAATAGTAGCCATGCAATGAGATGACCATTTGGTGAGTGGCGTGTCGCACTTCCATGCATGGATCGTTCGACACGCTGTAGCATGCTGAACACCGTGCGGAGAGTCTATTCTTAAAATTGTCATAGAGCTCTGCATATCGAGGGGCACGGAGAAAACGAGTGGTTCTCGTTGAAAGTGATTCTCTCTAAACTCACCATTCTTTCGATGATACAATTAATGTCGAGAAGCGTTAATATGATTGTCGGGTCAAGAAAATATGCAGGGACGCGTAAAATGTAGAGAAGAAGGTGGTAGTAGAGGTCTAAGAGAAAGTCAAAGTGGAAGGAGGGAAGTGAGGTTGGTTGGGGCCACTAGGATGCACATTGAGCGGAATTTGAATTTAACAGTAGGGCAAAGAACTCACCAGGCGCTAACCTGTAGGATGAGCGCTCAAAGCAGTATCTACTACGCTGGCTTTATATGCGTGTTGTAACCTCCCCCCGGACGCGTAACCGTAGACAGAGTTACGGAATAGATCTTCAACATTGCGGAAGATGTACGTTTCTGGGTATTTAGCAACACCAACTGTGACTACCGAAGCGCGCCTGTTTGGTGTTGCCATGGGGGTCCATTGGGAGTTCTCCGAAATATCATCCAGAGCCTGCCCCGGTAGGTCTATGTCAGCAACCCCCATTTTTTGGTGGAACGATGAGGATTTTTAGAGGGTGCATACATGATACCGTGCAGTCGAAAGCTGAAACACTGACAGTATGACACCCGACTGCGTACCGGATGATGCGGGAATAATGGCGTGCAAAATGTTGTGGCGAATACTACTCAAGCAGTCAAGGGTTGACTGGGCATGTTATGTGTGATAACCTGTGTCAAGTCCTTACAAAGTGTGCTTCAACTTTCCAGCAACACATTCGGGAGTTTCTGTAAAAAAAAATGTTGAACCGAGTCTGAAGGAACATTAGAAAATAATAACTGACCAGAGTATGCCTTCATTTGTTGCGTTGCAATCCTCAGATTCTTTCCGAGCCCTAAGACGGACATTGAATGTTCAAGTAACAAATTGCCAGTGCCAACTTGCATATGTAGCAGATTTTGGTGGCAAAGTTGAACACGCAAGCAGCATTAGCGCCCGATGCATCCTCGGTTCAACTTGGTTCCCGGGCCGTACTAGTACGTTCAAGCCAACCAACATGCACTGTGTTTCTCCCAATTTTTGTATAATCACTACCAGAACACAATTTTGTTGATTTTCTACCGTCGCATATTTCGAAGATACGTAGACGAAAAGGTGAATCTGAGGTTAGCAACGTTTGATTTATTTTGTCGAGTGGTCTAAGCCTTTGGTAAATTCTCATATCTTGCTTTACAGTTCCCAATGCATCGACGCACGGTTCATCCGGAAAATATATGCATTGCTTGTATTTAAGGAATTCGGCGACGGCTAATCTCTAACTGTCTAACTGGACCAGAAATGCACTGGTATATGTCAGGTAGATTGACAGACATATCGCAAGCTAGAATTCAACAAGTCTATGTTCGTATTCAAAACAGTACAACTTCCTTTCTACTCACTCTTTTATCCTCGGGTTTATTCCATAGATACTGATGTTCGCCTTGAATTACAGCAAGGCACCGGGGAATCGACCTTACCCCACATTTTTCCATCCTCGACCTCGGCAGTCCTCGATGATCGCTTCTGTGGTCTTGAAGTGTTAACATTCCGCATGTTCATCGGTACCTTGAGGAATATGCAGTGGACAGAAGATCACTATGCCTATTGTGAACTTGACCCGTTGGCAATGCATACAGTATACGCCATGATTAGATGATTTCGCCTTAGGCCAACAAGACTATCGTCAAAGTATATAATCTCTGCACACCCTGTTCTAATCTCGCATTCATTCAACTCTACTTCATCTCAACATGAAGGTGACATCTACAGTTGTTATCCTTGCTTCGCTTGTGGCAAATGTTGCTGCACATACCCTTGTCTGGGGAGCATGGGTAAACGGTGTGGATCAAGGAGACGGGCGAAACTTGTATATTCGTTCTCCACCAAACAACAATCCGGTAAAGAACATCTCGACTTCTGACATGGCTTGCAATGTCAACAATGTTCGTGAGTACCCATCTCTCAGTATATATAAAAAGTCGTACCATCCGATGATTAAAATCCCCTATAAAGCCGTCCCCAAGACGATCACAGTCAAGCCAGGCGACGAGTTCACTTTCGAATGGTATCATAACACGTAAGTGGCACTTCTCTCCCCCGTACCCACACGCTCTGATCTGTACTCTCCACACAGACGGGTCAGTCGACACATCGACTTGATATCTCGGCTTTCTTCTTACAAAACTTGAATGCTAGGATGATGATATTATAGCTTCCTCACACCATGGTCCTATTGCCGTCTACATCGCCCCCACTTCATCTGATGGAGCAGGTCCAGTCTGGGTGAAGCTTTTCGAAGATACATATAACACCTCCTGGGCGGTAGACAGACTCATAACTGCCCATGGGCAACACTCCATCATCGTCCCAAACGTTACTTCGGGAGATTATCTTCTCCGCGGTATGTCTTTTCGTCGTTGGAAATCATTCAACCGATCTAACTACTTTTCATAGCTGAAATCGAGGCTCTCCATGAAGCTGATGTTGCTTACGATATCAACCCTATCCGTGGTGCCGTGAGTGTATCGTACTTTCAGGAATTCCTATCTCGTTGAAACTTCTTCCAGCAATTTTACATCTCTTGCGCTCAAGTTCACATCTCTTCTTCCTCATCCACTCCTCTTCCGCAAGGTGTATCTTTCCCAGGGGCATACAATGATTCGACCCCTGGAATCGTGTTCAACATCTACGAATTGAATGCTACCACATACTCTCCCCCTGGCCCTTCCGTCTGGAGCGAAGCTTTAGGAGGAAGTATTTTACAAGTTGGACAGGCTTCAACTTAGTCCCTCGTATGCCTGAATATTTCTGACCGTAACCGCAGCGGGACACATAGAGATGAATTTGTACTCTAGACCTTAAATCAATTCTACTTTTGACTTGAAAATGAACGGATAAAACGTACACATTTCTGCAAGCTTTAAATGTATCATCATAATCCTTCATTCATCACGTGATTGTCGCGAACCCTTTGTTTGACCTTGTTTGGCCCATATCACGGATTTGCCTCGGAATCCAAGACTTTTGTCCTTCGCCTTTTTCCAGTTCCCTTCACCTCACCCTGGTCTTTCTCAATACGAGAGTGTTTTTGGCCTCTATATACTGTTGTGTTGTCGAGCTTGAAAGTACAGTGAGCCTATAGCTATGGATATGGTAGGGTCTAGAAGTGTCACCAGGGTCGATTGTTTTTTTTTTTTTCCAAAAATTTTCGAAAATTGGCTAAGCAGGTAAGCACTACCCTTGTACCCCAATCGCGCACAAAGTGATTGTCCTCTTCGTGGCTATTTCCCGGTTACCTAGAAGTTGTTGTTCCATTGTATCAGCATTTGTATTGGAAGAGGATCAGATCGAGGAAGAGTAATATTGACCTCATCCACAGTCTCTGACCGCAGTAACTTTCCAACTCAATTCGGAGCTCTAGATGTCAGTGTATCGCTCGCGGAAGCAAATCGTGTCTTTTCAAATCCCTCGAAATATTCTACGGTTGCCAAAACGTCTGAATGGGTGCTGTCGCCTAAGACCGTATCGTGGTTAACCTTAGGTACCATCTACTTCGTACCTGCACATCTTTCCAATACACTACCGCAGAACTGTCAATCTCACTCGAGATTTCTAACTTGGCACCAGCATTCTGCTAGGGATTTGTGCAGCATTACGTTGCCACGTTGCAAACGTTCAAAGCCAAGTAATTCCTTTTGACCGTAGATAACGACCATGAAAATAACAGGTGCGACTTGCTTTGTCTCGAAGAGTTGCTTAGTGACGGGGTTCACGTTGAAAGTGGTCTATAGTACCATTCTTTCCCGCAGCATGCCACATATCCGAATGTCGTATCGATTTTTTTTCAAAGAACCACCCTTCTTGCTGCGGCAATCGAGACATTTCATTTTAGAAGCACAAACTTTTGTTGATTTGTCACGAGTCGCACCAAAATCGACAAGATTTAGTTTGTTCGTTACCGCTACACAATACCCGTTTACAATCATGATGGCGGGTTTTAATGAAGGAGCTCCTCTTCCATCACAACCTTGGCGGGATTGGCGCAAGATACCATTTCTTGGCCTTTGTCACAGAACCCTCGCTATGGTAAACGGTGCTTCGATCTGGAGTAAATCTCGAGAATTCCGAACGAAGAAAGCAATGCAAGAAGCCGCACATAAAACACAAGACATAGCCTAAGTGGCACCTCAAGCATCTTTTATCCTCCCGTTTCTTCAGGTGCTTCCTGGTCCCTTCTCTTCCTCCCTTTCCTACATCTGAGAACGCAGCGCGTTGCTCCTCTCTCGCTCTTTTCTCTATAGAGGATTTCTGCATACCCGGACACTACACTCATTCCTTACTTCCGACATAAACTTTCTCGATGTCTCTTTCAGAACAGGACAACAACATCCCCAAGGTTAGCACCCTTGCTCGTCGCATCCATGGGTGGTCGTGGCAAGCGGTAAGTGGTATTAGATCATAGGACTTTAGTGTACGCGTTCTAACTTCAGTCTTCTCCTCATAGTTTCCTATCGGGATGGGAACAGGTGCTGTATATGTGACACTATCTGGAGTCAAGAATCACTCGTCTGCCTTGACCACGTTTGAAACCATATTTTACTTCATCAACATCTCATTGTTTCTGCTCAACTCTACCACCCTACTTGTGCAGGCGATTCGTAAGTACTACCGTATAACATTTTTATTCAAACCAACACACATTTCCTTCAGTATACCCAAGACAAGCCTGGCGACTCATTCAGGACCCCGTCAAAGGCATCTTTGTTCCTTTAATTGTATTGTCATTTGCGACTATTATTATCGGAACCATAAATTATGCTGTTCCTACTGGGCATATCACTCCAGGATTTATATATGCTATGTTTTGGTAAGCTGTCATCTGGTTTTTAACCTGAAATCTACGCTAAAGCTCCTCGATTTTGGCCATCAGGGTCTACGTGATATTCGCGTTGCTCGTTTGTTTTCCCATGTTGATGATATGGTTTAACAAGCCGCACGACTTGACAACATTTACTCCTGCTTGGGCTTTCCTGGTACGTGGTTTTGAGTTTCCCTCGCAAGGGATTATTCGTCTGATATTGAGTTATAGGTCTTCCCAATGGTAAAGAGAAAGAATTGATCCCACATCTTGCAACCGACTTACTATTCTTCAACAGATGCTTGTTGGTGTTGTTTCTTTCAACGTGTTGAAGGTCTTACCTCCGGATGAAAACCGTGCTATCGGAGTGCTTCTCGTCGGATACGTTTTCCAAGGTAGGAGCCTCAATTCTCGCATGCATTGCCTCGCTCACTCGCCACATCTTATGAGGTATTGGCTTTTTCATGACGTTCTTCTACATCTGCATCTACATCATCCGTATCATGACCGTAGGTTCACTTTATCAAAGCATCCTTGAAAACAGCACCCTTATGATTGACTATAGACTGGTTTCCTCGATGGTCACCAAGCAAATGGCGCATTCGTCGCATGCGGCCCTCCGGGGTTCACCGCTCTCGCATTGATCAACCTTGGCAAGAGAGCACAAGAGATGTAAGATTCGACGCTACGCCTTGCATGTCTATCTCCGCGTTGTTCATAGTTACTTCTTTGCCTCTTCACCAGCCTTCCAGCGCACGGTCTTGTTTCTGCACAAGCGGGGGAAATCTGGTATGCTTCTAGCGTTATGGCAGGACTCTTGTTGTTTGGCTTGGCGGTGTTCTTCTTTCTCTTCGGCGCGTTACCTTACTGGTTCAAGCTTCACAAGCATTTGCACGAAATTCTTGGCTGTAAGTTTGCCTATTATTTTTATTGGTTCATACCGTTTGACCAATGACTTTATTTTCTTCGTTTTCTAGGTTGGGCGCTGACTTTCCCGAACGTCGGTTGGATCGCAACTATCCGTGTTTTGGGAGACATCTTCAACTTGGACGGATTCTTTGCTTGGCACCTCGTCATGACTATTATCATGATTATCGTCTGGTTTGTCCTTATCATCCTCACTGGACTTGCCTTCTGGAAGGGAAAGATCTTCCTTGCGAAGGATGAGGATGTTTTGAAGGACATTATCCCTAGCTCTCCCAAGGAGGATGACCAAGAAACCTTAGCTGAAAAGCAAAGCGAAGGACCAAACTACAGCCATGTCTGATTCGGCCGTCTTGGCAACGTTTCTTTTCATCTCTTAGATGGACTTTCCATAGGCTACATATTACGGACCTTCCCAAGATTCCTTTCACTTGTCATTGTTTTGAGCCATCAACTACACATCAAGGGTTTATAGACACCTCGGATTCGGACTTTGATCCTTACTGTAGACAGTAGATTTACTATATCGTTCGGACGTTTTTTGTTGATTCATTCAATCACCTCGTACACTCCCATCGTACATCCACATCATACATTGTACATAGAAAATCTCAGCAATCATCATCCAATGCTTGGTTTTTGTTCCCCCTATCACTGGAAAGTGAAACAGCTCTACTTCTTGGCTTTCTTTTTCGATTGGACGGCGTTAGGAACGCTATCCTCGTTTTTACGCTTCCCTGAACTACCATCCAACCCCGATGCTCGATCTTCACGACCGTTTTGATTCGCTGACTCTCCAAGCTTTTCTCTGAAGTAGCCCCACACTAATTGGTCTTCGTAGGGATGATCAAAATCATCATTGGTAGGTGGATAGAACCAATAGTTGAATGCCATATGAACACCGCCGGTCCCTTCGTCCTCGGGTACGGAAGTTGAAGTAACTTCATGCCACCATGATGCAGGGAGATAAAGCATGTCTCCAGCGTTCAGCTCCACAACATACGGTTCTGTTGTTTTTTTCAGGTTAGGGAAAGAGTCTGGCAAAATATCTGATGGTGGAATAGAAGTCGTAGGAAGATTGAGATGCTTGTGTAGAAACGCAGTTGGAATTCGAGAGAAAGAAGATGGTTCTTCGCTCTCATCTTGGTTTTCTTCGTCTGAATCGTCTGAATCATCGTCTCCGCCAAGAACCTGACCTTTCAACTCTTCATCTTCGTCTTCTTCATCCATGTCTTCTTCTTGCGTACGACCGGTACTTCCAGATGGACCTGCCCCTCTGACATTTCCATCTTCACTTCCATCCAACCCACCCATTAGTGCATCGAAATCATCCACCTCTCCCTCATCCTCCGCCTCTAATGTATACTGCGCCAACTCGTCTAAAGCATCATCGTGAGCTTTCATCAGTGCCTTTCTTTCCTTTGACAGTGCTTTATCCTTCCCCTTCCCTTTGCTAGGTTTCGGCAGAGCTTCAAGCTGTTTTTCGATCGCCTTCACTCGAGTTTGAAGAGCTACTCGAATGGGAAGACCGTCCGCACGCACAGAGCCGTCTTTGTAGGATATGAGACCATTCGGGTGCAAGTTATCGAGTTTCCCGTAAGGATAAAGATTGGGTAGTTCCTGTGGTGGATAGAGAACGAAACGCTTTTTGCCTTGAAGCAAGCAGTACAAGTTATCATGGAAATCATGGTGCTATGCGGAGCTTTCAGTAAAATCGATCCTCTATACTGCGAATTGACTCACTAATCCCGACGATGATCCATCTTTTGATTTTCCTAACCACAGATTCACCTGTTGAAGGAAGAGGTTACCCATGATACGTGGGACGATAGGATAGTCTTCTTTGAGAGCGTTTGCAGGTGGAGGGAAAACGGTTTGCTGGTCATCATCCTGTTCGGAGTACTGAGTCGTAAGATATGGGTGAGGACCGTCCTCCTTCAGAGATTCAAGGAATTGCTTGAATGGTACCGATATCCGTTCAATGTCTGTACCGAATTGTTTTGATTCTGGGTGCATTGGTTCTATCATAACTTGTACATCTCCTGCTTTCTTCTGTAGGTAATCTAGGTCTGTCTTAGACGATTTGCGAAACGCGATGTCAATTCAAGCGGTGAAGCTTTCTAGGAAACAGTTGGATTACACCCACCCAATTCCTGGCTTTGAAATCTGCATCATCTGGAAGACCTTTTATGATAGCGGGGATTCGTTTTGAAACAAACTTTTCAAAAAATTGAGAACCATCCACGCTCGTTTCAACGGTTTTGAGTGATTTCATGGTAATGGTAAGTACCAATGGATGTTAGTGGGAAAGATGTAAATAAAATAGGCGCCCGTGTATTCAGGAATGATATCGTGCGCTAAAGAACTCTTTGCGTGAAAAATATGTACAACAAACAGAATGCGTCCGAGTCCTGGGTATTGTAAACGAGAAACTATGAATTGTGCATCATAAATAATGTCATGCTTTCTTTGACCAAATCTTTCGCCATAAACTGAGTCTCGGTTTGGTGACGGAGCGTTGACTCTGCGCCGCACCAGCCTGAGAGCCTGAGTTTGTGGCTGTCTCCGCATCCACTGTCGACCGAGCGTAACGGCGTTTGTACTCTGCAGGAGTTTCGTTGTTCAATCCTTTCCTCCAAATACCTCTCCTTGCAGCTCTGTGAATATGTTCACAATTAAATATTAAGGGGTGCTCTTCAATCAACAACTAGGCTTACTGTGCATCGGCTTGAATCCGGAGGAACTCATCTTTCCCGTAGTCACCATATTCTGCACCAGCTTGTTCGTACACTGTAGCCCAACCGGCTTGCAGCATCTCAACAGAAAGATTCTTTCCCTTGAATATGGAGGCGGGTAATATTCGAGGTTTCAAGTACGCCAATGCAACCTGTTCAACATGTTAGCAATAATTCGCACAATGCTTCGATATAAAATCATTATTACTGTGCGGGAGTACTGGTCGTTGCGTAACAATTGACAATATACCGTTTTCCCTTCGACTTGTTTCTTCAACCATTCAAGACTGTCTTCTGAAAACAATTGGCTGGGACGACCAAAGTGTGAGGCCTATTCTAATTGATCAGAAATGACAACAACATAAACGTCGACAAACATCTACCTCTGGAGCGTCGACTCCTGCCAGACGTATGTGTATCGTTTGGTCCTTCAGAGCTAAGAGCACGCTTACGGGAGGTGCTACCATTAGAGTCACTTAGCTAGACGGACCTTTACTCGTCTTTGGAATTCTTCTGAATTTCAGTGGCCACCTCCATCCCAGTCCTGGCGTATGGTATATTCGAAAATTATCATTGTCACCGACACTGTTGGAGGTTAAATCACGATTCAGCCCACTTAGCATGCGCTCTTTCTGAAACTACATGTTACCTGACGACTTTTCCTTTGACCCATCTCTTCTTGGAGAACATGTCTGGAGTTATCCAGTCACTATTTGGAATACGTCTGTAATATCTTCGATATGCAAACGTTCCTGCTAGAGTGGAGACTGATCCAAGAGCGAATGCAGAAAGAACGAGTAGACCTGGAGGTAGTGCATTTATTCTGTCTGTAATGGTGTCAGTCAGTTCTCTGCCCTTCCTCAGAATCTCCTCTTGGGTTGTCATCTAGGATGAGGAGAGGTCAACAAGAAAAATGCGACTTGTTGACTGAACGACCTACCAGGTTATTTGAACAATGTTCACGACTGCAACGCTCTGTTCATTTGGTTCGGAAATCCCCGAATCAAACTGAAAAGGCAACTTCAACTTGAAACCACCGTGAGAACAAAAGAGTAGAAGACATTGGCCGCTCAACTTGAACTTGAAGATCTTCGCAAACTTTGAACAGAATCGCTCACTGAGGTTCAGCATCGTGACTGTAACGGAGATTAAGCATATGATCACACCGTTTGTTGATTTTGATTACTACTGCAGGTGAGCCTTACCCCGATATCAATGAAGTTAAAAAAAATGGGCTAAATCCGACTGCGAATTCAATTTTTCAGTGAGTCAAAAATTCGCCTTCACATTGTCCTACGGACTACAACTGAAAGATAAATCATAACTTATAGTTTGTTTAAGATATCTATCAAGCTTCAATTGCATCGTGTCCCTTGACACGCGTCTCAGTGCATACCGGTCATGCTGCCGGAACCACATCAACCAAATCCTCGTGTTTACAATGTGCTGCTGTGTTCTGGGGACCATCCTATCGTAGATCGCGATGCATTGGAGTAAAAATTCCAATGGTAATAATTTGATCGTAAGCAACCTCTACTAGTTTTATTGCCGTGGCTAAACCTGGAAGCGGACCACGAATTTCATTGTCCTCACGGAGACAATGAGTTTTCTTACCCATTGTTCACCCTTATTTAATGGGTCGCAAGGGATGTTTTCTTCGATTTATCCGTCCACCATCATACATCCTCAGATTCCCTTCGCTTTCCTGTAACGATTTTTTTTCTCTAGCTTTCTTTCTTAATTTTTTTTTCGTTCCCTGATGTCTTCTATTATCGACGCGTTCAAGCTGAAACCTTACGAACTGGAACCTGTCTTAGCAGAGTGGAAGTCAGGACCAATTTACAAAGGCAATTCGAGGAAGGATCCGCCAGTAAAGCAATGGCTAGACGAGATCAAGGCGGGCTGTATCGAGCGCAAAATCCCCAGGGATTACTGGCATAAAGTTGGTTATCACTTTATGGGCAGCAAGGCTCGAGGTCGTATGGATGAGGTGAAGAAGGTGATGCGAAACATGCACGGGGGCAAATACAAGTGGAACTGGAAGGCATTCAAGACGGCCATGTTAAACATGGGTTGTGAGTACATGATCTGCAATCTCCAGATTTAATGAGCTTACAATCTCCCCACGCCAGGGGACATTGACGAGAAGAAGACCGAGGAGATCAAGGTTCAAAGCAAGCCTTCGGGCATGTGGTGGATTGTTGGTAGAAGCAAGGACGACAGCAAGGATGAGAAAGAGGCAACCAATGTTAAAGCAATCGAGAAGGATGGCAGACCGCATCTTTCTCGCAGGGCCTCGAATTCATCTACTGCCTCTTCTCGCCCCACGCCCAAGAAGGCGAGGACGTTCGACTTCTCAAAGCCCGTCCCACCCCTTCCTACTACTCCAAAGCGCTCAAAGACCGTCGATAATGTCGAAACTCTATCTTCATCTCCCAGATCGTTCTTCTCTCTAGCGAAGAGTTCCCCCTCTCAAACTCCAGCTAGCACTCCTCCAGCACAAACTCCGGCAAGCACTCCCGGTGGCTGTGAGTCCCCTTTGATACTCTTGTGGGTTGAAATCTTACTGACATGCTCGACCAGCCGTTACTACCATCGCGCAAGCACCTGTTTGGCTGTTGAACGCCTGTCAAGCATTGGATTATCTTACGACTGAGAACCCAAAGGTCATGAACGCTATCTCAGCTGTTCTTATCACTGTCGGTTCTATTCCCGCCATCCCAGCAATTTCCGCAGGAGCCGGTGGTGCTTTCCTCGCCAGCGGTACCGCACACGCTCTTGGCTCTCTTGCAGTCGGTATCGGTAGTTTGCTGAGAGCTACTTGTGATGCTCAACAGCCAGCTGCAATTCAAGGATCTGCACAGATCTCGGAAGTCGAGAAACACAAGTAAATGGGTATTGGAAGTGTCAGGTACACTTTCGGTTTATTCTCTTTTCTGGCCTTCAGGCTACATTTATTCTATTTATTATTCTTATTATTGGCATGACATCTGGATTTTGGATGGATAGGCTTCGAAGGGCTCTTTGATTGTATGAACTTGTAGGAACTGGAGATAAATGATTTTGAATGGATAATTTTGGATCAGACATTCAACCAGCCTTCAAAGTTTACATGCCGTGGCACATGACCGTGTCAATAAATTGAAGCCCCGATTATCGCGTCGTGATTGCCGACCATCAAATTGTATTTGATACATTCACTAGAATTCGCTGCCATTACAGTATAGCTACAACTCTCATCTCACAGCAACTATGGACGTGAACTTTCGCAAAATCGATATTGACCAGTACGACGAGGATGTTTTAAATGAGGAGGAGCTGTATGAACCGGACCGTCGAGATCCTAGCCAGGTCCTCAACGACACGAAAGCTAAGTCTGCCGCAGTCCGAAGTGCATTGTCCAAGTACGTTCAGACATTCAATCATACGTTTGTTATGTTCACCTCGGTTACTTCATGCAGAGGGGATACGGTCGGTGCGCTCAGCACTGTTCTAGATCAGGCACCTTATGGCCCGAATGTCGAGGAAGCGAAGGTATGTACAATCATCATGCAAACTATGAATATTTTCTTTTGACATTCTATTCCTCCAGAATCTCAATCTTCAAACATTAGTATCGATATTGAACACTACGAAGGCAACTGAGATACCTGGGATCGTGAAGGCATTGTCCACAGATGCTCAGGATACTTTGATGAAGTATTTGTACAAAGGTATGGCGTTACCAGGCTGGGGCGACGTCAGCGGCAGTGTCCTGCTAGGCTGGCACGAAAAGGTGCGTCGAGCGTACCTGATCCTACTCTATATCGTTGTTCTTACTGTCTCTTTCTTCAGTTGACTGAAGCGGCAGGAGTCGGATGTATCGTTAGAGCCATGACCGACAGAAGGACTGTATAATTGATCACCAAGGCCCGTAAGCCTAATACCATGTACATTAACATCCACACGCAGCCTTCAAGGATTTCTCTCTCAAACCATTGTCGGATTACTTGACAGTTCTCCGGATAACACTGCCCCTATCATAGTGCTTGGGAACGCTTCGACAATACTTTGACTTTGCTGACTTCATAGGCTTGAATCCATTAGTCTGAGCATGTTGTATCGTATATCGAGGCTCAGAGTCATATTGGTACCAAACGATATAGAGCGGACTTGGACTCATCGATAGCCTGTTAAAGCACCATTTTGTTTGGGCGCTTAAACCCAAACGATTTTGAACTAGAACCACCATCATCGCAGACAACGACAACGTCTGCGCTCAACTTCTCACAGTACTTTCAGCACCTATTTTATGCCCGATAGGCCCTTAGAAGCTCAACAGAACAAGGCATCTCATCAAAACAAGACCAACCAACCACGCAAACATTCTATTCAACATGGACAGCTTAATCGCATTCTCAGTGACTCGGAACCCGATGGTCACACCTTACTTTCCTTACCCCCAGAGTCGCTCACACATATCACCTCGTATCTGGACCTCTCATCGCTGTTTACCCTCGGTCTCACTAATCGAAGGCTACATCAGCACATAGACGATGACAACACTTGGCGCAGAGCTTACCTCTATCAGTTCCTCGGAATTTCTCCAGAAGATGATCTTCATGGTAATGACTGCGATCGTCGTGGACGAGCATTGATGCTCAGAAGGGTAGAGGGGACTTGGAAAAGAGAGTTCGTTACCAGATGGAACCTTCGAAGGTATGTCATGTCTCAAGCATTGAACGAATACTGCTCCCCTAACTCTATCCGAACTCTTCAGGCGTTGGGAAGGATCTCGACGCTCAACCGTCAGTCATGTTCCGCACCATTCTCCGGTGACAGGCATACACCTCATGTCTTTGCCTCAATCTTGGCAACCATCTGTGCTTTCGTCATCTCTTCAATATGGCATCGTCTCACGTTCGTTCCCATTAACGGGGAAGATTCTTCGAGGATATCTCGATGCAGCAGGCTCCTCTAACGGATTAGGAATTGGGAATCCCAACGCGGAGTTCTCCCCTGACATCACCAAATGTGCAATTACTTCAGAAGGTGGTACGGCTAAAGTGTTGTGGGGTTTCAGAAATGGAACGGTCGCGTTCACAACAGCCTCTAAGGCCATGGAAGCCGCGAGGCCGGTTGCTGCTAAGTGGGTTCGCTGTGCCATAGGAGATAGTCACGATGGTGCTATCGAGGATGCAATATGGGCATCTGGGAGCGCTTTTTGCGTCACTGGGGGTATCGACGGGCGGGTCAAGTTATGGGAAGCTAAGAGAGCAACCTGCTTGTGGACCTCAGAACCAGATGCGAATCAGCTCTTCATGAATGCTTGTGTTAAGCTTGCGTTCGATGTCGCTCGCGGGATCATCCTCGGGGTTATGCAAAGCGGAGACATGTTCATATGGTCCGGATTCGTGTTAGGCTCCGATGAGCCTCTCACAAATCAAACATTCACCCCCAAACAACTAAAGATTGCATCTCAGAAGTTGTATTTCGGATCTTCCTCCACCTCTGATGTCATGACACGGGATATTAAGGCGGTTCATCTTCATTGCTCGACCGAGTCTTCCCTCGACATCCTTCTTGTCTACGAGAATCATCCATACTTTTATCGCGTGTCTATCGATCTCACATCTGACACCGTCGAACGCTTCATTTATGGTGATGGCATCGCATTCATAACATCTCTGCAGCCTGTCTTTGCTTCAAAGAACGAGGAGTTCAGTTTCATTGTAGTCGGAGATCAACTTGGACATGTCAGTATTTATCCATGGGCTCGCGACTATGCATCGATCGTAGCATCAAGTCCTGTCAGTTCGTCCAGCAAATTCGATACACTCTCTCGAGGAGGTGTGACAGCCTTGGCGTGGACTCCGACCATTCTAGTTACCGGAACATTCAACGGAATCCTTCAAGCATGGGACTCTTCGTCATTTGCCGTTGTCCGCTATTTCCCCCCATCGAATGTCAGGCCTTCTATTGGTGGTGATTGGGACTCTGTATCTCAAATTATTGTCGAAGGAGACTTGATGATCGCCAGCATTGGGAAGAAGATAACAGGGTGGTATGGAGGACCTCCAGATAAACAGAAACATAATGGCAAAGGGAAGCAAGTCAAATCGACCAAGTCCAGTGCCGTCGCTAAATGGCATCGTAAGTACAGTACACCTATATTCCCTGCTTACATTTGCTGATAGCTGCTTCAGAACAAGTTGAATTGTATCGTGACATTGCTGAATCTCGCCTCGAACTCGCCGATGAACAATCGCATACTCGTCGTGTGTACGGTCGAGAACGTGAACACCAATCCACTTTGGCAAAACTTGGACTGAGCGAAGCCGAAGCGGTGGAATACGTTTTAATGCTTAGCCGAGACGAAGAAGCAGCTCGTCGAAACAATCCTGCTGCTGCTGCCGCTCAAGAGGAGGGCTTACTAGTTGGGGAGTTTGACGACCTTCAAACACCTCTTCCTAGTGAGAGAGATCGCGAATTTTTCTCCAGGACGTCCTCGCGAAGTGGCACAACCACTCCACCGAGCAGCAGTAGCGTAGGTCGTATATATCCACCCGTGACTCCGCCAGGAACCAGTACGAAAATTCAAGTTTCCCCTCGTCCTAGGCCTGAACCAATGGAAGCTGGTAGTTGCTACAGCGCTTCCTCGTCGAGCGGTGGTTCATCACCTAGCTCCAGATCCTTTTTACCGCATGGAGTAATGCCTATTCAAGATCGTTCACATTTCCCATCTATGAGTCCAGCACTTGCATCCTCATTCCGTCGATCTATCTCGGGAAGTCCTGAATCTGTCAGAAGCGCTTGGAGTACACCGTTGAGACATGCTAATTCTGAAAGAGGTCTTGCTTCACCTTCTCGATCTAATCGCTCCTCAGCCCCATCGTCTCCTTCTAACTCTCGTGGTATACCGACCATGTCGTTACTCACAGCTCAATTCGCGAATCACAACCTCAACGAGAATAGGGAGGCCTCGTCTTCTACGGCTGCGCTGAGTCAAATGGATATTGAAGCAAGGGAGGCAGAGGATTTGAGGTATGCTATAGAGTTGAGCTTGGCGGAGGCTAGGAGTCGGGGAGAGACCACATAGATGTTTCTGGTATACCTGAAATTCGTATGGTTTTCGTTCATATTCAACATTATGAATTTTACAATAATCATGTTACATGTCTTCTTTCAAGAAAGTTTTAACTGTTTGCGCTTAATGCATAATTTTTTTGCATCTGCCACAACAGTTCTAGGATCGACTTTAGTTGCTTGGTTGGGTAACGTTAATACCCTTTTTACAGACCGAATATCGTTACCTCTCTGGTCGGTGAAGCGAATATGCTAGACGAATTCGAGGCTTGGATGACATTGGACTTAATTTCCTTGTCAGTTCTAACAAGAAATGAGCATTCATGTATTCCACATAACGGCGCATTTGCACGTAAACGACTTCGACGCGGCGATTCATGAGGTTAGTTTACACCAATTGAGTTGATTATAAACATGCCTATTCTCATTACGGTTCATTCAACCGTTCGTTTTAACTCGTTTCCAGGAGGAGGGTACAAATACATCGGCTGAACGTCAAGTCTTCCCAATTGGTTCGAGCGAATTACACGGAGTCCGCCACTTCTCCAAGCTTCAAGCTCCAAGCTCTATTCTGTATATCGCTCTGTACGCCGCTTGACGGTTCTCCAAAATATCCTCTAACAGATCAGGTGTTCGACCGAGACCAGGGAGCTTCAAGATTTAGATCCACTTTCTACCGCGACACCAATATACTATCAGAGGTGTTGTACTCGTACACGTTAGGGCCAAAATAATATGCAAATAATATTGGTACTAGTAGCGACAAGTCCCTCGACGGAGTCCAAACCGCTGTCTTCTATACGATGGCCAGCTGCTACCTTGCACGTCAACGATCATTTCGGAGTAGGTTCATCCCCGTGACCTCTCTTCTAATCCCGTCAACTCTACTATTCGGATGTTCGACTGGCTGATTGTCTTTGCTAGCTTTATAAACGGTGTCGAGATGGCGTAGAATCCTAAACCGCTCTTCCCCCACAACATTCAACAAGTTGACAATGTCCGACACCATATTCTACCCAGACAATCCGCAACGATTGAGACGTCTTCAACAGCTTATCAACGACATAAAGTGTACGCAGATGAATATTCGAGAGTACGCTGAGGTCATGGACAAGCATGACAAGGATATTCGAGGGGCAGTTAATGAGTTGCTTGATGAGCATGGTGTTGACAATATCGATACTTTATTCAAGAAGTGCTTGGACCAATACAATACGAGCGAGATCGTGAGTACTATCATCCTTTATTCTATGCTTTCTTGGCATTTGGTTGGATTTTCGGGACTGAACGTTCAATGTACTGCTTTGTCTAGGTCACCGTTCATGGCGGACTTTTCGATGGAGGTGGAGAGTGAGTTTTGAGTCTGACTTTACCTTCCGTCTTCATCGACTTTGAATAATGGTTGACCTAACATTGCAGGAAGGAGCAATTGATTAGAGCCATTGGAAAAGCTCAGATAGCACGACTTGGCGTTGTGTTTTTTGAGGCTCAGGCGAGGGTCATCATTGAGCAATTGCAGTTGTGTATCGTTTACGTCGATATGCTGAAAGATCAAGAGGAGGCTTTGGCTGCCAGTAAAAAAGTACGTCGTCTCTTTCTCTTGTTTATTCAGATGAATGAATACAATATTTTTTATTGCAGGTTGGCGAAATTCTCATTCGGAACATAGCCAAGTCTAATTCTAGGATTGACTTGAAGATGCTGGAGGATGGACTTGAGTCGAAAGATAGGAATATCCCCGCTTATGTAGATGACGACCTCAACGCTGCAGAAGTGATCGGTCATGTTTATGAGCTCGCACGAGTCGACACAAGACGCATGATCCCGTGATTGAATCAAGGGACGGCTGCGGCAGGCTTTCATATTGGACATTGAGTCTGTTAAGCAACTGTTAAGTTTTAATCGTAGGGAACAAAGAGTACCGTAGCTACAAATCTCAAATCGTTCACGAAAATTATATTTTAATAGTTGAGGGTATCTTGATCCTCTATTGCCAATTTTGAGACTTCAACTTTGCCCAGAATGACCGTATTGAACTCATACGGATGATTACGGCGAAAAATGAATTCATATATGTATATGTTGTGGGGCAAATCAATGACGGCGGTGGGAGTGGAGAAAGTGTTATACAGGAAAGAAAAGCGAGAGAAAATAACCGTGGGCATGAAGACTTCATAGAACCTGTGTGAATCTGAGCTTCGATGTGCAACAAAACATTCCCAGAAGACGACAATTTCACATAACGAATTTCTTGTCCGCGTCCTATCAAAATCAAGCCAGCAGGTTACAATGAGTGCAAATGAGCATTTTTGGGACCGGCGGCATCGGTATAGATATGAATAAAAATGACCCACCGAGATTCGATGAGAAGTTGTCAATTGAGCTCCTGGAACTGCTCGTCTACGATGATAAAATGTTCCAGTGATGAGCATAACCATGTTCAACGCGGAAATTAAGAATTGGGTTACCTGAGGATTCTAAACATTTTAAGGTAAGATGCTTCACTGTCATCGGTGAATGCCTAAAAGAATCAAAGTTTGAGTATAGTATTCGAGTCATCGGTGCGAGGAGGTTGAAACAAATGCATACGTTACTCATATATCCTTTACCCATCGGACCATCCCTGGTACCCTTGTTCCAGGGAGATGCTGACCAACATATCTAAAAGACGGTTACATCTAACAATGAGAGTGGAATTACATGATATAAAACCCTTTGAGACTTACCACGTCGACCTGGGTGGATTCTCCGTCAATATCAGGCACGTCGTCCTTTAAATCAGAAACACCGGTATACTGTAAAAATGAATCAACGTCAGGACCTTGGCAAGGGTAGAGTGGAACACACATACGTGATATTTCAAGTCTATTCAGCCAACGGTCAATTGCGAGAACTGTGAATGGTAATGAATGTGGAATACGGACTCAGCATATTTCCAGCATGGCAGCACTACAGTCGGTAGATTAAGGTCTTTGTAAAAAAAAAATTGATAACTTTCCAATGAACTCACATCGAACACAGCCTGAAAGTACGAACAATGAGGTACCGAAGGAGTATTATACAAAAAGTGAACTCACGTTTAAACGACATCCAGAGGGAAGCTCGTCGACCTTCAATTTCATAAGAATATGGTCATCGGACAGGATACATATAAGGATTCTTGGAGGAGATACGTACTAGTTTATCTCGTAGCTCCTATTTTAACGTATATGTTAGTTTAAACCTCAAAAAAATAACGGATATAGACAACCAACCTCGCATGTGATTGTCTTGTCATCTGAGGTCAAGATAACTGTCGCGGACAATCAGTCGTCGAAGTCATGAAAGATAAACATTGATGATCAGAGGTGGTACTGACATGAGTCGTCATCCCTGTCCAAACCACCATGACCGCTGACTATATCGGCAACAAAGAATTAGCGGACGATGGTCGTAACATATAAGACAAACGGCACCGTCTTACAATAGAAAAATAGGGAATCATTGGCCTTGGCACCGCTCACAAGCCATTTGATACCCCGCATAAGGTTGGATTTAGTCGGAATGCGATTGTCGTCTTCAACGTCGGTATAAATACGAGTGTTTCGCTGCGGGAATCTTCGGATTACTAAATTAAACAGCTACGTTAATTCCATGGAGTCACTGCTGTCAGACGGTGAATTTTAATACTCACAATCGAGTTCAATTCTGAGGGTATGGGTATCGGTGATGGCCGATTGTAGTTCATGGGCAGAGTTTTCGTAGTCGACACCAATCTAGGGTAAAAAAAAATGAAGGCTGGTATCAGCATTGGATTGGAGAAGTATGACGGTAAATTTGAGTCGTACAATCATAGCTCTCTTCGTTCCGTTGCACTTCGATCGCATGTTAGTGATTACTGATTATCGGTTTGGATGGGTTGAGGTGGGTGATGAATCGAAAGCGAAAGGATTGTATCGATATAAGTACAATTCCTACAGCAAACTTCCACCAACGTGATGCCTCTGGAAGGCCAGTGATACGCAAATAGTCAGTGAGGTCGAGTACTCAGGCGTTTGTTCCTTAGTACCTGTGGAGAATTCCAAGACACTTGTCAGGATAAGTACAGGTTCTAATAATTGAATACCGCCCACCACCGAATGTTTACGAACAATGGATGTTCTCCATGTGAATAAAGGTCCAAACGTCTATGAGAATTGGTATTGTGGTGGTCGTGGTAAGGCATGGTGAGACGCTAATATAAGAAAAGCGCTGACACGCAGTAATACGCGCCTAAATCTCTGCTCGGATTCAGGACTTAGCATGTTTTCTTCAGGCCACGATCCAAGTTTGGAGGTGATGATCTTTGTTCCATTCCTCAAACAATTGAAACTTGACAGTTCATCCTAGGAACTCTATGTGCTAAGATACACCGAATGTTTCGCGCGTTTTGGAATTCTCAGCAGTGAATTCCATCGAACCAAGCAAACATTCGGAATCATAGCGCTGCACTCTCTTCCTGCAGGATCCTTTGGAATTTTATCGGTACAACCCGATAAAATTCTATGCTATTGATATGCTAGCGGCGGAGACACAGCTCGCAAAGGAACGTATCCTTCAAACCAGGTGCTGATGATGGCCAGTTCTCAACCATAAACATATTCTCAGGCAGCTTCTCTAACAGCGAAGGCTATATAAACCATGATGAAGGTGGGTATTTTTTGTAGTAAAGCTTCGTTATTGTCTCATCACTTACTCTACGACCATGGGCAGCGATCTTGATGCTTTTTGTACTGTCATACGCAGCGTAAAGGACCTTCCTCATTATAGCGAATCTGATGACTCGGATTCCGACTCATCCAACGAGGATAGTAGTGAGGAATCATCATCGGACGATGATTCTGATAGCTGTAAGTATAGGTCTTTTTTTTTTACCTGACACATCTCTAGCTCATCTTTCGTTTAGCTGACGGTGGAAGTTCTGGTAAGGGTATTAACTTGCAGCTTCGTTGATTACACTCTTATTCGTATTTATTTCAAGATGACGACGGAGATAGCGGAGGTGATGACGATGACTCCGTTGAGGACAGTCAGAGGGAGGGTAAGTCTATCACATACTACCCCCACGTTCACCTCCAATATACTCAGCTTACATATCCCTCGTAGATAATGAAGAAGACTCCGACGAAGATAGCAACGGTGAGTACGTATATCTACTATTATGCACTGATCATTTATCTTTCAATGATACAGTTAGCTCCGACGAGGAAGATGGCTCGCTTAGGGGAGTGATGACTTTGTCCAAGAAGTGGAAGAAGCCGAAGAACAAGACTTTGGATCTAACCGTTAGCTTCATCGGAGGGACTAAGAAAGATCATGGGATTGTCCGTAAGTATGTTCGTGACTGGGAGAAGGGCACGGGGGTTCGATTCTTTTTTAAACGGAAAAACGGGAAAATTCGCGTTGGATTCAAGAAAAACGGTGGTAACAATTCTATGGTTGGCACTGACGCTCTCAATGTCACCAACATGAGTAAATCCACTATGAACATCGCCTCAGTAACTCGACGAGAGGTACTTCATGAATTCGGTCACGCTCTCGGACTTGAACACGAGCACTCGTCTCCGCAGGCTAAGATACCATGGGACAAAGCAAAGGTTTACAAATATTACAAGAAGACTGATGGGTGGAATAAGGCGCAAGTTGACTCTAACGTGCTTAACCCCGTTTCATCCAATCCAACTATCACCAGTTCTACACCTTTCGACAAGGACTCGATTATGCTCTATACTATTCCAAGATCACTTCTCAAACGTGATCAGAATGGCAATCGTCCCCCAACTATAATACGTAAAACGTCCCTTTCATCTAGGGATAAAAGCTTTATGGCGAAGATGTATCCTCCGCCCAAGATCCCCACTCCACCATCCAGTTCTTCTTCGAGTTCTTCGTCGAGCTCTTCGGGTGCATCCACACCTCCTGGCCCTTTGCCTCCTCCACCACCTTCAGACCCGTATCGCAGCTTTACTAGGAGATTGCAAAACATCGCAGGCGGTAGTAAGTCTCAGACTTTGATTGTAGAATTTTTACCCGTTACTGATTGATACGGTGTTAAGATTGGGGTATATACCCTGAAGCAATTTCTGGCACCTATAAAGGCGAGATTCTCTGGACTGATGGAGTTGCTCGCTATTCTTTCGGTGAAGGATCTCACAAAATTTGTCTCTGTGATCGTATTGAAATTTAATGTTTATTTTCTAGCTTCTGCACCTACTATAATAGCATATAAAGTAGTAAGAAGGTCTCCAAACACTCCTTATGGATCTGTCGTGGCAGTTGGACGTGAGTAGATTTTTGCGATCGAACCTCGTAGAACGTTTTGAATACTAATGCCATGTCTCATTCTCGCCATTGATATAGTTGCATCAGCGAGTGAGTGATTCAACCTACTGTAGAATAATTTCGAGACGCTGAATTCTGTGCATTCAAGGTCCTTACTATTTTCAATTGTTGAACTAGGTTATAACTTCACAATGTTGGGTCGAAGGTTTTCTTTTTTCTAGAGTTTGGCAAACGTTTCTTTCCATGGAATTCTAATCGTTGATTGGCCCAGTGGTTAACATTTTAAATGAGTACCACTAAGAGGAGGAGATTCTTAGCAATAGGTTACGTGTAATTTTATATTTACCCAGATACATCCAAGGTTATATGTATACAAATTGAAAATGCTTCCGAAATGTCATTTTCACTGAAGGGATTCGAATTTGCGCCATATCGAACTCTGCTGCCAATTGTGAGATATTGAACTTTGCACGAGATTACGTCGAACTAAATGATGACCGCGAACAATCGAATTTAGATTCTATGTTCTAAGACAAAACATTGACCGGAGTGGAGAGAATCTTATGTAGGAAACGAAGCAGGAGGCCCAAATGAGTGAAATGCCCATAAACTGCGTTCAGAGCCTTGTGTAACAAAATATAACCATAAGAAATCGATTTCACATAATGAATTTCTTGTCTGGGTCCTATCAAAATCAAATCAGCAGGTTACAATAAGTGCAAATGAGCATTACAAAACCAGCAGCATAAACAAATGACTCACCGAGATTCGATGAGAAGTTGTCAATTGAGCTCCCGGACATGCTCGTCTATCCGAATACGATTCATGAGTCAAATAGTGTCCACTGAGAAAACTAAAGAATTGACATACCTGAGGATTCTAAACATCTCAAGGTAAGATGCTTCACTATCATCGATGAATGCCTAAAATGAAAATTTATAAGCATGAGTACAGTGTTTGAAGAACAGCCACCAGCTGGAGAGGTTTGAAATTGAATCATACGTTGCTCATATATCCTTTACCGAATGGGCCATCTTTAGTTCCCTTGTCCCAGGGAGATGCTGACCAGCATATCTAAACGTTGCGATGATGGTTTATTAGTACACGTTGACTATAGAATGACCCTATATTGAATATTTGAAGACTTACCACGTCTACTTGGGTAGATTCTCCGTCAACATCAGGTTCATTGTATTTGAGATCAGAAACACGGGTATACTGTAAATAGTCAATGCAATTATCAGAAGTGAACAAACGTCAGGACTTTGATTTCGCAAGAGCAAATGGAGATGGAGTACTAGAACATACGTTGTATTTCAAGTCTTATCAACCGATAGTCAACTACATAGTGTTGAACGGTTAAAATTGTGAATGACGCACTGAGCATATTTCCAGCATGGCAACACTACGGTCAATAAGATGAGGCCTGGTGTTCTGTCAATCAATGATTTCACAATGAACTCACATCAAACACAGCCTGGGGAACGAAAAATGAGATATACCGTACCATACAAAGGAGTATTTAACTCACCGTTAAACGACATCCGTCCGGAAGATCATCAACCTTATTTCGTTATTAGGGTGGTGGCCTTTGGATAATAGGAAGAAATATCGGTGAAGATACGTACTAGTTTGTCTCGTAGCTCCTACTCATTCGTACTCATCAGTGAAAACCGTGATAAGAATTTCAACTGGAATAGGTCTGAACCTCGTGTGTGATTCTTTTATCGTCTGAAGTCAATATATCTGAGATAGCAATCAGCCTCGGAAGAATTTGAGAAAGAAATAGTACTGACATGACTCGTCATCCCTGTTCAAACCGCCATGACCAGCGACTATCCAGGATAAAGAATTAGCGGAGGATGGATCCTGAAAAATAGGTCTCACAGTAAAAAAAGAGAGAATCGTTGGCCTTGGCGCCGCTAACAAGCCACTTGATGCCCCTCATGATGTTGGATTTAGTCGGGATGCGATTGTCATCTTCGACGTCGGTATATATACGAGTGTTTCGTTGGGGGAATTCTCGGATTACTAAATGCAATATTTCTGCTTAATTTCATAGAGCCCTTTTTGTCGAAGAGTGAATTATCCTACTCACAATCAAGTTCGATCCTGAGGTGAAATGTATCACTGATGGGTGACTTTAGTTCATGTGTGGAGTCTTCGTAGTCGACACCAATCTAACACGAAATGAGTACATATAGGTATTAGCATTGGGTTGGATGACTCCAAGGGTAAAATTTGGCTCATACAATTACAGCTTTCTTCGTCCCGTTGCACTTCGATCGCATGTTGTTGGTGAGCCTGGATGGGTTGCGTTGGGTGACAATTTGAAAGTTAAAGAATCATATCAATATAAGCACGATCCCTACAGCAAACTTCCACCGACGTGATGCCACTAGGTGCACAGTGATACGCAGATAGTCAACGAGGCCGAGTACTAAGGCGTTTGTGTCTTCGAACCTGTGGAGAATTCCAAGACACTTGTCAGGATAAGTACAGGTTCTAATAATTGAACACTGCCCACCACTAAATGTAAACGAGCGATTGATGTTCTCCATGTGAATAACGGTCCAAAAGTCTGTCAAAATTGGTACTGTGGTCATGAGTGTGGTAAGACACGATGGGACGCTGTGAGCAAGAGGTGTTCGGTATTCAAATCGGGAACATCGACTCACCTTGACCCTCCCCCCCTATCTGGTGTCTGGGGTCCATCCTCGCGTTTCTTGTCGTGTTCTCGTCGACTTGTGCATAACCTCTGAAGTCTTTTGTTAATCCACCCTCGGAGGCACATAACCACCCCTAATATAATACATTCTGAATTGAGTCGTGTGGTTTTTCCCTGGATTACAGCAAAGAGAGCTTGAATATTCATGCCCGAGCAAACGTCATCGTGCACGTGATGTAGACGCACATTTTAGGCAAGACGCGTTCAACTCGTAGCGTTCACTTCGTTCCTCCATGCACACTCTTTAAATCTTCTATTTCCTCATAATCACTTAAATTCTCTGTAATATGGATCAAGCCTCTTGGTTTCATACTCCTCAAACATCAACAGGGTTTTCTCAGTCAACCAATACCTCTGTCACCCCAACTTCCAGTTCAAATAGGGACCCTTTTTACTTAGATACTCGACCTCATTCCCCATTTCCATCCACGTCTTTTCTCGGATTACAAGCAGCTAATTCTTTTATGCCAACCTCACTGCTATCTCCCTTCATTCAATCACCCACCTATCACGGTTTTCCAACTCCCACTTCTACACCAAACATCAGTGATTCAACTCGGCCATTTCCTATCGCAGATTTACAAAAAATCGCAGAATGTACACGCGCAGATCTTCTGGACCACTACAATAATTACTACATCCGGAGGCATTGCATGAATGGCTTTTGGCAGCTTGGGTGTCCGTCCTGCAGCCAGTGGATTTCCACTGGTATTGGGATGATTTCTCATGCGCTTACTACTGAGTCCCATTTCACCTCACTCTGGAATCACATCAAGAGCCGTAAATGTCAACCGCAACGAGAGATATTGTTGCAGGCTGAGAAGACTCATGTGGACATCTTCCAATGTTCATCGAGTGCACCGCCATCATTTCCATCCACTCCTACCACTGATGCTCGCGTTCATGACAATCTTCCCTCGACGACACTATGGGAGGAGGAGGATGATCAAGTGTAAGTTTTCTTTTCATACAGTTATACTCATAGATGGTAATTGATCTCTTTTTTTGGTGGTCCATATTCACCGTGCCCCTCTCGTCCATTACCACTCAGTCCTGATCGTAAAGATGGAATCTTCACCTATCCACGTATGGCTAATCATTGTCCTGGGATCAATTTGGCATCACGATGGAATGTTTCGACGGGGACATTTAATGAAACTTTCCCATGGCAGCGAGTCAAGGATACTTCTTCATTCGAGACACTTCCATTTGTTGTTGAGGTACAGGATTATGGTCACAGGGTTAACGCATGGTCGAAGAGATGCTTGGGTAGACCTACACCTGAGGGGTAGATGTGCGGTGAATGTACTAAGCTTACCGACCATATCGAAGAGCTTGCTTCCCTTGCAACAACATCACGGTCAGGAACACGATATTCTCTGCTCAACCATACACAGCTTGTAACATTGTTAGATGATGCCCGCACAGAGATTAAGCGGCTGCGTCTACAGGTAATTATATCATCTATATTCTATACTATACAATATATGCTAACTCTGTTTTGGCTACTGTTATAGGCTCTCAATGCTAGTCGGCGGCTTGGTACTGCACTTGGCAAGCTCAATTCCCATACACAGCTTTTAATGACCCTCGCAGAAGGAAACATTCCACATTCACAACAACTCTTCGCACAAGCTCTCAAATCAGGTGTAAGTATCACGGCTATTGTCGAAAGGGTTCGTGATGCTATCGGTGGCCTTTATACTGCCCAGCTTAGTGATGCTGAGTCAGATGATCAAATCATGGACCTTGCACTACTCGTATATCGACTTGGTGGTCATGCTCTCGTTTATGCCCTTAATCACAGTGCTTTCAAAATACCATCTCTAACTTCCATCCGAAATTACTTTTCATTCTCCTGACTCATGCCTACTCTTGGGACCATCACCTCTGAGGAAATCTTGTGGAATCTTGAGGAGGTTTTAATCAAACCGAGATTACAAGCTGGTCTGTCAGAACAACGTGGTATTAGTTTGATGATGGACGAGGTTACTTTAGAAGAGATGGTTACTCATTTCAAGCATGTAAACTGTATCGGTGGAACTTGCTGGCTTCATACTGAGAGAGATGAAGTTGTATTCCGATCGTACGAGACTGCTATTGAACTTGGAGAAGCGATACGTACAGGAAGGGTTCATATGGGCAAGGAGATGTCTGTTGTTGCTGTATCTTGTTTTGGGGATGGAACAAGTGGCACGTACCCTATTCTTGCGGCTCCAATGTGTAAACAGGAGAGTGCTGTTGATATGAAAATGCTTATGGAGCTTCTGGTTGAGACTTATCAATGCTCTCGAGCCTCTCAGCTTGTTGGCCCTCTATGGTCTTTTGCAACAGATGGTGATGCTACTCAGCGGGCAGCTGGTTATGCACTGTTTGTAAAAACAAAGTTAACCAGCTCATCGTTACTTTATCCCACATTGTCTCGTATGCCTGGTCTAAACCTCTATACTGGTAATAATGAGGTCACATTAGACTTTGATTATAAGCATATTTTCAAGCGTATGTTGTTTGTTTTTATTGTATATATCAGATTATTGATTTTTGGTCTTTTCAGGGTTTTGCACACTACTTCGGCAACAAGCTGGGATCACGCTAAACAATGGACGAGTTGTCAATGCTTTGATGCTTTCATACTACTTTATGCATTTGCTTCAGCTTCCGGAGACCAAAGTGCGCAACCTTGTTTTCACCGATGATGGATAGGATGTTCCAAAGGCTCTCGAATTCATTCACACCATCTCTCAACTTTGTGACATTGATCTCACACCTTATTCCAACAACATCAATCTTCTCACTGATTTGGATTCGATTCATCTGCTGAGTGAATTATTAAATTCACTTGTTCAGCCCTTTATCAATCCGTCTTTTAATCTTTCTGATCAGGTTACAAGTCTCAGCAAGTTTGCCCATCTCTCCTTTATTCTCTTCCGTCTTTATCATCTCCACTTCATGTCCAACCAACTTTATGGGGATTCCATGACAATGGTCAAGGCATTCATGTTTGGTGTCTGCCGACAGCAGCAAACAAACAGTCAGCTTCATCTTTTTGTTGGTGACTTTGGAACGGACTATCTCGAGAAGTTGTTTGGACGTGTCCGAATGCTTGGTGGGCATGATTCTGGAATGAACTATGCTCAAGCAACACAGCGTTTAATGCATGCCTGTGACATTGACGCAGTCTTTTCACGGAATCCTCATCTCGATCGAGGTCACCGACATCTCAATTTGGCCCAAACTTCAACCGCAGATCATCTTCATGTTAGTGCATGGAAAGGTGATTTACTTGCAGGCTGATGTGATCTACCATTGTCATGGAAGAAGGGTCGAGATGCTGCGATTAAAGTTCTCAGTTATTCACAGGTTGATTTGGATGCATACAACTTTGACATTCTCTTTGCCAATCCAGACATTGATATGCTTCGACCATTCAGTTATCATTATGTTGCCCTCGAAACAGATTCAGATCGATCAACCATGGAAAAGGACATCAATGATTCTTCGAGTCTCTCCTCACCTCTGCCTCACAATGACGAATCAAATCCTGATATTGGTAGCTCTGAAGACCTCACACAAGAAGATAACACAGTTTCACCCCTCGATATTATTATGGAAAATTGGAAAGAGGATGAGGATACAGAGGGTCGGATCTCTTCACTTACTTTTGAAGAAGCTCTAAGTCAAGAGTTCTCTCCACCTGAAGCACAATTACCCTCAGGACGTGGAGTTGATGTCAGCGACTACGTATCTTACAAGGGCAAGCTCATTCACAAACAGACTGTTTGCCGGGTGGAGATTAATCATGCATACAAACACAAGTCTTTCAACTGACCCGAACGATACATAGGATTCACAAAGATCAATAAAAAACAGGCCATTATCAACAGCGATCTTATCAATCCTGACTACTTCACTGTTGGAGACCTTGCTCTGACTCTTTTGTGAACAGACAAGACTCTCAGTCTCGCGATGATCAGATGTACCACTCTTACTGTCAATGCTAATTCCCATTCTGCTGTCATCCGTGAGACATTGATATCCCCGCAAGGCAATGTCAAGCTTTCAGGACAACTCCTTCACCTTCGGTACATTCCTTCAGGGACTTCTACACCTACATCATCTGACTCTTTGGATTCCTCCGGTGGTTGGATATGGTCAGGTGGATTAGAAACAACAGTTTCCAATATCCGAGGAAAGGATGAGACTGCAAAGAAGCCACTTATTGTTTCAATTCCAGGATTTCTTGTTGAAGCAGCAAATCCTGTTGTCATCCATGCTGATGAACTTCCAAATATCTCACCAGATGATATCCATGAGATTAACTCCTTTTGAAAAACTTGGTATCTCTCGCATGATATTCTAGAGACCACCACTGCTCTTCTTTGGGAGAAGATGATGAAAACAGACTGTGATTTCAATTTGGTTAACATTTCATCAATCAACCGTTCTACTACCTTCCCTTATACATCACCACATAGTAAGTTATTATTTTCCTCTTCTTGACATTTTGATCTTCTTATCATATAGTTATTAGGTAGCAAGAACCTCGTTTGTATCGAAGGCACTCGAAAACTACAGGAGGAATTTGGTGATGGAAAAGTTTTCCACTCATGCCCTCATTGTGGAGAATTTCCTGAGAATATGCGGGCCCATATGGGTGCCCATATTCTTCGTTCACTCCGCAATGTACCGGAGAAGATTCCTTTGAAGCAGCCAGTATGTACAAAAAAGACGTTTACAATAATTTACTAACAGATTTTACTCTCTGCAGATTGGAAAACAAATGCCGTGTGGGTTCTGCGGCACTTCAGGTGATCCCAAATGTGAGGTCTACATGAAGATCTCAGCTCAGCGCAAGATGATCGAATGTAAATGCAAATACGCCCATTCCTATCAATATGCCCGCACTGAGAAAGGTTCCAATCGTACACCTTGCCGAAACGTACCCATCATCTGTCGACTCTGTCATTCTCTAGGAAATCTCCGCAGCAAAGACAAGGGTTTCTTTCAAGCATACTGGCGATACAACTTCGAAGAACACTTCGAGCAGATTCACCCAGAATACAACTCACCGCGGCAACCTTTTGGAACTCGTTTAATGCCTGCAGATATCTGGCAACAGATGGAGATCAGTGAGAGTGAAGAGTCCGCTTTAGGTATTCCAGTCGAGTTTATACCCCTCGTTTTACATCCATCGAAACCCAAAGTCCCTGCATTCAGGAATCAACGTTGATACCAAATCTTAGAAAGCGCAAGGCTCCCGTGGCAGCTGATATGAGTTCTGCAAGGAGAAAGAGGCTCAATAATGCAGCATGAGTACATTCCACATCTCTCGGCATTATGATCCACTCATCCTCCTTAACTGAACTCCACACCTCTTACCCTGCCTCTCATGCAATACCTGTTCAATTCCTCTCGTCTGTGGCTGGCCATAATGACCTCAGCAACACTTTCCAGTATGTGCTATCTTCTTCCCCGATGTATACCGTGTTCATACCTCGGCCTTGCACCAGATACTTTCCAGTACCAACTTTACACTGTTCAACATATATCTTCGTCATTTTTGGACCGTTCCCTTTCGTTTATATCTCGATTTGATGGCCTACACACCCTCTTTTGGACGTTCTCATTCACATCCTGGACGTACACGATTTTCGAGTTCGACACTCAGATTACTATACCTTATTCCAACTCTTTACCAAAATTCTTGCCTATCTTTGCACTCTTTTAATGCTGCTACAATCTCATCTAATTTCGATTATTTACACTCTCAATTATGTTCTATACCTTACTGCACCAACTATCTATCTATGATCAATTATTTCTTGCATTTCTTACTTGTTGAGCTCGATGTAAACGCGACCTCATTCCCCCGAGACCCCGAGACCGGTACACAAAGACTCAACCAATCATCGCCCAAGATCTCGTCACATCAGTCACGTCACCCCCCTCCTCCCCCCCCTCGCGATTCTTGCAGTGTATGTCGGCGATTCCTGTACCGAACACCTCTTGGCTGTGAGTTGCCAATATCAAAAAAGCGCTGACACGCAGTAGCACGCGCCTAAAGCTCTGCTCGGATTCAGAACTTAGCATGTTTTCTTCGAGGCCACGATCCAAGTTTGTAACTGATCATCTTTGTTCCATTCCTCAAACAATAGATACTTGACAGATTATCATAGGATCTCGTCATGCTAAGATACGCTGAATGTTTCGCGCGTTCTGAAGTTCTCAGCCAACGAACCAAGTAAGTGGGCGGCCGTAGCATTCGGAATGGCACTGTACACACTACTGAACTCATCTCTTCCTACAGGATTTTTTGGAATTTCATCGATATCATCTGCCGATATCCTGTGCCATTGGTGTGCTGACCTTGGTGGCATCGTCATGTTTGACTCAAGCAGTTCGAAGCGGCGAATATCATTCCCAGGCGGCTTCCCCACAAATTGAAGGCTATATGAACCACGATGAATTATGAAGTTGGGCTTCATTTTTGTCTTGGAAGACTCACTCTGCAAAAATGGGTAGCGATCTGGACGACTTCTGCACTATCATACCCAGCACAAATGACCTTCCACGTAGCGAATCTGATGCATCAGACTCCGACTCATCTGAACAGGATATTAGTGACTCATCATCGGACGATGATACAGATGATTGTAAGTATACATCTGCCTGTACGATGTCTCTTGTGGCTCATGCGTCGTTTAGCTGAAAGTGACAATCTAGAAAGTTCCGGTAAGAGCAACACTCAGTTCCAACTTCTTTGGCCATCATCGTTAATTTACTGCCATTCTTTCAAAGATGACGGTGAAGACAGTGATAGTGATGAAGATCCTGATGATGGCGAAGACGATGATGACTTCGACAGTGATGGTGAGAGTGAGGGTAAGTCGGTCGCTCACATCAACATTCACTTTCAAGATACTCAATGCATGCTTCTCTAGAAGACGAAGACAACTCTGACGAAGGTAACGAACCTTGATGTGATCATGATTATTATATCCACGCACTGACAAACCTTCCTTCAATTGTATAGATTATTCTAACGAGGAAGATGGCGATGGTCCACTTAGAGCGGTGATGACTCTATCTAAGAAGTGGAAAAAGCCGAAGAACGGGACATTGGATTTAACGGTCAGCTTCATTGGAGGTACTAAGAAAGATCATCAGCTTGTGCGTAAGTATGTTCGCGAGTGGGAGAAGGACACGGCTGTTCGATTTATTTTCAAGCGCAACAATGGAAAAATTCGTGTTGGATTCAAGAAAAATGGCGGCAACAATTCGCTCATTGGCACTGACGCTCTCAATGTCACCAACAAAAGTCAGTCCACTATGAACCTTGCCTCAGTAACTCGTCGAGGTATCCTTCACGAATTCGGTCATGCTCTTGGTCTTCGACATGAACATTCCTCTCCAAAGGCCAAGATACCTTGGGATAAACCTAAAGTTTATAAATATTACAAGAAACGTATGGGATGGAACAAAAAGAAGGTGGATTCCAATGTGTTCAAAGTTTACTCTGCAAACAAGACCATCACCAACTACACCAACTTTGACAAGAATTCCATCATGCTCTATACTATTCCAGGCTCACTTTTGAAACCCGATAAGAATGGAAAAACGCGTCCGACCATAGCCCGAAAATCTACCCTTTCACCTATTGATAAAAGCTTTATGGCGAAGATGTATCCCCCGCCCAAGGTTCCCACTCCCCCATCCAGTTCATCTTCTAGCTCGTCTTCAGGCTCTTCTTCGAGCTCTTCCAGTTCGGGTTCGTCCACACCTCCGCGCCCATTGCCCCCTCAACCACCTTCAGACCCGTACCGCAATTTTACCAGGAGATTGCTGAACATTGCAGGCGGTAGTAGGTTTCAGACTTTGATTCTATCTCGGTTTCCCAGTCACTCAATTATTCGTGATATCCAGACTGGGGTATATATCCTGAAGCAATTTCTGGCACTTATAAAGGCGAGATTCTGTGGACCGATGGAATCGCTCGTTATTCGTTCGGTAAGGATCTTACAAACATGAAACATGACCGCCCCCCAGATCATATGCAAATTCAATGTTGTTTTTCTAGCTTCTGCGCCTACTATAATAGCATATAAAGTAGTAAGAAGGTCTCCAAACACTCCTTACGGATCTGTCGTGGCGGTTGGACGTGAGTATTTTCGCAGGCGAACTCCATGTTCTAGTTGTTAACGCTAACTTGAATCATTATCATCTACTTGTCCTCAGTTGCATCAGCGAGTGAGTGAATCAACCTAGTTTAAAATATCATCGACACTAAATTCTGTCCATACAAGGTCCTTATTATTTCCAGTTGTTGAACTAGGTTATAACAACAACAGAATGTTTGGTCGAAGATTTTCGGAGTCGGAACAAAAACGGTTCATCCTTTCCTGACTCAGGTTGTATTTTCGTGTGAGGAGGAGGGTTAAATTTTTTTCAATGTTGATCTTAGACTACTAACGCTCAGTGAGTTAGATTCGGAATTTCTTGATTTTTCTCGCACAACTGGTTACAAGTGTATCTGCTGGTCCAACGTTGTATCCCCAGAGGTTCGGATACAGCTTGAATGTCATGCACCATTATCATTGAGTTTCACAAAAAATTGTCGGGGTTTGCTATAAGAAACTGGTTCTGGAATGTCATTGAGATAGCATTACTATTTGCCAAGATCATAGAGGACGACACGAGTGAGAAGGGGAAAATACGGTATGTCCAATGTGGCACACCAAAGTATGAATACACAAGATCGAATACATTCACAATATTGACAAAGGAACCATATACATCATCAATCATCCGAGACCATAGATATTCTCAAACCACGTACTACTACGATTAACTGCAGCGACGACGCTTAGTACTACTGGTTGGACCTGCGACTCGACGAGCTAAAGGTCGAACGTCATCTTCGTCCGAGTCCATTGTGAGATCAATAACATCATGAACCATAGGCATTTTGAGAACCGTATTCTATTCAAGAAGAAATTATCAGTAATCCAGCTCAATCGGAATCACCGGGGGGATTGAGGTATGTAACGCTGGATTACATAGTCAGAACATACACTGGACATACTCGCATATACAGTGCATGTCTTGAAGGGATACATAGCCAAAAATACAATGATTTCTTTGTTGATTTAACAAAGAGATCATTGTAAAAAAACATGCATGCTACATACCATCGTGTCTGGAATATGTTCGCACTATGTAATGAGCCATTACATAAGGCAACCCCCCCGGTGAATGTAACAATGTAGCACGAACCAAAGCGGCAATGTCCATTTCCTATGAAAGAGATACACGGTCAGTACCTGTATGTTTCAGAAAGAGAACATACAACACACAAGTTTTCGTTTTTCTTGTTCACATTTACTGAGTGTATTCAGCTGAAAGTAAAAATGGTAACGGTATAAGATAAAGCGCCAAAGTAAAATAACACACTCACAAGAATTTGTCTCGCATTATGACCCAGTAAATTGCTATCATCAGCTGGCTCCTCCTTGACCATTTGTGCTGGTTGTCGAGCATTATCAGATCTAGGTTGCATGCCTCCTCCTTCTGTGACGCGATTACCTACTGGCATCTGTGCAGGCTGCTGAGATGATGTTTGGGGATTATTCAGCATATCTGGGAAATAGGAACACACAATCAGTCAAAATGAACGGTATGAAATATGAGCGCAACCCACTATTACGCCTGGTGCTGTGATTATGAGTGGTCGTCATCGGTACCTCTGTTTGCCTCGGTCTACTAACCACTGATGGCCTCCGAACACCTGTGAATAAGAGAAAACGTCTGATATCAGCATTCAACAAAAGAACTAGAACAATCAGTTGACTCACTTTTCGAATAGTCAAAAATAACCGTCAGCATGGGCAACACCCCGAGTATTGAACATCGATTAAGAATAGAGTGAGATCTTTGCACTTTATATCCTGCCCGATTGCTTTTCTTTGCCCCGATGCTATCAGAATATATAGTAGTTAATCACAGAGTCTGAAAAAGGAGCATTTGAAGCATGACCTACTGAGCATAATGAGAAGGCTTCTCACGACCGGATGGTGGATAGAGTCGGCTTGGAGATGGTCGTTTAACATGTTCATGACGACTGCATATCCAATCCGAAGAAATACGCAGACGTTGACGATCAAATTCATAGAGCGTCACCCTTATCGTGCCCTGTTGCTCAGACCGTGTTGTCTTATTCAATTTCTCGAGTGTTCTGCATCCTGTCGGAAAAAGTAAGATAAAAATCTGATTTTCAAGCAAAAGATGAACGCACGTAGTGCTGAACTTCGAACCCACAGATACCTGTGTATCACATTTTCTTCATCCTGCCATCCATAGCAGGATGTCTGATGTTGTTCTTTCGAGAACAAGAAATGTTCGAACTATACAAGAAATTGTAGGATAGAATATTAAGAACACGTAGCATAAAAACAAAAAGCTCACCAAAATACCATCCATACGGATCTCAACATAAACGTCGGGCTTAGGGGTGTTGTTCTCCATATGAATGGAGAATGTCTACGATATACGCGTTATCTAAGCTTATTCACATTCATATGAAGAGTAGAAAATGTTAACAACGTACACACTCGTGAATGGCGACGACTTCTGATGTGATTGTGCCATTTTTTTCGGTGGTATTGAGTTCTTCGATCTTGCTGGCTGAGCTGTGGAGAGAAATATTCCAACCAGAGGTAGATGTAGGCATAGTGGGGAATAGGAGTTGTCTAGCAAGTCAAGATAAGACGAGGAGACTGAACCTGAGAGGGTGTCGTCTGGTATGAGAGATAAATATATACTCAGGCTCAGGTGCTCCACCTACTGACAACAACTGAAAACAGTGAGTTGATCCAATCGAGGTCGGAATTAAAAACCATTATGAGAATCAGAATTCCATGGTGTATTCATTTGAATGGTAGAATGGAAACTTGGGGTGCAATTCCTATTTTATCAAGTTCGACATCAGTATGCTAGGTCAGTAAGTAGGTGCACTTCCAGAGAGGGCGACGGAGATCAAGGAGTAGGTGATATATTATTTTCGTTGAATGAAGATTCTCTCCACATTAAATCCATTTCTTCGAAAGCTGTCTCGGGTTAATTCAGAGATAATATAACGGCATAAGACCATTCGATGTGCCAGCATGTTATAAGTAATACTGAGTCTCCAATAAGTATATGATTTGATGGATATCATAAGAAAACATACCTGTTTGCGATAATAATGGAACAAAAAATCATGAGCTGAGCAGATAATGGTTTCGATGTAACATATCCCGCGACGCGTGACAAAAGTCAGGCGCGTCTTTCAATCTCCGTTCCAATGGCAGTGTTTCGGGGACTGAACGTTTGGATTTCAAACACCGCTTCAGCTGACGGCAGGGCGCCAAACAAAGTTGAACTTTCAACTGGGCAGCCACATTGTGTTCGACTTCTTCTCATATTCCCCTCTCCTCTCACTTTTTTCTCCTTACGAACTTTCTAACGACTATTCATTATGGTAAGCATTGAATGGTCTGGTCACAACGATGTAGATAGGAGCTAATCTCTCGTGGTTCATGGTATAGAGCGTTTCCCCTGCTGTTCTCCGTCGCTTAATGCGCGAATTGAGCGAACTTCAGAACAGTCCTCCTGAAGGTATTCGTGTAGTAGTAAACGAAGACAACATGCTTGATGTTACTGGTATCATCGAGGGACCAGGCAAGTTGGTTTCAAACGTGTCTCCTGAATTCTGGCTAACGCTACACTTCAACTATGTTGTCCTTGCATCACGGACAGAGGGCACACCATATGCTGGAGGGTATTTCAGAGTCAAGTTCAAGTTCACAGAAGAGTTTCCCGCTGCTCCTCCGAAATGTAAGCATCATCTTGTCCGCAGCTGTCGCGTGTTTCGCGTTTGATTGATGAGAAACGCGTCTGTGGCGCTTAATCCCTTGTGTTATAGGTTGGTTTGCCACCAAGATATTCCATCCTAACGTTTCTTCTGCGGGGGAAATCTGTGTCAATACTCTCAAGAAGGACTGGAAGTCTTCATACGGGATTGGCCACATCTTAGTCACCGTCAAATGTCTTCTCATCTATCCCAATCCCGAATCAGCCTTGGATGAAGAGGCCGGGAAGTTGCTGCTAGAAAATTATGACAGCTATTGCGATCGAGCGAAGCTGATCACCAGTGTCCATGCTACCCCCAAGGTTAGTATATTTCAGCTGTACCCGATATTTGTGTTAATCTCACTTTTCTATGTTCAGGTGCGACCATCAGAGTTTGATACACCTTCATCCGAAGGCTCAGCTACTGAGCCATCAACGTCAAAATCGTCGACATCTATCTCCACTGCATCTACTACCACCTCAGCATATATCTCTGCTCCGTCAGTACCTGGAGTGAAACTCTCAACTTCCGCATCAGGCGTCTTCACGACCTCTCCTCTCAAAACTTCCGCATCCAACCTCTCCACTTCTAGCTCAGAAGCTTCTTTGGGTCCGGAGAAAGGATCCGGCAAAGAGCGGATGACTTCACCCTCGCCCCTAGGTCTTTCCGATTCTAATGTGGCGGCCAACACAACCTCTGCAGCTACTAAGGCTATCAAGAGAGGTGCTGCAACTGGAACTACCGGTGCAGAGAAGCGAAAGAAGGCGTTGAAGCGTCTGTAGTCGTCCGAAACTTGAGGATTTACATGCCATATGTCATGTCTTCCCATCATCTGTTAAGTTCTCTTCACTGTATATATTTGTTAAGTAGTTAGTTCATTTTGCTTGTTCTCGTCCTGGATGTTTTTAACCCTCTATCTCAATTCATCTTTATCGGTTTTTTGCTCTTGTTACTGTTCTTCTACAGTGTTCATTTAAGTAGTCAAAATATATGACTGTCCATGTAGTATGCAAGAATATCACATCCTTTTTTTGTAACTTTTGTGGAACCACAGTGCGGATATCCATGCTCGAAGCAAGCTGTTGAACTTCGAATGTTCAGCGAGATTGTTGAATTTGAAGCCCTCCGTAAATTGTCCGACCAATTAGGAACGACGGTTTACCCGCGTGGATTTCACGTGTTTGAAGGCCCCTGCTTTATTATTTGCTCCTCTGCCATTTCCTCTCCTGTTCGTGACGTGTCTTTCTTTCATCCACCAACACCCACAACCCCCCACTTTGACGATCCGGATTACAAAGCCATGGCCGAAATTGTGCAAAAGATTCTCTCTTCAGTCGACTGGTCGAAGGATTCGTTGTACATATCTATCGCGTCAATTGCTTTCAACCCGCTCGCATGGAATATCGTGGCTAGAAATGGTGAGTATATCTACGTTGGATCATCGTTTGGATTCTTATTGACACGGGGAAAATGGTGTAGAATATAGGAATAAAACAATCACGCGTTTGCTCGGAGGAAACACGAAAAATGGATGTTACTTCCTCGCATTCCTGATTTTTGGTTTTGGTATTCTTCGTGATACTTTGTGAGTGCAGATATACCCAAATATCATCTTTCGTGGAAACTGACGTAGAGTTCATCTTAGGTATGAACGTGCACTCAAAGACCAACCTCGTGTTGCTCTTCTTCCTGAACCTTATGCTACACTCATCCCAGCCGCCCTATTCCTGGTCGGTCAAACATTCGTTGTTACTTCTACTTGGGCACTTGGAATCACTGGAACTTTCTTGGGAGATTACTTTGGCATCTTGATGGACCACAGGGTGGAAGGTTTCCCTTTCAATGTGTTGAATGACCCTATGTATGTCGGCAGTACCATGTGTTTTGCTGCTGGGTCACTCTGGTGAGTTCTAAAATCTGTGTGTTGGGATCTCGGGAGAAATACTGAATTCACCGATGAAGGTATCAACGTCCTGCTGGTCTTCTCATTACTATCTACGTTTACATTGTATACGTCATTGCTCTTCGTTTCGAGGGGTGAGTTCTATCTTCTCATCCTCCATCTTGAGTCAATCCCACTGATTGCTATTGCTTCTTCGTTCAGACCATTTACCGACATGATCTATTCGACCCGGGCCGCTAAGGAGTCAGAGTCCAAAAAGGAACTTTAAGCCATCCTATTCCATCTTAATGATTTCACGACACGACAACGCTGCATATGACTCTCATCAGTCACGATCCCCCATCATCATTGCATTTCCGTTACCCCGTCAATTATAGATATAATGGCAACCTACTCATATTACATCCGAGCTAACGAACCAGTAGATCTGTAGTAGAGGCTTCAACATGTCTTAATAATAGATCTATACAGTATGTAATCTAATCTTTTGTCTCTGGCTTATTTGTTTGTGGAATCGCACTTTATATAATGGAGGTAAGAAAAAGCACGAACAACTGGAGTTGGTGAATAAAAACTAGAGCGGTGCAAGCAGCTGGTAGCTGCCCAGGAAGATGAAGACGAAATGAGGAGTTTCTCAATCCCCATACATCGCACAACGCTGGGTTGCACCGCCGAACTCTCAGGGGGGAGAGATGGTAAATTATATGGCGTGAGTGCTGAATGGCTGACAACGACCTAGGGAACGAAGGACAATAGAAACGAAACGAGATACTCGTACAAACAAAACAGAACAAAACAGGCACCTCAGCCGGCGGTATCGCTAACAAACATCTATAACACCCAATCTGTTCTAGTATGATATACTAACAACACTCGTAAACCCTCCGTACGAATCTCGGACTCGGGCTGACATGCCTGACAGTATAACTTTCGTTCCCGCGAAACGAGGACCTGGGTGGAGGATACATCTGAGCCATGAAGCTTCTATCAGTAGGTGACAAGGTCGTGTTTCCTCCAATACTCGGACGACGATTTCCGTATCTGTCGCGCTTCATGAGCTTGCTTGGGATGGTATAGAGCATGATAGAATCCTTGTCAAAATGTGTATAATTGGTGGTACTAGCTGAAACCACCTGGAAGACGTTAGAATCGACCTTCTTCTTACTCCACCCAGATCGTTGTCTGTAATATCTGTATACTTTAGGTTTATCCCATGGAATATCACCATTTGGCGAGGACTGTTCATGTTTGAGTCCGAGCGCATGGCCAAATTCGTGGAGAACGTGTCGACGAGTGACTTTAGATAGGTTCATGGTGGATTTGCTTTGGTCCATTATGTTAAGCGCATTGGTTCCAATCGCAGAATGATTACCACCACCCTTTTTGAAAGAAACACGAATTTTTCCCGGCTTTCGTCGAAAGATGAATCGAATACCCGTACCCTCCTCCCACTGACGAGCATAAGTGCGGACAAGCCGATGCTTTTTGGAAGTACCGCCTATAAAGCTGACTGTCAACTTCAACATCCTATTCGTGAGCTGGTTCCACTGATGGGGCAACGACATAACCTCATTGAACACCACCGTCGTTGTTTCACGGTGGCCTGTATTTTTTAACACGATAAGCTTCAACTTCAAGAGAGTCTGAAGGCGTCGATACTTACTGTCTGTCTGTACATATTCTTCCAATACTTGAGTGCTAGTAGTGATCTCGTCATCGTCGTTACAGTCTTGATACGGAAAAAAATGAAATGAGATGGAATCAAAACCTGATACTTATGAGTACACCTACCAGAACTTTCTTCATCTTCATCATAGTCTGAACCTTCATCATCGTCGTCGCTATCGTCCTCATCTGAAAACAAAAGAAATCAGGGAATTTCGAGGCATATGGTGATCAATATGATCGCACCAGAACTTTCTTCATTGGAATCATCTTCGGAGTCGTAAGCCTCAAATTCTTCTATAGATCGATTAGAATGTGGTGAAAAACGAATGAAGGCGTAATATTCAGTACCATCGTAGTCATCGTAATCCTGTGTAACATCCGTTGCGCTAGTGCAAAGATCATCAAAGTCGCTGCTGCGAGCCATGTTAACAGACTCGGCATAAGATAGAGTCGAGAATTGAGAGTTGAGACACGGATGAATTTGAGTAGGAAAAATAGTCACGGTTTTATCCTCGTTCAAATGAACCGCAATGAGCGGCCAAGCAACATACTACGTTAGAACAGCATTGTGTCAAGCTCAAAGAAACAACCTGAAATCGATAGATGCCTGCAGGACTTGTGAATGGCTGATTTGCGCGCCTCAGGGCTAAACGGAACCAGGACAACTGTCATAATTGAACGATATGAGGAATGGAAGAGAGATGCTCACATACCAGTGAGACTCGCGGAAGAAACGTGCATGTTGAAGGCGCTGTTCCCCTCGCTGCGGTTTTCCATGACACTAGAATCGAGATCACTTCTCACGTGGTGGGGAGGCAGTATTTGGTGTGAAATTTAAGGAAAGAGATGATAGGTACCAATGATTGCTACAGATCGTTTTATTCGTCGGAGTCTTGGAGTCAGGAGAGACTCCCCAGCTAGGTTTTCATCACTTGGTTCGTTGCATGAAACGTGCTGCGGTCGCCGAAGAGAGCTGTTGGATCCAAATATGAGATAAGGATATAGTAAAGGTTGGTGGAAGAAAAGAGGTCGGTCTGAAAGCAAAGAAGGAGAGGGAAGTCTATTACATCAAGGTCGAAACGGCCAATGTTGGCCCAACACATGGAATGAGAGAACGGATAGCCTCAGTTTCTCTTGAAGAGATAATCGAGTATTAATAGAAACCCACCGTTTTCATTGGGAAAGTTGCAGGCGGGATCGACGGTGCTATCGCATTGAAGACACGTTGAATCGGATACGAATGTGCCAAATTTTGATACCAGGAAACCATAGTACTGGCGAGTCGAAGGTTCATAATTTGTTTCAAAGTAATGTTTTCGATCCGAGGCCACTCATATAAGTAGAGATTTTTGATGTGGACCAGGTATTGGCAGCGATGATCTGCAGAAATGAACTGTTGATCAACTTCAGCTCTATAGTCCTAATCAAATGGGGTGGGACTTCCCTCCGAGTCTACTGCGGCAGGTCACAAATTCTAGCATTCGAGCTGGAATCAAGTATGGATCCTGGTCGTGAAGCCGAAAATGTTTAATCCTGAATAGAATAAGTAATGCCCTCTCGGCTGAATTTTTTTTATAAAAAAGAAGACCCTTTTGTATTTTACTTTTCTTCTCTTCCACCTAGGACTACCGTGGAATGAAAACGTTGCGATCGCGAGCCTTGTGATCTTTCGAAAAGTTACCTGAGCATGCATTCTGATCTGGTCTTGTGAGCTATTCAACATTTATTTAAAATCGTTAAAATGAGAGGTAGATTGGAGGGAATTATTCAATATTAGATGAGGATAAGGTGTGTGTCGAAGATCAAGTTGCGTTTTTGCTGCCATAAGTATTGAGTCCCGGTATCGCGTAGGGAATTTCCGGCCCGCATCACAATTCAAATTTGAATATTAATGATGTGGTTGAACTTCAAGTTGTTAATTGACCGACCACTAACTGGTGACCTTACATCATTGACCTTCGCATTCCCCCTCTCCTCCTCCTGCCCTCACAACTTCAATGACTACAGAACTTCACAGCTTTTGTCATGGAACAGAATGGCCAGAATCAGTCCAAATGCTAGTTGGTCTGCTGGGAAGACCACTTCCTCGCGCTGAAGATCTCATGTCGCTGTTGTCGATGTCTCCCTTGTCACTCTCGCAACTGGAACAGATATCTGCCGAAAGTCATTCAATATCTTTGGATGAATCGAAACTTTCAAGTGTAGCGAATACCGTGTTATTAACATCTGCGGCAATAAAAGAGTCGATGGATCGTAGAATTGGGCCCTCGCATACGATACACCACTGGTTCACACTCATCAAGATCATTGCCCGTGTTACTTATCGCAGTGCCGAGGTTATGTATGCTCTATACTTTACCTATCAGTATCGATGCATAGTATACTAAACCCTGTTGTTTTCAATGCTAGTGGTGATGTTCCAATCGTTTATCCATCAGGTTTCCACATCGAACGAGGCATTGCCTCAATGCTTGTAACCCTCCCGGGCTCGGAGTCTCTTCTGTCGGAAATACTCCGATATTATTCTGAACCAGAGGAGACACCTAACGATGGTCATGCAACGTTGACCAGAGATGAACTCATGCCTCACTCAGGCAAGTCATGCAGTGACATGAATGATGATGACAGCATGGAGGACGATGATGTAGATGACTCAGAAGAGAATTTATCAGAAACCTCCGAAGAAAGGGACCACCGGTTCCTAACCGCCATGCCTGACTTTCCAAAACCAGTGAATATCAATCAACTTTTCTTTGACCTCAGCATTCCAGATGAACATGAACCGCAGGCTTCCCCTTTCCTCGAATTTCCACTGTCAACCCACATTCTCTCCAGAAGATGTACTTGGCCAAATCTGCCGTTTCCTGTCCTATGTCTTGCATCTGATAACATCATCCCTCTCCTGGCTAGTGTGGTCTATCAACAGTGCACATGGGGTATCAAGCTTTCTGCTATTGGTTTCCAGTTATCTAAGATGGGAAGTCTTGTCCACACTTATATTGCATGGATAAACCAAGAATACAACTCTGAATCTATTGTGCACTTGGTTACATTGACATTTCACAATGCTACTAACCTGGAAGACAATAGCCTCCCATACATATATTGTCTGCCGAATCTGATGAAGTCCTTTCATCTGATCCTCCACAAAGTGTCTTTGATCTTAGTGATCCACAATCATCTCTCAAGTTTGCCCAGTTTATTCTGTCTTTGGAATACCAGTTCAATGCACTGAGGCATAACCTCTCATTGAAACAAAGCCCATCCAACTTGAGATGGTGATCTGATAATGATAAAACTCTGTGGTCTGGTGATATTGAAACTTGAAGAACTTCTATTGATGTTTCTAGGCATGGGTAAGGATAATCCTGAGTCCCAATGCTGTTGCTACTGACTAGAAAAAATCAGCCCTTCTCTCCCTGGTACACCAACAGATTTTGTTACATCACCAACAGTCATGGCTCCCAGGCCT
Source organism: Abortiporus biennis (assembly GCA_022606235.1). NCBI lineage: Eukaryota > Fungi > Basidiomycota > Agaricomycetes > Polyporales > Podoscyphaceae > Abortiporus > Abortiporus biennis. The sequence continues at coordinate 1,898,117 of JABYQP010000001.1, read as the reverse complement.
GATGCAGGCTCCTCGTAAGTAGTGTCATCTCCTCTTCCTATATGCTCACAATATTCCTTGATTCCTGTCATTGTCAATTTAGAAATCAAGACAACAAAGCTTCAATAACATGCGTGGATACTGTAAGTGTAGGTAATTTAACCAGAGATTTGTTGTATCCTGTGTATGTATTTCTCCTCTTATTTTTCAGTATAGTTATATGATGTGATGTCCAGATTTGCAAAGGAGAAATTGCAGACTATCTTGAGAGGATGTATCACTAGTTTCATGGTGTGTCACTACATGTTCTCATTAGCGAGAGTGTTCAATTAGAAGTCAAAAAAGCATGATCTGCCTGAATTTCAGTTAATGCTATCTCATTATGAGGACATATCCTGCTTCTCCTGGCCACATGAATAGAAAGATATAGTAAGTAAATTTTCATCACACATCTCTATATTGTACTAGTGTTTTTCATTCTTCTAGAACTCAATACCAGTAACTGATGAATGGGTGAAGTCATATGTGAAAAATTTGTTTCAGCATTATAGAGAGGAATATCTGAACCTTGGAAGAGTGCCGAATCAGCTAGATGCTACTTTCACCAAGATTATTGGAGGAAGGCTCTTGTTGCTCATGAAGAGCACAGAAAGCTCATACGTCATGGGAGCCTGACCTGTCCTGCTGAAAGAGGCAGAGTGCCACCACAATTTCAATGCACTATTCTCAAATTTCTTTGTAGGCAGTGCAATGGAGGTAGCTCTCATGAGGTATTGTAGGTGAATATTTGATGTGTCCATCCTTGACACCCACCACTATTACCACAGTCTTGAATGCCAGATCCACTTGGCCGAGAACACACTCTCATGAAAACTTCAGGATATCGGAGTCAGTCCTTCAGCAGATCAAGCAGCTGATAAAGCCTTCGATGATCTGGTGAAGCATTTTCAACATTGGCAAAAACACTGTGATACCCTCAGCACGCGTGTTCAAGAGAAGTCTTCGGGTTATAGTCAGGATTTCAAAGTGCAGTGCCGAGCCATCGATGATGCATCCACTCTCCTGAAGAATGAGGTCATTACACTCCGTGTTATGGGAGTATCGAGTGCTCGACCAAAGGTGTCCCAACCTGAACCAGTTAAAGATGTCTGTGATGCTCTGCTTGCATCTGTCATCCAAATTCCTGTTGCGGACTACAAACAATGTTCAGAAGCATACAACAAATCGAAGCTCGCAAAGCTGGACCTCCACACACCCCGTAGGTCATCTCAGGCTTCCCCGTCATATCAGCATCCCTTCAGTCCCCACTCCTGTGACTATTCTCGGAAAATCCCTCGTTCTTCATCTTTACCTCCATCCTCTTCCTGGGTTGCTACTGGTTCATCAATCGTTGTCTTCCTTCCTGCCCTCCTTGTAGAGTATAAGAAAACAGATGATCATGAAGTGAAAGCAATAAACCAAGCTCGCATGTATCTTATCGCTGCTATTGCCTACCTTGCGGCTATCGGTATTACGGAGTATCCAGTATTCGTGATTGCAACTCATGGCTCAATCGCAGGTTTGATAATGGGATGGAGGTCAAGCAATGGCGTAAGCTGTTTCTTTGCATTTCCATATCATCTCATTTCAACTGAATTCATACTTGATTGATCCTTCAGGCTACCTATATCATGGAACGAAATATCCGTAAGTTCGACATAAAAGGCCCACTCCAAGCTTTTCATTTGGCGATCATCATCATGAGGTTGAAGAGTAGAGGTGACGAACTCAAGCAAAAGGTCCTTGAGGATGAATCTATCCAAGAAAAGATCTTTAGCAGTGAGTGTCAGCAATGGGCAATGCCAGCGAAAGTATCCAGCGATACTTCAACAAAGTTAGCGACACTTCATGAGAGTGTCGACGAGCATGCTGCGGACTCGTAATTCGGGTTCCTGAATGATTCGGATTTTCTGTAAATGTACATGATTTGGATGGAACTGTAATTCTAGTTGGAATAATTTCACCGTGAATTTTTTATACCTTTCGCAAAACGTCAAGAGAGACCTGTTCGTACCAAGTAGAGGTTTGCCATACCGTGACAGTGCTGTTACATGAGTCACTCACGTCACAGGATCATGATATTTGCAGGTCTGCCAGCCGCCTTTGTTCGCTCAAAGTCAAACCGCCGGGTACTTAGTACTTAAGTACTATCTTCAGCCAACCTTCAACTTGAAAGGGTAACTCATTAGCAAGCACTCTCAGTGATATTTTCTCCCTTCGACTTCATCTTTCAGCGACTTTAAGAAAATCAAGAAAATCAAGAGACCACTGGAATAAAAGTCTTGTAGTTTTCACCCATCGCCATTCAATTTGCTAACGTATGAGCATTTTCTAGCCGCAGTACTTTTAAAATGACCAGTACCTCCGAAAGGACCGCTAGGATATGTTTGACAATTGTCGACCACACCTTCCAATTATCAAGTTCAGAACCTCGAAGTCGCGAGACTTGAGTACAATACCGTAGGGCCTATATAACGACCCAAGAATGAATCGAAAAAAAACGGGTCATTCCCATTTTCAATCTCTCTCAAGCATCATGTCACGTCTGGCCCTGCAATCCCCATTTCTCTCCCAAATCCAACCACTTCACGGATTTTTCTCGGAAACATACTCTGAGTACGTAGAAGTTGAACGAATACTTATTCTTGTCTTTGTTATATTTTTACAGATGGTTTATGTTATCGACCCAGGAAAAAGGGATTTAACGACTTCGTATAATGGTCATCTTGTAACTTCCAACTATTTTCGACTCGGCAGGTTTTCGGGAAATCATCAGCTGTTCCTCAGATCTTGTTCACGGGTTCATGTTCGGGACTCCTCAACATCATCAGTTCAATGAGCCAACAGGGGATAAAAGCACTCTCTAGCACTCTCTAGCACCTTCGATTTCAAGGCTTTCCATGATTCTCGTCCGATTCAGTGCCATGGAGACATTTCAAAGGGTCTTTTTCACAATTCTACTGCTGTTCACCGTAGTGAATGCGCTTTCTCCTAATCCTCGAAATGGTCACTGGGTCGATACGTGGACATGTGGGTTATTTGTTCTCATTCATACTCATATCATGAATTTAATATTCCTCTTTCATTCAAGCAATGCCACAGTTAACCGAGTCTACGAATTTACCCCCAGTACCATTCGTTCGTTGACGTTTCATCCAGTAATTTTCTTTTTCAAGCTGATGATATTTCGCATAGACCCAGCCTACCGTCGTCTTTCAAAACGCCACGATCCGCCAAACGCTGCATCTTTCGACTGGAGCGAACCAGATTCGTCTCCGGATCTCCAATGCGTTTGGCACAACAGATTTGCCCATTACAGCAGCTACTATTGCGCTACCGTTGAATGGGACTGCAGGTGCTAGTGCAATCATTCCCAGCACCCTCCAAACGATTACCTTCAGCGGAAACTCGTCCATTGATATACCCAATGGAGCCCTAGTGGTTTCAGACCCAATTGCAATGCAAGTGAAACCCCAGTCAATGATTACAGTAACTTTGTACCTTGCACAAGGTCAGGTGTCGAACGATATAACCTCCCACCCGGGAAGTAGGACGACGTCGTGGTTCTCAGCTGGGAACCATCTTTCCGCTGCTGATGTGAGCACTATCTCTGGGACTATGAGTGCAGAACATTGGTGGGTCTAGTTTTGAACAAATGCTGAATTCCGCTAATTTTTGGGACGTTCCTTCGCAGGTTTTTCTTGAGTGCGGTAGAGGCATGGTCACCACCATCCACTCGGTCATTCGTGGTAGTTGGAGATAGCATTACAGATGGAAGAGGAAGTACAACCAATGAAAATGACCGGTCAGTTCATTTACCCCTCACACAATCCGGGACAGAATGACGAGGCTAACCTATGTATGCTAAAGTTGGCCTGATCAGCTTCTCACCCGAATGCAAGCCAACCCTCGAACATCCGATATCGCTGTTGTGAACCAAGCAGCTGGAGGTAATCGCATCCTGCTCGATGGACTTGGACCGAACGCCTTAGGTCGAATCGAACGAGACGTTTTATCACAATCTGGAGTCGCATATGTCATGATATTCGAAGGAGTCAACGATATTGGTACATCTACAGCCTCCAATGTCAGTATAGTGGGAGATCAGGTTATTCAAGCATACAAACAAATCATCACCCGTGTCCATACCATGGGTTTACCTATGTTTGCTGCCACTATAACACCATTCTTTGGCAATGCTTATTTTACAGATCCGAATGAAGCGACCAGACAGAGGATCAATAATTGGATTCGGAGTAGTGGATTTTTCGACGCGGTGGTGGACTTCGACGCTGCTATCAGAGATCCGACGAACCCTCAGAGGATTAATCCAACCTTTGATAGTGGGGATGGGTTGCATCCTAACCCTGCTGGTTATAAAACAATGGCGAACGTTTTTGATCTGGCTTTGTTCGAAAAATTCTCGTCTGGAGTTAGTAGCTTCCAGTAAAATAGCCATTATGTCCTCTCGAAGTACAATTCTGAGACTGCGCTGGATGATATGTTATACACGTGAAGTGGGAGTTGACTGCATTGAGCTTTATTGACAGCTACCCACCGGGAAACATTGTCAGCCGTCGCAGTAGAGTCACGTCACGGCATCGAACACGAGTTTGCTTGGATCAACTTCGATACAGGGATACCGTTCGCTGTCCGACATCATGATGAGTTGAGGGTTCTTATTAGCCATGTAAAGTTGTGTAAGGCGGTCTATATATACTATACTTGTCTATACCATACGAAAAGCATCACGAAGAATTTGAATCAAGTTCGTCGTCGAATTTGTATCCCTTCACCACATTGTCCCATAACTTCTTGCAATCCACCTTAGCATCGAGCCTAGCAGCGAGCAAGAAAGCACCGCTCAATTTTCTTCAAGGATTGGTTATTAGTCAAAGGATCTTCAAGCATGTGACAACAAAAAAACAAGTCGGCATACCTATTCAAACTGTAAGTCTCCCTAGGAGGAGGTGTGAGTCTGTGTTGCAGCATAAAAGGGATCTGGTCTCTAATTTGATTGGTGATACCTGCCCATGAACTACCAGGTCCGAAATAGAACGGTTGCGGTGTGGTTTCCTTGAAGGGTGTCGCAAGTAGGGTCATAGATTTGACATGGGCATCTAGCATGATTTCGTTCTCTTCTCCTGTAAGATATCCGAGTTTGTGACTCCAGTGAATACAAGAGTCTCTGTCGTCTGATGCTGCTGCTTGTAAAAGATGAAGCCAGTTGTCTATGAAAGATTTTGTGTATTCCCTTGTTGCACCGAAGTCGACTAATTCAACCTGCAAAGAGAGACGAAGAGAGATGTGAGTATGCATATAAAACATAGTGGTAGAGAACACACCTGTCGAGTCTTCCCATTCCATAAGAAGTTCGTCCAATTGGGGTCAGTTTGCATGAGCCTAAACACAAACAATTCTTTCAAGCATAGATCGATGATTCGCGTTGCGATCTATTTGTAGACTGTTAGTCGCTAGTACAAGTAAGAGTGAATAATTAAGAACGCACATCGTCTCTATCCGTCTGTGTCAGTCTGTTGATCACGTTCCCTCCGACGCTGACTCCATCCACCCGTTCCATGACCAAAACTCGATCAGTACTACCTTCCCATACCCACGGGACTTTGAACCAAGGATCGTTACCCAAATACGCAGATTCACCAAACTTGCGTAGGAAGGAAGCTTCTCGTGCATAGTCGCATTCATCTGCAAGCTCAGATTTCATCACCTATAACAAGGATAAGTATCTCAGTACCTTGAGGAGAGAAGAATGTACCTCAATTGTGCGGTCAAGGAACAATCCTTTTGGTAACAATTTTCCTGCAGTGAGAAGTAACTTGATATAACTTATATCGCTTTCGATCGAGTTCACAATATTAGGGAACTGAATCTTGACCGCTACAGGTACCGCTTTCCCGGTGGGTGAGGAAGAAGCTGCAAGCACCGCCGAATGTACCTGTCCGATGGATGCAGCGGCGAATGGTAAGCGATCAAAGGATTCGAAGTAGTCTTGCCAGTTCGGACCCAGGGAAGATTGCATGACTTGCTGTAGGGAACATAGATGTATCTTTAATCGTCAAATAAATGCCATGGTCGACATACCTCCATTTGCCAATCGGGCATATAATGCGCACTATCTTGAACTCTTCTGAATATATTCTCTACCTCAGGTGGAAGAACGTGACTATCTTTCCAAATAGCCCTTCTAATTAGTACAGAGATTTATACATAACAACAAGAAATACCGACCCTGAATGCTCATGAACTGTCCAATCTTCAAGGCAGCACCACGCATTTTTGTCAGTTTTGAGACGAGACGTTTGATGTTGCCTTCGGTCATCATCAACGAAGATGAGTTGTTGCTTTCTGAAGACGTAGATCTTCGGAGGAGTTCAGAAGCAGCCCCATAACCCAAAGATGCTGCGAGACCTCCGTAGTGAAACAATCGACCAAGACGCGATGAGGGCACCTTCGAGGATTGTAACTGGCGAGCAGGCGCAGGGTCGAGGGACGTGACCTAATATTATAGGATTTAAGTACGGTATATGACTTAGATAGAAGGGACGTACTTCTGCATCTGCCAACGAATCTTCCTTTGCTTCAGCACCTTCCGAAGCGAGCATGGCTTCCCCTTGAGCCTTGGAATCATTTTGCGCTGCAACTGCAGTTAACACGTTTCCGATAGGTGGATACACGTATTCAGTTTCAGAGACTCTCTTTTCGCGTTCTGACTATGTATGAATCCAAATCATGGGAACCAAATCCATGCAGTTCATGCGATGCGGTAACTCACCTCTACAGCTACCTTCCGGTCCTCTGGCTGAGCCTCCTCTTTCACATGCTCCACAGCAGCAGAGTGTGTTGGAGTGTTGGGACTTGGTTTAAGTCTCAGCGCAGAGGAAAGGGGAAGGCTTGGTTCAGAAGCCAGATGTACGTGCTTCATGGCATCCTGCGAAGTTGGGGGAGCTTCGTCTTGAACAGTAGGGTGGTCTTCCTCCTCTTTTGTATATCTGTCAGTTATATCCCCTTGTTCCTCCGACCGATGACTGAGACTGGACGAAACATCTTCTAATTTCCTTCTCTTCCGACTTGGACTGGTGGAAGACCTCGCAACAGCAAGTGGGATTGTACGAGACGCGAGTTGAGAAGCTTTTATCTGAGCAGCATTGGATACAATTTCAGCCACGGAAGTTGCAACACAGAGCCAGTTAAAAGCTGGTCCGGGAGGCATAGATGAGAAGAAGTCACGAAGGCGGATGTGGCAAGGATTTATTTAGGCGCTCCAAGCTCTGTAGGCTCGTAGCGATTTTGTCCTCTCACTTCAAATTCGAATCCTCAGGTGCCCCACCATATGCATAACAAGTGTTAAAAAGAATTTTGACCAAGTAACAGAAACTGAGAATGAGCGTAAGCAAGTGCGCCACTCCACAATGGTTGTATATATTTGAACATCGGAGACCATGAGGGACGGAGAGAAAGATCTAGCTTGCTTGGAAGGACTACTTATGTGACTATGGTACAGGTATGACGGTCGCGGTATCGTGAGACCATAAATTTGTACGTTTGCATCTGACAGCGATATAAAGAGTGAGTACCGAAACCGGAGGGAAAATCACTGTATCCAGGCAAAAAAATGCAAACAGTATTCGACAAAGTCGATAGATGAAATCCTTCACTACAGGGAGAGGTTCTAGCACAAAGACCTCCAGCCAATATATAAACTGGACTACAAACCGCTCGTTGTGTCAGAGGAAAAGGAGCAAATGGAGATTGGTTGCGCTCACAATAGATACTATAATGAAATAAATACCCAACGACGATAGAGACCCAAACGTCCAACGAAAACAAAAGAAGTTAATCAGTTACAGCGGCGAGGTATCCCTTTTTCGAGTAAGTTAGGATGGGAAGTTACGAGAGAATATCGGAATGACACGTACCTCCCTCTCCGAGAGGAATTCGAGATATGTCAACGCACACGCAATGTAGAAGCTTGTATCAACACCGAGAGACTGAATATACTTTGTATCCAATTCAATGATACCAGTCGTTGACCGAACCGTCCACACCGGCGTACGATCATGGAATGCTAGCAGTGGTTGAGGAATAGGAAGCGGCGCAGCAACTTCATTCTCCGGTATGTTAGCTACAGCAGCAGAAGGAATTGGAGACAGTGTGAATGAAGCCGAGTGTGAAGGCGCATTATTTTTCAATGCTGAGAACATTCTCGTGAAAATGGATGTGGTTTCAGGTTGATGAGGAACATGCGGAGCTGAGTGAGGCGTCAAGAGGAAATTCGTCACTCGACCAGCCACGAATAGAGACTGTCTGGAAGAACGAGGAGACCGAGATGCTTGGAAGGCTGCCTCAGCTATACGAGGTGACATCGTCTGAGATGCGCGTGGGGAAAGTTGCGGAGAAATGGGTGGATAAGAGTGAGATGAATCCCGTGGAGTGTAATCCGTAAGCGTCACGTCGGAATCCAGTGAAAGTGTTGAACTAGATGCAACGTTTGATTCTGGAACCACAGTGTAAGCAGCTGGACTGTTCGTCCTGCATGCAAATGTCAAGGCAGAATCTGTATGATATGGCGACGACTTCGGTAGAGGTGCTAGGTTGATGAATACGCCTGGTGGAAAAGAGGGAGAGCGAATTCGGATGTACCAGCCTCTTGACGGCCGGTGGACTGTCCACTGAATGGTAGACGTAGCATTTTCCTAATTATCATCAAACCTGAACAGTTCACACATATCCAGGCCGCATTGCATGAAAGGACGATACTTACAACGACGTTTTCGATAATTTCTTCGTCCCCAAGGAACCTTTCCTTCAAGAGAAAGCTGAATTTAAATGGGCTACGTTCACGGAATAGACATACCTTGTACCAGACAACTCTATCAGTTCCTTCTTCCGAAACATTCACTCTCATATCTGAGATGACATCTGAGCTAACATTGAAACTTGAACATCAGAATATCACAATATAAGTGGAATGAATGGAATGAAACTCACCTCTGGACGGTGTAACGAGCAACATTGCTACCAGAGTCACTATTTTCAGCCATTGAGAGCAACCTTACTCTCAGAAATCAGCCCAGGTGTATCCAGCGTAGATCTGTAGGTGTTTGGAAGAGCGAGAGCAAGGTCAGGATGCAAGTCGAGCGTGAACGCCGTAATAACGGACTATGAATAGAAACAGACTATAAATGCTGGTTAGATTTCAAGTAATGATGATAACAATGTATTGTATTCGACCAAAGTAATGAATACAAAATTACTGATGAGAGTAACAAAGCTGTAACATATCCGTTGTAATAATACGAGCGTCTAAGTAAACAAGCTTTGCCTTGAACTATTTCCAGGATTCACCGAAGAAATGTTATCTTCTAATCTTGCCTCCAAACTTATCGGTAGATATGGACATTGGACTTAAAGGCGTACATGTTTTGGTGACAGGTTGGTCCAGATACGAATTATTTCTATCTAAACTTACACTCGGTTTTGAAAGGTGCGGGTGGCGGAATTGGTCTCGCAACAACTCGTCTTTTTCTACGTGAGTCTCCATGGTTGGGTCAGCATAGCGATATCCTTCTGAAATACATTTTAAATCACACAGAACAAGGCGCAAAGGTCACGGCTCATTTTCGCTCTACATTTTCGACATTAGAGCCACTTTTGGCTCAGTACGGACCAGATCGTGTCCGATCTCTTCAAGCAGACTTGGAACGCGAAACTGAGGTCGTGAAGCTTTTTGATGATGCAAGGAAGAACTTTGGAGAAGTCCAGGTTCTTGTTGTCAACCACGGATACTACGAAGCCCAAGACGTTCCTATCGCTCGGATGACATTGCAGCAATGGAATTCTACCATGTCAACGGACCTGACATCGTGCTTCCTAGTTGTCAGAGAATACCTCAGACATCTGGAGGAAGCAAGTGTTAGCACCAAGGATAAAGCATCTGTGATTTTGATCGGTAGCACAGCAGGAAAGTATGGCGAAGCCAATCATGCTGACTATTGTGCTGCGAAGAGTGGTATGTAGTCGCGTATGGTTAATCTCTCATCCCAAGGCTTACAAAAATCTTCAAAGCATTGATGTACGGATTTCAGCTATCGCTAAAGAATGAGATCGTCAAGATTGCTCCGAAGGCGCGAGTAAACTCCGTTGCTCCCGGATGGGTATACACACCCATGGCAGCCGAATCTTTGAAGGATCCTGAGGTAGTCTATCGCGCACTTGCAACGTATGTACTCCATACATCGTCATCAACGTTGATCGCACTAACTCATCTCCACGTCAGAACCCCATTGAAAAAGTTTGCTCAACCGGAAGATGTAGCCACTCAAGTTGCGGTTTTAGCATCACAGACTTTGTCTGGCCATGTCACAGGCCAAGTTATCATGGTGGAAGGTGGCATGGAGGGACGATTGTTGAACAAGCCCGAAGACTTGAAATAGAATCTATTCAAATGTGCTCAATGCTCATTGGTTGCCATCTATTGAGAATGCAGGTGCGATGTTCGTTTCAAAGCCTAGAGTATGCCAGCGAAGCTCCTTATCGACTCAGTCTTACTTCCATCAAGCTGTACTTGTTTTGTGCAATGCGCAGTGAAACGTAAGGACAGCACCCACTGGCTGTGGGATCCCCTTTTTTTCTTTCCAATGTAGGCTACGGCGCCCTGTGGAGCTAAACGATTTGATTGGCTCTGGTTGGGCATTGGCTAGAACAGTCGCTTTCAGTATGGTTTGCTACGTTCCGAGAACTGCTAGGGTCTCTTTCTGCTTCGAAAAGTCCTCCGCGGCAGCTATCTTGCCATGCATTGACTGCCGTTGGTCGGTTCTCACCAAAACGTTTCACGATCGTGGTTCATCTTTCCACGCAGTGAGTTAATGTTTGTTATCTTTACTCTTTCCCCAGTCTTCCCCGTGGGGTATCTCCGGCAATAACGCCTGTGATCGATCCTACTGACTGATCGACATCCCTTACAAGCAAGTGGGTCTCACGCGTTACGTCTTACTGCAAGTCCCGGGACGAGCGTGCGGGGTCAAATGTCCCTTTAAATAATCATTTAGGGAACACGGGGTAGTTAGGATAAAAAGAGCTCCTTTCAGAAGGTGGTTGCTCATCGCCATCTTGTTGGTTTCCATCATCCCATCCCTACCTCTGCGTACTGGCTCAGGCAGCCTTTAGAGCTTGGTAAATTACTGTCATTATGGTGAGTGCAAAGCTCCTATGTCTATGATCCTCTTACAAGCCAACCCTTTCGTTGCAGACTAATCACTCCGACGAACATCATGATGCCCATGTTATGAGTCTGCGGTTGGCATTGGGGTCGATTCTGTCGCCCGTAAGCGTTGCTTTGCACATCCCTCATCCCACCTTGACCACAGTTCGGCGAGCTATGGTCATACATCCCTTCGCTGAATCCTCGCCAACCCCGCACTTTGACGTCACCTAATTCACAACACAGAAACGCCCCTGTTCGTCTCGGTCATCAACCGCAACCTCAGGGACTGCTAGTCCACTTCCTACTTGGAGTCCCAGTAACATCAGCACTGTGCCTTCCTCTAGTTCTGTGGATTATCATTCGAGTACTCCATCTCATCGAGCGCCACGATCTTCTCATCATTCTGTGAGCAAAACATAGCAGCCCTCTCTAGAGGTACCTCAAGAATTCCTAACCAATCCTATCCTTCAAGCGTTCTCAGATGGATTTGACTGCACCTATTCCATTGCCGCAGTCACCCCCTCCTGCCTCCGTTACCCCCACGTCTGTGGTGAATAGGAAAAAAGGTACAGGGGTTCCGGTTTCATCCTCAATACCCAATGCAGAAGGTGAAACGCCCTCAACTTCTTCTCGAAGCCGAGCAGATTTCATCGGAACGCTCCAATCGAAGAGTGCATGGGATGCTTTGATTCATGGTTCCTTCGTTTAACACATGGACCATTATCCTCCGTATACCTCTATACCTCACTGTGTCGTTTCATATAGACCTTTCTGTTTTGTTACCTGACTTATTTCGTTTTGTTGCTGTTTGTTTGGTTTGTACGGCTGTGTATACATTGATAGTTGTATGAATTGAATATTTCTTTGTGGAAACTATTCTGGCAATCCGCCCCGGATGAGTGGCTTCTTAGAAGAAGAAATTGTCCTCGATTTAGCATGGTTGCCTTCGGAAGTCCACCACATATTCTTTTTCAAGCTTTTCGAACTTAGAAGAGCAGTGTGAAAGCGCCGTGGCCCGAGACTCGTCGAAATTCTCCTCAAGTATTGCAGCGTGTTCTTTAAAACCTTCTCACCTACAGAATGTGACCGTTCAATATCAAACATGTTGAAACTGCCGATGCGAATTATATTCCAACTTTGATGTACTACAAATCTAGTCTATCATCAAAGTTGCCAGAAGTAAGGGATTGACGCAATACAAGATACGAAGCTTGAATCGTGAAAGCAGTCGTGATGATAAGGAATGTCGGATAAAAGTAGGATGCATGCGTGTCGACGCTTTTGAGCCGGATGTGACGTTATATAGTACAAGTGAAGATCATACATTACAAGGTCGAGCAGATGGATAGAGTAGCTGCGGTCGGAAATATAGAATCAGGTGTGATAGGTGAACCCCATGAGTCGGAGGAGTCGGAAGCGTACGAATCAGAGTCGAGGTCGGAATCGCTGCTAGAGTCCGAGGAGTCCAGTGGTATGGTCTGGCAGAACATGCAACCTTGAGGTTCATTCAAGTCTTGAATGCACGAAGATCCCTGGGAGCCGACAATCAAAGACATGATTGGACAGTGGTGAGCTAGAATATCCTTTTCCGTGACGCTCAGATCGTAGTCCAGAACATCCAGAAACTCGCGTTCTACCCGTCCAATGTCCCTAGAACCGAACACACCGGTACAAAATGCCCAGTGATAGTTTTGCAATGTGGAATCATTGACGTACTAGGAATATTCAATCGTATCTCACAAAAACACATGATTGAGATAACATACCTTGTAAGCAAGGACTAACGCCCCCAAAAAGACACGTTCGGTTGCCCACTCTTCTACAGCAATTCGAAGATACCGTCTAGCACGGTCGATGTAGCAAAGGGCAACCAGAACTACAGGCATTTGTATTTCAGCCTTGTGAAGGACTGATCTGACGAAGGCTGAAAATTGTTCTCGTGCCAAATGACGGCCGTACGTCGATAAACCTGAACCATGAAGAAGTGCGCAATGCACAGCCTCAATGACGGTGTCAACCGTGTACTCTACGAGAGAATATTTTAGCGGTTTGTCAAGATGCAATAGACGATTTATACACTCACCTACTAGAGTTTGCGCCAGGTTTACATCGAGAAGCTCAAAGATTGCAGGCGAATGGAGAGCCGGGTCAACTTGACTGGCTATGTGCACCGACCTGGACTCCATCGCATTGGGGGTCTCATGAATAAAGACCTTGAAGGATAGTTTTGAGAGGATAAAGGACGTCCACTGGCAGAAAATTGAAAGGAGTTTCTACCCCATGGGGGATTAAATGGAAAAAATGTTGTATCATATTGTATCCGACGATTGCATTAAAATCGGCAGTGAGAAATGATCTAAAGCCACTGTCGGGTTCAAAGGGAGATCCCGCATTAGATAGAGCCAAAGATATTGTGCGTACATCCCTTTAGTAGGTCCAGGTGACGATAACGAGTGCCTTGGAAAACCGGAGACTTTTGACTGCATTACGAGAAAATAGGGGGCCCTCTGTCGAAAATGGATACAGTGAAGAGTCCCGAGCGGTCGCGACTACACAATTAAATGACCACATACAACAATTTAGACAGATCAAAGTGATGCAATTCGTTGTCCAAGTGGTGGTGGCCTGGGTGCGGCGGACTTCCGAATGCGGGACTCAACGCCAAGGGCCACGGCCGTCCTATTGGCTCCCGCTCCTTATTGTCCCTAATCATCAGCGGATTCAAAGCCATCCCCTAGGACTAGACTACAAACAAGAAAGCAAATTTCTCAGTTTAAAGTGCTTTTTCCTTGATTCCTGTGCAACTTGTGTGCATAGCATCACGAGATATCCGCAAGGAATCCGTGGTCCGCGCAAAACTTTGTCAATTTACAATGATGGAACACCCATCTTCCGCAGTTTCAAATACTTGATCTAACCCCACTCCTTTGTCTGAGCAACACACTTGAATGGTTCGCATACGACTTGCCAATTTATTCCCTTTTGGATGATAGTACTAGTAAATATACTCCTTCATCGCTTATAGGTATGGGTGTATACGACCGAGACACGGGTGAATTCCTAGAAACTCAGGCTCGGAAGGTATTCCGAAGGTACATCGTCCAACTTTTCCGTAGATGTTGGACCCCTTCAAGCTTCAAGCCTTCAAGACTTACACCAGACTAAAATCCCAATATTCATTCAAGGACAATTCTACGGCGGGCAGCCGTTGCTACCGCGTGATATGCTATTCTTCATTTTTATTTTTCAGCTCCACTAGAAATATCTATGAAAATTTCATCGAGGGGACGATACAAAGGTGCGCACAGTGGTAATAGCCATGACTATTATTATATTAGTTGCGCGCGAACAATGCATGCATTTTCAGATTCCTGGCTCGGAAACTTCAAATCCCTCATCATTTACACAGTCTCTATATACCACAAGCACAAACAATGTGGACCCACGACGGTCTGGGAGGTCCTTGTAGAACATTTCCGAGTCAATGCTAAGGCTTACTATAGCCTGATAACGACGCATATTCAAGTCGGAATCCCTCACCGGCTTCTCTGTAGTTTCCGAATTGTGCACAGTCAGGGTATGCATGATTTCAGAACATGGGCACACACCCACTGGCCGAATAATTTTAGCTCGAGGCGTAGTCGTGTTATTTCTGAGTCGATATTTCTCTGCCGAAATGGGCGTTTGTGGGATGATGCAACAGGATCTTGTCAAGGCCACATCTATCACGCCGCGCATTCATGATGTAGACCCTGGTCTGTCACTCTGAAAGTTTCACATACCAGTGCTCACAACTGACCGTTGTTATTGCCAAGGAATATATAGAGCGAGGCTCCAAACATAGGGTCAATACTTCTCAGCTTTCATCCTACTTAGTGCGCTTGAGGCGCCCAAGCTTTGAAGACAAGTACGGTGCTGGAAACGTGAGTATAACATCTAGTATCTAGATAAAAACGAGGCGTAGCTGATTCCGGACCAAATAAAATACAGCTACTTCAAATTCTAACTCAATCGACGATCTAACCCCGAGCTTCATTCATAACTTCACCTAACAATGCATCGGTACAATATTTTGGGTTTCGTGATGATGTTCTCCATGATCACTCTTTCCAACAGTCTTCCTACAGCGTAGGTTCATTTAATTTCAATGGTTTACAAAGGTTTTAATCCGACGTTTAGACACTTACGAGATTTGAGCGAGCATTTCCAAAGTTCGCCGCCTGCAATGTGCGTATAACCATTAGAAACATCTGGGTTGATTGTAGGAACTATTCCCTGACACACTGAATTTTAATAGGCATCCGCGTGCGTTCTCAGTGCACGACGAAAGTATTGAGGACCTTGCCCAGTTTTCATTCGGAACCGGGGCTTTAGAACTTGATATTCCAGAGGAGAAAGAGTTGTTTAGATCTGCCATGGATTCAGACAAAGATTGCTCATGATTACAACACAACTCATAGGTCGTTTTGATTCAAACGAAATGAAAATGCATGCCTGTTCTTTCGTGATATAAGCTCTTGTTCAGACCAGCTTTCCGGGTACAAAAATATTTTCGGAAGACAGATCCTTATCGTGGACCGAATACGGGGGGAAAACATCCCAAGTTACATATAGTTTATAATGTTGAAGGAGAATGCGTGCACTATGCGTACCACGTCATATCATTACTGTAAGTACCACTAGGGCATTTAGCAGTTCTTTCGAGTGACGATTGAGTTTGAAGTGGATTTCAAAATCAAAATCAAAATCAAAATCGGGGTATCAATTCAAACACGAGTAAATAGAAGAGATTTTGATTAGACTACTGTAAATAAGATTATCTAGGCCCGATTTTATTTTTTTGACTCCGAATCGTTCCCTTCCTGCTCCTTTATCCTATCTTCCAGCAGAACATAAAGGTATTCAGAATCCATGGAGGCCTTTGAAACATACCAGACACCTTTATCTAGGTCAGTATGATGTGAGGAATGATAATTTTTCATCGCTAATCACGTTTCTGTAGCCGTTATGCCAGTAAAGAAATGGCCCATCTGTTTTCCCCAGAAGTACGTCTTTCAGCCAGGAGTATGGATATCATAAATTCACCCTCTGATAGAACAGATTCCACACTTGGAGGAAGCTTTGGCTTAACCTGGCTATCGCAGAAAAGCAGCTTGGTTTACCTATTTCTGATGAGGCTATTGAGCAGATGAAGGCGAATCTGGTATGTATTTTCTAGGGCTTGTAAAGAAACGATGTCTAAGTTCATGACAGCATTTAGACCCGAAGCAATTCGAGATTGCAGCAGTCGAAGAAAAGAAGAGGCGTCACGATGTGATGGCCCATGTGCACACTTTTGGACAAGTCGCACCTGCTGCAGCTGGTATCATCCAGTTAGTCTTGCCCAAACAGTTCGCATCTATGATCAGTATCTAAATTTGAGACTCCTAGTTTGGGTGCCACCTCCTGCTATGTTACTGAGTAAGTCGACTGTATATTTCATTTGACTCTTAAGCTAATACATCTGTACAGCAATGCCGATCTCATATTTATCCGGGAAGCTCTCTCTATGCTGATCAAAAAGCTGGCTGTGGTCATTGACAGGTTCTCCACTTTCGCTCAACAATACCGCGATCTTCCAACTCTGGGATTCACTCATTTCCAGCCTGCTCAGCTCACGACTGTCGGCAAACGTGCTACCCTTTGGTTGCAGGTAAATAGATATCCCTAAGTTCCCCGCTCCTGACCTTTCTGACAATTAGCAATAGGAATTGCTCTGGGATCTCCGTAACTTGAAGCGTGCTCGTGACGATATCGGCTTCCGAGGTGTCAAGGGTACCACTGGTACTCAAGCCAGTTTCCTCACCCTGTTCGATGGCAACCATGAGAAGGTTGAGGAGTTGGACCAGCTTGTTACTTCCCTTTCAGGTTTCACTTACGCTTACCCCGTCACCTCGCAAACATACTCCAGGAAAATCGATATCGATGCTGTTGCTCCTCTGGCCAGTTTCGGCGCGACTGCTCACAAGATTGCCACCGACTTGCGTCTTCTTGCCAATCTCAAAGTGAGTAATTTCTGACTATTTGACGAATTTTGTGAATCGAATAAAGTCTAGGAAGTCGAAGAACCCTTCGAATCGACTCAAATCGGTTCTTCTGCCATGGCTTACAAACGTAACCCTATGCGTTCTGAGCGAATCTGCAGTTTGTCTCGTCATTTGATGGTTTTACATCAAAATGCATTGATGACCTCAAGTGTGCAATGGTTTGAGCGTACTCTCGATGACAGGTATGATCTTTCATCTTTAATTCATAGGGTCATTATGTTCATGGTAACCTCGCAGTGCCAATCGTCGCATCACCCTCCCCGAAGCTTTCCTCACTGCAGACATCGTCCTCACCACGCTTCAAAATGTTTCAGAAGGCCTCGTTGTCTATCCCAAAGTCATCGCACGCCGTATCTCTCAAGAGCTTCCATTCATGGCCACTGAAAATATCATCATGGCTATTGTTAAGAAGGGCGGTGACCGTCAAGAGGCTCATGAAAAGATTCGAGTACGTGATCTTTCTGCCTTCACGTCCACACAGTCGACTGATTACCATCATTGTTCACTATAGGTCCTTTCTCACGAAGCAGCTCATCAAGTCAAGCAACTTGGACTTGAAAACGACTTGATTGAACGAGTCAAAGCTGACTCTTACTTCGATCCTATCAAAGACCAACTTGAATCTCTCTTGGATCCTCAGAGTTTCATCGGTCGTGCTCCTGAGCAAGTTGACAAGTTCATCAAAGATTGGGTTCAACCTGCTCTCGACGATGAGGAACTCAAGGCAGTGGTCGCCAAAGGGGTCAAGGCCGAACTCCACGTTTAAAAATGTATGGGCGATGTGGTCGAATTAAAATGAGAAGTCAATGATATCTATGTGCATCATTAATGTATGTAGTAGTACTAGCTATAGTAAAACACAATGTTCATCTGTATCACCACCATTATTAGGCTGAAATCAGTACGAACGAAGGCACCTGAGCCTATTCAAGCGAAGACTGGAGTCAAAAGACGGACATATAGGTTTGTGCGTATGCTGTGTATTGACAGTCAACCAAGAAGCCATACTGTGGTATAATATGTTCCAATATCAAAGACAAAGGATCGGTGTGACAAAGCAAACAATAAAAATGGTATGCTGTATACGTAGAATGTGGTATAAGATCAATCGATTCGATGACGAAGATGTGGTTGGGATAGAGTGAAGTAGAACGCATGAAAATTTGGAGACAGACGATGAAGTTGAAATGTGGTTGTGAAGCACCTACAATTCCTATGGCTGCATCAAACGTGGCTCCCTCAAACTACTGGTCGTCGTTAGATATTTGATAGAGAATGCCAGAAGTAGGTACCGGCTCCAAGTGAGGTTTACGCAGATAGGAAAGACGTTCGGCAGAGGTAGAGGCAATAATGGGTCTGGGGAGAGGATCGAGAGGACACCCGACTTCGCATTTTACAGCAGGATACGAGTTGCGTTCGTTTGCAGAGGGTACTCCCAAAGTAATGGGAACTTGATGTCGCTCTTCTTGAAGCAAAACTGGATCGATCATAGTCGCTGAATGACGAACAGCAGAGGTAGAAGGCATGGATAGAGGAGCAGCAGAAGAGTCGTATCTTTCGTAGCTGATATTGGTAGCTTGCGGATATTTATGGTATCTTGCGGATTGGTATCGTGATGTGAACGAGCTCGAAGGACCATACATCGGTGTGGCGTGATACAAAGTTCCATCTGAGTAACCTTTGGCTAGTGAAGGGAGCTTGAAAGGAGTGACAGTTGGGTAGTAAGAGTCATTCGCACTTTCGACGCGACGAAGTGGGTATGATGAAGCTGAAGTAGACGCAGTTGGCCCAGGTCCTTTTGCCAGAGAGTTTAGCCATCCAGAGTCTGCAGAATTGGAAATAGCCGGGGAGTCAAAATGAGGGGCAGCAAAAAGCGTCCGAATGGATGGTAAAGTAACGCCAGACCTAGAGGGTTGCTTAGATAGCTCAGGTTCGGGAGGACCATCATGAGGCTGATTGAATGTTGAAACTCGCAGGGCCTCAGTAGATCGCCTTGGGGAAGAATATGGAATCTGAGAGTCGTGGAGCACCTTGGAGTGATTCTCCGAGACCGGCGTCTCATGTCCAGACTTTCTGATCTTGCTGAACTTGCAGGTTGGACAGACTTTAACGAATCTTGCAATGAGCTCCTTGGGGATCCAAGAATAATGTCGGTGAACTTCCGCGGTCGTGCGGTCACGCCCACCGTGGTTAGTGACGTTATGACAGAAGCACAGAATGTCGTATATTTGACTCTTGACAGCAACAGGAACTCCATTGTGTAGTACGACAGGTTTGGAGACCTTAGGATCAGTGTAGGCATCGTCGTGTTGCGGGTGGGCGTCTTCCGGTGTGGCGTCAGATAGCACAAACATCTTCCGAACCCAGTAGCGAAACTGAGGTGTCAATATAGTGACTGAGGTCGGCTCGTGCAAGACGTCCCATATATTGTCAAACATTTCTTGGGTTAAAAGAGCCTTCTCCTTCTTCTTATTATGGAGAGACGACATGTAACTTTGTTCCACTTCGAGGTACGTTTGTCTGGATGGTAGTCCGAAATCCTGGCTCGGCACCTTTGTGTTCTTTTCTTCAAACCCACTGCCAGGATCTTGCCGCCTTTTCGACGAGCTTAGACTGGGAGAGGAACTAAAAGTTGGACTTGAACTTCTGGCGGGGCTTGCGACCCGTCTCCTACTACGACTGCCTCGATTACGAACTGCAGGCATTGTTTGTGTGATAGACTCGAACGGAACCAAAAGGATGGTGATTGACGGTAAAAAAAAAAAAAAGGAAAACTCTAGGAAGTTGGGTTGCGCAGAGGGTAAAGAGGACGTCGTCGAAATCCAAACTCGAACCAAACGATACCAGGTTGGCGTTCCTAGGGCGCTTGTGTATGACGGCTTCTTGAACGTTTAGAGTCTTGAGTAAAGTCTCAAGTAAAACGTGATCAACGGCAATGGAGACAACGACCAACACGCTGTATTAGGATTGAAAGCGGTGTCTGATATTGAGGATGTTCTGGTCCGTGGTTACGCTGTTCAAAACCTGGAGGAGACCATTGCGTACCAGAATCGACAATTTGTGAAGTCAATTGACTGATATGACTTGTAGATTTAGTAGAGTACATGTCTGGGGAATGGTACGGCCTGCGAGACATAGTCAACCTGTGAAATCGACACCAATGAAATACCATGCTTACCCAGCGTCGGAAATTGCAATACCATTAGAATTGAAATAGTTTTAGTACTACGCCCTACGCTTCAAATACTTCTTCTCGATTGCCATGATTTGGTTTTCTGCACAACAAGGCCTGAGGACTAAGTAAGATATCATGTGTAAACGTGAAAGACAAAAGCTAGCTGCTTAGACTAGATCAATTCAAGGTTGTCGCAAGGCAAAGGCGCCATCTTCATTACATAAGCTGGCGCTTACGAATGAACTGCCAGTGCTTTGTCGCCGCCGCAAACGTTGACCTTTGACCTTGACCTCGTCGTCGGTCACAGCGACGACGCTGAGACAGGCATAATTGTACCGTGAGTCCTGCTAGCTTTGGTCTCATTACAGAAGTATATAAAAGGTTGCTCTCTCAGGTCTCGTCAACACTGGTTCTCGACATATCCTCATTTCCACACTAGACTACGTTGGCAACCATGGATCCTTTCTCTTCTTCGCTGCAAATCCCGGATGGATCATCTCCTGGTCCTTCGAGGTCTCAAGGATCCAACAGACCTGTATCGGTTCAACCGGTTTCGACCTCAACGGCCTCAGCTTCAGTTGGTCGAAAACGCGCCTCACATCAAGTTGTTTCTGGCCAGCAGGAAGAGGAACAACAACCTCAGTATCGCGATGTCTACTCACATCCAGCTGCTCTCGAATATGCCGCAGCACATCCCAAGCGTACGATCCCCAAGTTTGGGCCCTACATCCTTTTACAAACACTTGGCGAAGGCGAATTTGGCAAGGTCAAGTTAGGCTTGCACATGCAGTGGGGCGAGGAAGTCGCTGTCAAGCTTATAAGGAGAGGAAACATAGACAGTGCGACACGAATGTCTAAAGTGGAACGGGAGATCGATGTTTTGCGGGTACGTTTCTCTCCCTTGTTACCCGCTGTTAGAAGTCGAACAACGCCTCTCTAGAACCTCAAACACCCAAACATTGTTCGGCTTTACGATGTCATTGAGACAGATAAGTACATCGGTATTATCCTGGAGTACGCCTCCGGTGGCGAGCTGTTCGATCACATCCTTGCTCATCGATACCTTCGAGAACGGGATGCTTGCAAGTTGTTCTCTCAACTCCTCTCTGGTGTCTGGTATATCCATCAAAAGAAGATCGTTCATCGAGACTTGAAACTCGAGAATTTACTTTTGGACCGGAATAGGAACGTTATCATAACCGATTTTGGTTTTGCCAATCGGTTTGAACATCGTTCAGATGATCTCATGCAGACTAGTTGCGGTTCGCCTTGTTACGCTGCGCCTGAGCTCGTCATTTCAGATGGTCTCTACGTAGGTTCTGCGGTCGATATCTGGTCGTGCGGTGTCATCTTGTATGCCATGCTTGCTGGCTACCTTCCGTTCGACGATGACCCTCAAAACCCAGACGGCGATAACATCAATCTCTTGTATCGTTACATTGTCAGCACTCAGCTTACTTTCCCCGACTACATTTCTGCCGATGCTCGGGACTTGTTGTCTATCATGCTAGTTCCCGACCCTGCTCGCCGTGCGGATCTTGGAACTATCATGAGGCATCGTTGGCTCACTCCTTACCACGGTCTATTCAACAAGAGTGTGGATGACCTCGAGAGAGCAGCCATGGAACAACACCACCAGAAGCGGCTTGCTTACCAACGACAAATGCGACAAAGCAGTGGAGATGCACACGCTAGCAAGGTCTCGCGTAGCCACAGCGCTCGCACAGACGCATATAGTTCCCCATCTGTACCTCCCAGCGCATCATCACGTCATAGGCATGCTCAACCGGAGTATTTGTACGAAACGTCTGGTGATCAGTCTGTATATCAAACTGGTTCAAGAAGAGGCGTCAACTCTGCTATCGTTATGCCTACCGCGCCTCCTGTGGCATTGGATGACGACCCTTTCGCACCAACACCTTCTCAAGAGGTCCCTTCTATTGCTTTGCCCACTGGCACCCACAATGCAGAGGTCAATGGTGTACATGGCGTCCTCGAGGAGCAGCGTGCAGAAGTAGATGGAAGGACTTCAGAAAAACGGCCTGTGATCGAACCTGTCAAGATGTCGCCCGATCCCAAACGCACTAAGACTGGATTCAGACATACAATTCAAGTCGAGGTGCCCGAACCCGACGTCTCCACGTCTCATGGTTCTGCTCAGGTCAAGACTGTGATATCCAAGAAGATTATCGAAGCGAATGGTGCTTCTTTACCCAGCGACCGCCGTCCGTCAGGTACGGTTAAGCCCTTGCCCAGCACACCCCAGGTGGCCACGCCTTCCGGTCACCCTCAACAGGAGCCCGCCACTCAAATCGTCCAAAGTTCCATTTCAACAGAAACTGCTCCACCTGTTTCTATCGAAGTTACGAGCCCTCCTCATGCATCTAACGCAAGTACACCTCTTCAAGAGGAGAAGGCCATACACTCGCAGACACCATCGAATGGTTCTACAGGATCTGGCTCATCCAAGCAAAGTAGGCACAAGAAGGGCATCTCGATCGACAAGATTGGTATCACGAAAATTTTTGGTGCAGGTACAGAACCACAAACCAACGGGAAGGTTTCTCGCGTTCCTTCTCAACGATCCACTCCTGGGCACACGCCTTCCACTGAAACTATCACAGCTCCTAACGGTACCCCTAAACCCGATGTTACTCGCCGTCCTTCCACTATGCAAGTGGCACCCAGCCTCTCCGCGTCTACAGCTTCCGACAATGCATCGTCTAAAGCTCCCATGCTTTCGCCACCAGATAGTGTTTCGGGTAAGAAGAGTAGAAGAAATACTCTGACTGTCATGGTAGAGCCGTTCAAGAACAAGCTCTCTCGCTCTAGCAAAGGAACACCTGCTCACGAGACATCAGCGAAAGAGAAGGAGCCAGTACAGCCCGCTCGAGAAAAGACCCCCACTCCAGTCACCACTCATGAAAACTTACCGGAATTACCAGCGAAAGAGATCGTTCCTCCTGCTACACCTACTTTCAACGATGTCAGGGGGGAAGCAGGTCGAAGCTGGGCTGTACCAGCTTCAACCGTCAAGGCTAGCAAAGTCATGGGCTGGTTCAGATCGAAGAGTAAGGGTAAACCCATCTCTGACGAAACAGAGAAGGCTGCCGTTCCTGCCGAAACCAGTTCGACGCATCGATTACTCGCTCCCAATGTCGTTTCTGCTTCATCGTCCAGCAGCGTTAACAATTCATCCCAGCAGCAGCTCGCAACTCCTGCTACAGAAAGACCACCAATTGGCGGTCACTCCAAATTTGCCACAGAAATTCATACTCCTGGATTTGCAGATATCATCCGTGGTAAGAAGACTCCTGCCAAAGGAGCTCTTCGTGTTCATCACGGTGCTGTCGATACGACTACTATTACTACTGGTTCACCTCCGGAAGTAATGAAGCATGTCAGCAAGGTTCTCGAGGGAATGGGTGTGGAGTTCCAGATCGAGACAGAGTACAAGTATCGCTGCGTTCGACCGAAACGACGAAAGGTTGCTGGTGGTGTTGGTTTGGGCTTGAAAGATACAGGCAGTGGTTTGGCTGCGTTCACCATGGTTGGCTCTGCAGCTTCCAATGGGGTAAGTCGTAAACTGTCTGCCTCACTATAACTCTCTTTTAACATTTATTGCAAATAGGTCGATAAACGAGGTCTCCCTGCTCCCCCTCAATCAGCATTTGGCTCAACTGGTGGGATGTTACGTGGACTTCTCATGCGTAGACAATCATCACAGGTTTCCGCTACTTCAGTGCCTGCTCCCCAACCTATCGATAATGACGTTAATCCTGAGGCTGCTCTGGCTGCTGCCGCACCTACTGGAGATGGAACTTCACCTACTATCGAGCCCATTTATGGTGATACCCAAGGAGACCAAGGAGACGAAGTGAAATTCTCTGTTGAGTTGACACGTTTGGACCGTTTGGATGATACCTACAGTTTGGATATTCGTCGCATGAAAGGGAACTTGAGAAGCTACAAGTTCTTGTATGATACACTTAGAGAGTGAGTTGGAGTTGTCATGTTCTATTTTGTTTCAATTGCTCATGCATCTGTTCACAGGCGTGCTGATCTGCGACGGTAGAGCATTGGTTAATTTACACATCGACTACCGTTACTTATAGTCCAAAGCCATTCCAATCTGGTTACTGTGATTTTTAACATCTCCTTTTGTTCTTCCTCCCCATCGCTCGTTATTATACCTGCATTTAGGTCGATCCTTTTGAAGAGGAGGATCGATGTAATTATTACCCGATTTCTTCTTGTCTCGTTTCTCCTTGTTATCGTCTCGCTTATTTCATTTGTATATTCTCAGTTCTATTTCTGACTCATTCTTTTCTAAGTTGTCACGGATCCAAGCTTTCCAATTTCTATAGGACGTTGATGGCCTTTCTTTTTTCCTCTGTCTTTTTTCCTGTCCTTTAATCATTTCATTGTCAATCACCGGAGGTCTTTTGTACCAGGTTCATGTAGGAAAGTCCATCGAGTAACATTTCTTTTTATCATGCAATCTCATCTCCAATTTTCTCAATGTTTGTCCCATCCACACTCAGCCTCAATACAATCTCATTCCAGTTGTTATGTGTTGACTCGCAAGCATGTGAAAAGTGCGCAGTGGCACGGTGTATGGTGTGATCCAACTCTTCAATGTCAGTACTTATCATGTTCGTCGTTAACAAAATCCGAACATGGACTGATATCTGATATCTCAATGATGCCTGTTTGATTAAGTATAATGGTCAGTTCCATGGAAGAAGACATGGAGACAATGGTTATAAAAAGAAAATTAATCACTTACAGCTGGAACGTTTTGAGACGCATGATACGACTTTTGCGTGGTCGGTTTATTGGCATTGGTGAATGAATTTTTGGTGGATGTGGTTTTGAAAATTGTAAGCCAAATCCAAGAGGAGAATTACCTCCAAAACTGAATCTTGTCAGGTTATGGAATCCTCCAACGACAGAGGTGAAGTTGAACCCTCTTGAGCAGCTGAATATTATGAAAGTTTTAGGATTTTCAGAACCAAGTTTGTATACGTGATAAACATACATTTTGACTTCTATGTCCAATGGCCTAGCATAACAACATGGAATCGATTGACAGGTGAGCCAAAGAAGGAGACAGTATGCTAGAAAGAACCCTCGCATGTCTCGCTTCAGGCCGCAGACGAAGCGACAACTGGGAATGCACGAGAGAATAGCAGTAAGGAGGTTCCTCTTCGCTAAGGAATGATGCTGAGACTGGTTTTTGTGACTTCGAATTTTGGTGTTAGTAATATTTCGAATTCCATTGACATAGAGAAAGAGACTTACTGACCAGCACCACAGGAAGGAGAGTTCAAAGTTCGTGTTATCACTTTATATATCTCAGTTGGGACATCTACATCTATTCTGGTTTGACGGATCCTGAAGAAGACGGTCAATCATACAAATATCTTCTCCTTCACGTCGGAGCAGCAACCCATGGTGGGGGTACCCTACTTCCGGTCTTCAAGTTAATGATTTTTAGCGAACAGATCATGAAAGAGCTGTGGGTTGTGATTCGGAAAGATTGTCGTGATGTTGCTGGGTCACTTCTTCAGTGACTACCCGAGAGTTCCGAGTCAGAAGTTCAACTATCTATCTACGAAGCAAGGTTTGTTATAGAATGTTGATTTATTGTCGGTATAAACCCCTCAACCTGCAGTATGCGATAATTGTGAAATGTCGTTTAGTTGTTGGTATACGTGGGTCAAATTAATAATACGCACCTCATGGGATACCGAGAGTAGCTTAACGGATTGATTAATATCCCTGCATCTATAGGTACGTGCACCCTTCGGAACAAGTGGAAGTTCGGATGTCAAGTGCATTGCCTTAAGGTGAGAGGTGAGCACGCCGTAGTACGATAAAGACGCCTTCGTTGACCGCCGTGTGCAGAATCACTTGATCGACGTCTTCAGTCCACAATAGTCGTTCAAACAAGCGTGATCAAAATCTTGTTGGATCGACGCATACCAGCGTACATAATGATACACAACGTGGACTTCCATAATTCATGACAAGTTGCATGGTAAAAGCTATTAGGATTCTGATTCCATGCAATCTGTTAAGCAATTAGTCATTGTCGGGTTCAGGTGTGACTGATCTCACAAACTACACGGTGGTATCAAACGACACAATCGCTTCCGCTAAAGCGTCTGGTGTGGGTTTTGGTGCAACGACATCAACCCTGAGATTGAGCGTTTCGACGAGGTATATCGAAGTCGTGGGACCAATTGCTGCAATATGAGCTAGCAAGTCACTTGAAGAATAATTATCCGAGCTATCTGGTAGCATGAGATATTTTCGTAGGACAGGTGTGACGAATGCCGCGGCAGATGGTGCGAAGTAGACGATCCACTTTGCTGGTCAGAGAACAACAACAATCAAGGGTTGTCTAGATAGCTGACTATTATCACGTACGTTTTTTGCCTTTAAGATGATCCGTCAAGTCGGCCTCAAAAGTGGAAGACCCTTGTGTTTCGTAAACTTGAAGGTTGAGAAGCTCGACACCTCTTGTCCCGAGAATGGTTGGGAGTGTGTCTCGGTTCTTGTCGCCAGTGAGATACAGCATTCTCAACTTCCTAGCCTCTGAGGTTCCCTGGTCATGTTGCAAAGATAGTCCCTGATCTTCTAGGATGAAGTGAGCTAGCTTCTCGCTATTCCCTGAGGTAGAACCACCACGGATATCTTTTGGTATAAGTTTCTGGTCCGCAGCAATCTGACTGATATCAGAAAGTGCATTTGATGTAGCTTCACCGACCACATAGAATGGGATTCGTTGCCAGCCTGTTAACGTTTGCTTTAGCCTGATACCACAAAAAATGTTTACCTCCAACATTACCTTCTCCTTCAGAGCTGGTGTCTTTCACTACTTCTCGCCAAGCTTCACAGGCTCGAGCACTAGTGATTATCACACCATCGAACCCACTTTCTCTTCCACCAGCTCGCACGATATTTCTCAGCTCATCGAGGTTAACATGAACTGTTTCGAGTACAGGGATTGATGTGGGATGAAATCCGCGGGTTTTAAAGGCTACCTCGTATCGATCTGGAACATCTTGCGACGACCGCAAAAGTAGAACGTGGGCCATCTTCGAGAGGAAATTTTAGTCCGGTTGCAAATGCTAAGAAAGCATCGGATTTTGATGAGGCCAAAGAGCTTACTACTCAGATGATATCCTGAGCAAAAGTTGAGTCAGAGGTGAACATGGATTAGTTTGAAATCGTACTGCCAGAAAGCTATCTATGCTCCTCAGTACAGGCTCTTCAGCTTGAGGCTGGAAGTTCGAGTTACTGTAATCCAAGTTCAGGTTCAGGTTCAAGTTCAACGTTCAAGTTTTATTTCGTCTGGCGATTGGTAGCATAACGTGTTCATGCAGAACACCGGATCAACCGGATAAATTTACCCATTCGGAAGTTTCGGCCGGCGCGTAAGCTTTGTGGGGAAGGTGTCATTTCGACCAGCAATTGAATTGAATTCACAATCCACCAGCCAAAAATTATATCTCTTCCTCCTCCCAGCTCCCCTCGCCGTAGACTGTTTTCTTTCCTTCATTTAATTTCTCCAATTTATTTTCTTTAGCAATGTCGAAGAAAGAGAATCCAGTTCATTCCTTGATTGCAGGAACTACGGCAGGAGCTGTTGAAGCGTGAGTGAAATTATCACTTTGTGTTTCATTCGGATATCGAATTTACTGTCTTCAGGATTGTAGTTTCATAACATATCCAACTGAGTTTGTCAAGACTCGGTCTCAGTTCAGTGGAGGGAAGGTACAGTTTCATTCTGTTGAGAAAGTGGTCTTACGACTGACTATTCTCATACTTAAGAAAGAAAGCCCAATCACAATCATTCGGGACACACTCCGTACAAAGGGTGTAACAGGTCTTTATTCTGGATGTTCAGCGCTGGTTGTCGGTGAGTTTGTTTCATAGCTGGATAGTGGTTACATACCTCAACAAGGGTTTTGGCAGGAAATGCGCTCAAGGCAGGTGTACGATTTGTGTCTTACGATCACTTTAAGCATTTATTGGCAGATGCAGAGGTGAGTAATATCTAATTCTACATGATCGTCTTGATTTTGACTGCATTCTGACTGCTCGAATCAGGGTAAAGTCAGCCCTGCACGGAGTCTGTTAGGTCAGTTACCGAGCTGCTGCAGCTCTCAGTATACACTAAAGCTTGAATCGCAATAGCTGGTCTCGGTGCTGGAATGATGGAAGCGCTCTTTGCTGTCACACCTTCAGAAACTATCAAGTATGCATGCTCGGAGCCATTTAAAAAAGTGGACCAGAACTGACTTTCGTACCAGGACGAAGCTCATTGACGATGCCAAGAGCCCGAATCCGAGATTTAAAGGTCTCATTGACGGTACAAGTTGCATCGTTCGAGAAGAAGGTCTCCGGGGAATTTACAGAGGATTATTCCCAGTGGTAAGATAGTCCTGCTCCTCAGGACATAATGAAGTACTCATGTTCTTGTTCTCATCTTGTAGATGATGCGCCAGGGTTCGTTCATATAACAATTGAAATACCCTTGATAACTATATCTTAACCCATGTCCCTTATAGGTGCTAACTCAGCAGTCCGATTCACAACATACACAACACTCAAACAATTTGTACAAAGCACTGCACCTCCAGGTCAAACACTGCCTACCAGTATTACATTTGGAATTGGTGCTATTGCTGGACTAGTAACTGTTTACACTACCATGCCTCTCGAGTGCGTATTCTAGTTTTCACTCTGTACCGAGACATCTGATATCATGAACAATGTTGCTGCGTAGCGTCATCAAAACTCGTATGCAATCACTGACAGCACGACAGCAATATAGCAACTCTTTCCACTGTGGGTATAGAATCTTTACAGAAGAAGGTATTCTCCGGTTCTGGGCTGGTACCACACCAAGATTGGTCCGACTCATGGTACGTCCTATGCTAATGCACGAAATTTTTGAATACTTAGATTGTTTCTAGTTGAGCGGTGGTATCGTCTTTACCTCATACGAAAATATCATGCGCCTATTAGGAGGTGGACAAGACAAGAAGCCTTGAGTTTATTTCGTCGATGTCTTAGGCAGGCAACCTTCGATAATATCATCACATTAAAATTACATCTTGGACTCATTTGCGGACATTCCTACAACCAAATAGAGAAGCTGAACAAAATGGTCCTTGTTACAGGGACTGTTCATCATCATACACCGACGACAAAAATACAAGCAACTGAACTCCTGCATCAGGACCAAGTTGAACGCCACAGCTTGTCTCGAACTGTTTCCCTACCCGTTCAGCGTACCGTGCGCGTTATTTAATGGTAGTAGTTGGCAGCGAACGGTTTCACAGAGAGCCAAGCATCGTTCAAGACTTTGATAACTTCTTCAGCTGTATACATGCCATGAATCAGCAAGTCTTTTGGCATGAAACATCAATATTACTCGCGAAGTGGTCCTTTCTCCAAGTCAATCAAGTTCTACAATCGCGAGTACGATCAGATGTATGAGTTAATGTCCACAACTTGCGCAATATCATAGTAGGATCCTACCTGTTTGATATGTTGCAAACTGGATGCACCAATGATGACCGAGTCACCATATTTCCTCTCCATCATACTGTGATGAGAGACCCAACGAAGAGCCACTTCAGCTAGAGTGAGATTATACTTAGAAGCGATAGCTTCAACTGAACCAACGGCTTGGAAGTAATGTTCGTTCCAGTATCGGTATCGATATCCCTGAAAGCGAAAGGGTCGGTGTCAAACAATGAATATTAGCTCTTTTGTTGCGAATCAAAATTCATACCACTCCTTGACCATTCGATGGGTCGAATCTAGATCCTGGTTCAACTTTATCCTCGATGGACTTGTAACGTCCAGTGAAGAATCCACCAGCCACTGCAAGAAAAAGAAATCAACAACTTTTGAGCTTGAGAACTGTGAATTTAGCTCACATGGATTGAATTCAAAGAAACTGATCCCGAACTTGCGCAAGCATGGGAAGAGTTCCGGTTCAACACCTCTACTCAACAAGATATCGTTGAGATTGGAACATATCTGAAGAATGGACGAGAACTGCGAACCGATGAATAGCATTGTATATTCCCTGGTACACGGTGGGTAGAATGTAACCGTTCGTCTTGCATATGTAATAGATTTCGGCCACCTCCCATCTATAACCACCAAGGATCAGTACTTCCTGGCG
The DNA here is from genome assembly GCA_022606235.1 of Abortiporus biennis. Classification (NCBI taxonomy): domain Eukaryota; kingdom Fungi; phylum Basidiomycota; class Agaricomycetes; order Polyporales; family Podoscyphaceae; genus Abortiporus; species Abortiporus biennis. Next base: position 1,867,401 of record JABYQP010000001.1, on the reverse strand, counting down.
AACGGTTGGGATGAAGCACAAAAACTTACGACATGTAATTGCTGATACCGAATCTCTTAAACTTTCCTTCCTTATACAAGTCATTGACCGCTTTTAAGGTAACTTCATAAGGTGTAGTTCTATCCGGACCGTGAAGATAGAAAATCTCTACACAACTGCTCGCTCGTCAGTGTGTTTTCACCGTTGTTTGGAGCAGAAAATTATACGAACTTAGTCTTGAGTGCTGCCAATGAAACGTCAAGGTTTTTCCTGAGATCCTGTGTGGTTGAAGGAAGGTGAATATTTTATTTGATCACAGTGGTTGCGCTTTACCTCTGGGGAGTGTGTTGCTTCCAGAGAAAACGGATTCTTCATAACTTTCACGACCTGCGAAGAGAAATGAGTTTGCTTTTTTAATCAAACGGGTATAAATGACTATCATGGTGTACTTACAGAGTTGGGGTAAAGTTTTGTATCAATCTTGAGGCCACGATTTTGCCAGTCAATCTTGCCTAGGTATTCTTCGCTAGTGCCGTCTCCATAATTGCGAGCGGTGTCAACCTATACCCAAGTTGTCAAATTCCTGTATCAAGAATCCGAATGGTTCAGGTTGAAAGTGAGTACCTCGTAATGCCCATGGGCTTGAAATTCGTCCAAGATTGCTTCAACATCTTTCAAGCCGCTGACTCGGACGCCTGAATTAGAGATAACGAGTGAGTACCAAAGACATGTTTTCTTCAAGCCGCAGAGTCATGATATACCTATTTTGCCTGGTTCACCGAAAGTCATGGCCCCCTAGTAGTTCCATTCGTGGTTGATATGTGATTATGATTTAGAAAATTGGAAGACAAAAAATTAGTGGCGCTCACCATGATCACATTGAGTGCGCTCTTCTGTGTGTTTTGAGACATGGTCAACAAATATGATAAATGGATGAATGGTTGTCTCCTCTGAGGATATCCATGTTGTAGGCTTTTATACCGTCGGTGAGCCTGAACATCATTGAATTGACGTTCTTCAGCTGTCGTCAGCTCAACAGCGTCCGGCAGACGTTGTTTCAAGTGTAGAATCTGAATTGAAACAGGTAAGGATGTATTCACCGGTGACTTCGGATTTCACGACGGAGAATCGCACTTTAACCTGGATAAACTCTTTTCAAGGAGCAGATGTAATTCACACAAAACATCTCACCAATGAACTAATTTAAGAAATCACGGTTGTCTTTATTTCCGAACCAGGACTGCATTGCATTGTAAATCGTACAAACGACGGCGCTTCAAGCTTTAATGATAGTAGTTGGTGGCGTATGGCTTCACGAGAGCCCAAGCGTCATCCAACACCTTGAGAATTTCTTCCGCTATTACGAAGGTACATAGTCAGCAAACCGGATTTTATCATTAATAGCACAGCAAGCTTACGAAGGGGTCCTTTCTCCAAATCAATCAAGTTCTACAAGAATGTGTTATCAGCTGGAGCATCGCTGGCGAGGCACAAACGACGCCGCTCACCTCTTCTATATGCTTCACATTCGAGGCACCAATCAACACTGCATCTCCGAATTCTCTCTTAAGCAAGCTGTGGTGAGAGATCCAACGCAAAGCAATTTCAGTCAAGGTAAGACCATGCTTGGAGGCAACAGGTTCGATGAGATCAAGAGCTTTGAAGTACGGTTCGTTCCAGTATCTGCTACGGTAGTTCTTGCCTTGACCTTTCTCCGGGTCAAACCTGGAACCAGGCTCAACGCTTTGCTCGAGGGACCTGTACCTTCCGGTAAAGAAACCTCCTGCCACTGTTAAGCCGTTAAAAATTTACAGCTTTTGGTGAGCGGAATGGGATACCCACAGGGGTTGAATTCATAGAAGCTGATTCCAAACTTGCGCAAGCATGGGAATAACTCCGGCTCAACATTTCTGCAGGTATATGTCAGCGTTGAGATCTACAGCACGAGGACAATAGCAGAACTGACCGATGAATAGCATTATAGATACCCTGATAAGCAGTGGGCTGGATATATCCGTTAGACCTGCATATGTATACCATTTCTGCAACCTCCCAGCTAAAAAGTATATCAGCCCTGCTGCGACTGGATAAAAGGAGGAGAAAAATACAGACGCAGCGTAGTTACTGATACCAAATCTCTTGAATTTTCCTTCTTTGTACAATTCATTGACCGTCTTCAGAGTGACCTCGTAAGGCGTAGTGCGGTCCGGTCCGTGAAGATACCACATTTCAATGGAGCTGTCATCAAAAGTCATTTTCAAAAAGAACCATAGGTAGATGAGCGAGTTTGCGCACTCTGCATTGAGGGCCTTCAAGGAGATATCAAGGAACTTCCTCAGGTCCTCTGGCGAATGAGAGATGATTGTAGCACCGGGTCTCTGAAGGCGCTTGTTCGACTGAACAAGTAGATTAGCTGGAGTAGGATTGAAATAGAATCTAGTGGTGTGCTACTCACCACGTTGGGATACAACTTCGTTTCTACTTTGAGTCCACGTTTTTGCCAGCCGATCTTTCCGAGGTACTCTTCACTTGTTCCATTGGTGTATACACGAGCAGTGTCGACCTATGTCAACTTGGAATTAACGCTGGATATCGAGTCATCGACTCTTGGGTGAACAAGTACCTCGGTATGACCATGGGCTAGGAAAACGTCTAAAATTGCTTCGACATCCTTGAGATCGTGGACACGAGCACCTAAAACGATGATAAAGAACTGTGTCACTATACAACGCCATTCGATGCTCACCTTCTGTCCCGGCCTCACCAAAAGTCATGGCACCCTAGAAAGCTCAATGTCAGCGGGACATGACAGCCGAACCATCCAATCACCATACCATGACAATGTTGAGGGCACTTTTTTGTTGAGGTTGAGTCATATTTGTCTTGTGAATCTGTAGAGTGGTGCGAAGGGGTGTAGGGGAACGAAGGAGTACCCTTGAATATCATCGCTATTCTTATACCTGCACTCATGGGGTAAAGCTTGCGAGCATATGATGAAAGTCCGGCATATCTTATCATCTTGATTGTCTACTTCACGTGATCGCGCTGGGACGAAGGTTCGCCATTAGTATTAGTAAGGAAGTCGATCCTTGCCTGTCCTTACAATGAACGGTCCGAGAGAACAGAAAAAGTTGATGTCCTCGCTACTAGTCGCTACTCCAAGGCACAGGCAGAAACTTCATCGTGATCATTTTTTGTTGGAAAGTCATTCCCATTCCTCTAACGGTGAAGGTTTTGCTGCGCGATTCGTATAAATATACTAGTACTTCGAGGATTCAGAGTTGCGAGAGAATACGTCATAATGTAGATTGAAAGTGACACTCCGCGCTCGGAGGTGGAAGAAAAAGGAGAGGGTAAGGATGGCCTTGAGGAAAGTAAACGAAGTGTAAAAGAACTTTAGCTGCTATTATTTCAACGCCAGCACTCACTCTCATGTTCGGGTTAAGCAATTGAATAAGGAGCCTCTACCGCTTTAGACGAGCTCAGTATGAGCAGGATTGGAGTACACGCTGCTGCCTCCTTCTCGGATAGCTGATAGAAAAAAGATAGAATTATTTGTAACACAGATGAAAAGAAGAAAATAATCAAAATAAGATCATCCGCTATGCTAACGACATGATAATCAAAACGAAGGAATACTTACTAAGAGTGTCAGGAGGTTCTTGCTACGGACGATCGGGAGAGAGAGACGGTGCAAATAACACCCAACCTGTATGCACGGTGCTCGATGAATTCAACCTCTATTTTCGGCGGGAGTTTAACGGCTTCCACTAATGCAAAGGTCTGGCATGTAACTTTGACAAGTAAGCTACGCAGAACTTATAAGCATTTGAAAAGGGAGTAGGAAGTACTGCAGTCACCTCGACCAGAGACAGGGTTTTTCAAGGGTCTTGCGGCGTCGTAACACGGGGGTGGTGAGCTTTGACCTGTTTCAGCATCTTTCTTCTGTTAGAAATCCTGCTCACAAAGGTCCACTGCTCGCCCGCGAGATTCCCCTGCACTCAAAAGTAGCTGTGCACGAGATACGAAGAGAAAGGCCTGAGTGAACAGCTGTTATATTCTAGGGCTGTGGAGGGGGTGAGTTCTGTTCAACAAGGCTTGAGGTGCAGTTGTCGAGAAAAAGGGCTCGTCTCGTCGAACTACTCCGGTTGCACGTTGAGTGTTTTCATGGCGCTGGGATTGCTTGACTTTGCCGTCGACCAGGGAGTTTTTTTGTTACCCTAATGTCCGTGGAAAGATACACACTGTGGTAGACTCGCTACTCGACCTCCGTGAATGTTGGCGCAATATATTGCTTCGTTATCATAATGAAAGAACTTCGTTTCAAGTCATATCGTCAAGATGATCTAGACGTCCAAGAAACGGAGGAATGCCGGTTTGGGGTCATTGTGTTCGGTCCAGACCTTACCTGACAAAAGATAGGGGCGCATATAGGAAATACATACCGCATTTACCGGGACAACTGAGTGTTATGGGCAGCAATGTGTGAGGGAAGAAGGAAAATGAGTCTCGTTGCAGCGACGATGATACAATCCAAAAATCGTTAAACTACTGGGAAAGTCCTACAGAGCCAAAGTTAACAACCACTTTACAGCAAAAGCAAGATCATATTTACCAATACGAGAAACCTTAGGCGGATTTGCCTCCGTTGACCTTCTCAGCGTGTTGCCTCTCGAGATCGGCCTGAAATAAACCGTTATGAAAACATTGGACAAGTAGGATGTTGAGTCAACTCACCAACTCCTGCTTCTTTTGCTCAATCTAATCATTAGGAAGCATTTTAGAGGTGGTGCAAGGACAGTGAATATCGGAGAACTTACCGCCTTCTTCAGCTTCTCAATTTGAGCCTTCTCGTGCTCGCGAACGTACTGATCTGTGGAATAAAAAGATTCAGGACATAATCGTCGTAAAAACATGACAAAAAGCACCTTCATGAGCCTTCTCCTTTTTGCTACAAGGCGAAATTAGCACCATCATTCTACAACTGAAAATCCGATCTACTTACTGGAAAGCCTCTTCAGCATAGAATCTCCTAGCAACAGGAGCCACTCGAGGAAGACGACGAGCAGAGTTAGCGGAAATACGAGCGAGCATTATGAATGAGATTTGTGAGGGAAGGTGGTGAAGTTGAGGAGGACTCTACGAACGCGTTCGGCGAATCGGAGAATGCCGCCTCCCCGAGACCAACCGAACCTAAGTGTGACTCGTCCCAACACACAGAGTCACAAGTCACGTCACACTCTAACTCCCTTCCGACCATGTCCTCAACAATCCTCAGGCAGGCCTTCAACGCCGTATGTCTTTAACTTTCGATGAAAAAGTCGTAGATACTTATTTTGACAACAATATAGACTCGCGCTGCGTCGCGTTCGTGCGCTTTTTCAACTTCTACCGTTGCCAGACGTGGTACGTAGCTGGCAATTCACCCTCGCGAAAATATCCGACAGGATTTTGACGAGTTTCTTAATGCTGTTTGCAGATCTCGTCCAGGATATCTACATCAAGGAGTTGAAGGGATACAAGGCTCCGGTTGCTGTGAGTTCTATCGGACTTCCGAGCGTAGTATCTTTTGACCTATAAAACTTGCAATTTCAGGCGAAAGATGCTCACGTTGGCGCCGTAAAACAATACAGCTTGCCTCCAGTCCCTAAAGCACCTGTTCTCCCTGCAGACTTGGCTTCTGAGCTCGCTGCTTATGATGCCTCTGAGCCAACCGTCGTCGCTCAAGCAGCTCCTGCTGCTGCCGCCGGTGCCGAGCAAGTTGGAACAGGCGCCGACACCTTCCTTACCTTCTTGGAGGCGGATTTGCCCAAGCACGACGAGCATCACCACTAAGATATGGGACCACGGAGCGCTTTGTTGCAGAGGGGGATAGTTTGCTGTAGAGTTTGACTCTTCAAAATAAATATTCTCTAGAGCTTTCATTCTCCTCATACGGTCTGATCTCGAAGTCATCATTCTCTTTCATTTCCTACGTTCCCCCCTCCTTCAAGGTTGTGCTGCGGGGCAGTTTTGCATTGCTTTGTTCGCCCACGCTTGAGAAATGTGTCGCGGAATAGCGAGGACATATCAACCTGTTTTCCCTTCCTGACCGTTGCGGTAGGATGAGGGAACTCATTCGTCGAAACTAATTCTGTTCCATTTTTCTATTCAGGTCGGAGGGAACTCCAGAAGACGCAAGTTCAACTTTTCTCCAAGTTTCAAATGCGAGAGTCGCATATAGTCTTTCGATATAGCTGAGACCTAAGTTTTCCAGACTGAGGACTCACAAGATCAAGATTACGCATCACCATTCATGCCATTTCACTCTTTCTCGGTATGTTCTTCCTTCATTTCTCTTTCATTTTGTTCCATTTGGTGGACATCCAACAGGAGAATCAACAAGAGGTGGGGAATAAACAAGATCTTCTGCAACATTGATTCATTGCCGTACGGTCAGGCAATATTTGAATTCAACATTGACAGAGGAGTACGTCGGTCAGCTAGGGCGCCCTTCCGAGACTGTGATACACTCTTCCCTACTCCACAGATGTAGCAACGTACTCAACACTCATAACAGCTAACCGTTGTGCGCCACCTGACCACCTTCCAGGCTTCCACTGCATGGCTCCCCACATCTCGCAGAGACGGCATGTCAAAGACGTGCAGTGGCAACTCTGGCATTTATTTCCAATGGACCCACAGGAGCCTGCGCTCCGCAACTCGTTTCCATCGTCATGTATTCTCCTCCCAAGTTCCGATTCACCTCGAAGATATTCAGGCGCTTCCCATCTGCATGATGTCACCCTCGTCCTCCTTTACTCCTCAGCGGTTGAATGGGGCGAACACTGTGGTATATAAAGATCTCGGAGGTTGTCGATAAAGATTCACCATCCACCCATCCCTCATACTAGTCCAGGAAATATCTGAATATTACCAACCGCAATGTCTTCAACTGGAATTCCAACTACCAATGACTCAACTTTCTCTGCTCAACCACCCCCGTCTCACCATATCCATCGTGACTCAGAGATTCTCCCTGGGGCACGAGATAGTCACACTGCTGCCGCACCTTACGATGTGGAGACCACAAATAATGACAGGACGTGGAAGGATGCAAACCAACAGCGATATGGTGCAGGGACAGATACCGGGGCAGTGATGGCTGGTGGCCAACACTCTGGTAATCCAGGTTCAAGTATCAATGATGCTCATCGCCCTCTGGACGTACAGCCTGCACCCGAAGGTACTGTCTTCGTTGAACAATTTAATGCAACGTCTTACATTAACCTTCCTAGGAGGCGTCTCTGTCGGTGGACAACGTGATCTTCCAGAAGGTCATGCAGGTTTCATGGATAAGGTAGTCGGCAAGACTCAGAAGGTGAACGATCGGAACTATCTCTGCTTAGACCGTTTCGATTCCAATTCTGACTTTGAGGTATCATTTTATCTAGGTTGCTGGGAAAGCTATGAACAAACCTCAATTGCACGAAAAAGGAGAGTTGCGCGAAGCTGGTGGCAAGGACGCTGCTTTGGGTCAAGCTAGAGCTCCTCATGACTGAACGTGTCGCAGGAATGTCCTTGTTCACCAAACATATCGATGTACTAGTGTATAGAATATTTGGACACTATTAATCCATTTCATGAAAGGATATTAAGCTAAATGCTATCAAATTCGTATCATAAATTCGACATTTTTTGTGCTGGAACTTGAAGCTTGACATTCAAGTTGAATTCAAGTTTTTAGGTCGAGATTGGCTTACGTAAGACTTGGTCGCCTATGTAAATGTGAACAGCGAAGTTTCAGTTTTGCTTTAGACGGTCATCTTCATTTCTTTCTGTTTCTTTTCCTCAAAATATCGGCATCCTCACAGCCTCTGCAGGTCAGCAAAGGCGTACGTGGCGGATAAGCAGACGGTCACCTTGGTCGTTTGCTTCCCAATTCAAAATGATTCCTCTCGCTCGACGTACAGCCGGTCGTGTGTCGTATTCCAGGCAGAGTCTTCCACGGCCAGCAAGACTGTATTCTTCGCCTTCAAAACGGGTAAATGCAGAGGCCGCATTGGCTACGGAAACTCCCCTTCACTCAGCTGAACTGTACCCTCCTTACCCGACTACCCATTCGCAAGGCAAGCAGACGGAGGATGGCTTACCCATCGTGTACGAGGACATGGAAACCTTTCTTCGAAAGCGAGTTCCTTACACAATGCTTCCTACCCCTCTCCCAGCGGACCGTACATCGACGTTGAATGATTTTTACTTCATGGACTCTCCCACCCAAGACCAAGTCTCCATCATCGACGCTTGCTTGCACAATCTCTATGATGTCAACAGGGCGAAGGAAGTGTTCGGGCAACTCAGGAAGTCCAACAAAGGCGAAAATGTCCTCAACGCTCGACTGTACAATACCCTTTTGGAAGCCTACGTGGAGACCGCTACCTCTAAGGATACGGACAAGAAGAAGTACTGGATTGAAGAGGCCTGTACATTATACGAGATCATGGAGAGGGGAAGCGATGGTATTCATCCGACGGCGACCACATATGCCACGATGTTGCGTGCTTGGATACGGTTCAATCCTGAATCGGATACACCGGTACCGTCCACCGTTGGATTATGCACCCCGAAAGAGCTTCTTCAGTCATTGACGGACCGTCAAATCCCTGTTGCACTTGTTTTGTCGGATCGTTCGATGGTAGATTCGGAGGAGACATCCAAGATTATCCAATTGTTGTCTCTAGCCGCTGTCGATATGAACATGACGAAGGTGATTAACGAGCTCGGTTTGACGGAGTCATTGGGATCGACAATGCCTAACCCCTTAGAAAACATTCCGGAGGTTAAACCCGTTTTGAAGTTGAAGGTATGCAAGAAGCAATGATATTTTTCTCACACATTCCTGACGTTGGACTTGACAGAAACGACCGGAAGTCGTAGTCTCTCGCGCTGAGGATGGCTCAGTAACCGATATTGATTGTGAGCCTGACGTCAATGGCGAAACCGAAGAATACGAAGTCCCGTTCAACTTGGATAATCTACGAAGACACCTTGCGGACGTGATTCTTGCAAAACGTGTCCTTTCTGATGATGCGGCAGCGCGACAGAAGCTCTTAGAGTCTTCAGTCTATGATGTCGCTCAAGCACGTCTCAAACATCAGTCAGATTTATTCAATGAACTCCGCCTGTCCACTTCTCGTGGCTTAACTGACGTGGATCTACGAAAGTGGATGTGGGAGTGGCACCAAAAATTGCAGGTCAGGTTGAAGGCTGAGATACAAAACGTGATCGAGGAAGAAGCTCGTTTGGATCGTGGTGGTGCGTACTAACAACGTTTTTCCTTGCGAAGTACTTATTGTTTCCCAGGTCGAAATGCAGTCCGTCTATCGCCTTTTCTATCCCTTTTGAAGCCGGAAAAGTTATCTATGATCACGATCTTGGAGATTATGCACTTGAACGGTACCGGAGGTGTCAACGATGGCATGAAGACGGCTCGTGCCGTCCTATCGGTTGGAAAAGCTGTTGAGTTGGAATACAAGGCTGAGATGTGTCGGAAGAACAACATATCCTTCCCTAGTAATACCGCTCGCTCTGATTACGGATACTTCTCCGGCCTTGGATATCGCGACTTACATCAACGCCGTGTTGCAGCCAGAAAGTACATGGAGGATTCTGAGGAATGGACTACTGAGTGGTCACAGTTGGTGAGAGTCCGGGTAGGCAGTTTCTTGGTCGATGCGTTGATGGATGTTGCCCTTGTTACTCGAGTTGGATTTGACAAGAAAACGAAGCAATCTGTGTAAGTGTTTATTCTCGATTTTTCTTTGGATATCTGTTCATTTCTTGCTTGTAGTTCTGAGCAACAACCTGCGTTCTTCCATTCCTACGAATACCAGCGTGGTCAAAAACTTGGCGTCATTAAATTGAACGCTGCAATCGCGGATCGTATGTCTAAAGACAATGTATCGGATACGTTGCACCCTCGCCATCTTCCTATGCTCGTGAAACCCAAACCTTGGCTTAGTCATGACCAAGGAGGATATCTATACAATAAGAGTGAGTCTACGGAAATCTTACCGCTGATCAAATGACTGAACGAGACATGACACTTTTAAGCTTCCGTGATGCGTTATAAGGATAGTCAAGAGCAATCGTCTTACCTCCGTCAAGCTGCTGAGCAGGGTAGTGTCGAACTGATCTTTGCTGGATTGGACGTATTGGGTACCACACCTTGGAAAATCAACAAAGATGTTTTCGACGTAGTCCTTGAGGTTTGGAACTCGGGTGAAGGATTGGCCAAGGTTCCACCCGCCGTGTTTGATTCTCCGGAACCCCCGCGACCAGCAAATGCTGACTCTGATCCTGCCGCGAAGGCAAATTACCAACGTCAGATGGCGGAGTGGGTTCATGCGAAGGCAAACTTGCATTCCGATAGATGTAGTATCAACTATAAGATCGAAATTGCCCGAACAGTAAGCTCATCCAAAATTCACATTGACTTTGACTGACTTGCATATCATCTTAGTTCCTGGGCGATACCATCTACATGCCCCATAATGTAGATTTCCGTGGTCGTGCTTACCCCATTCCTCCTCACCTCAACCACATCGGTAATGATCTCAGTCGTGGTTTGCTCAAATTTGGTGAATCCAAACCACTGGGTGAACGCGGACTTAGATGGCTGAAGATTCACCTTGCTAACTTGTACGGTTTCGACAAGGCCGACTTCGAAGAACGTGTCACTTTCGTTCATGATCATTTAGATGACATTTATGATAGTGCGACAAATCCTTTGAAAGGGAGGAAATGGTGGGCAACCGCCGATGATCCTTGGCAATGTCTCGCATGTTGTATGGAACTTCATAATGCGTTGGAGTCTCCCGATCCTCTCGCATTTGAATCTTCACTTCCAGTACATCAAGATGGTACTTGCAATGGTCTCCAACATTACGCTGCTCTCGGTGGTGATGATCAAGGTGCTAAGCAAGTCAATCTGGATGTCACTGATCGTCCTTCCGATGTGTATACCTATGTGGCGAACATGGTCGAAGGTCTCATCAAAGAGGATGCTGCGAATGGAAATCGGATCGCGCAACTTCTCCAGGGCAAAATCGCTCGAAAGGTTGTCAAGCAGACGGTCATGACTACTGTGTACGGAGTTACATTTGTTGGTGCTCGTGAACAAATCGAGAAACAGCTCAAGGCTCGTGGAGATATTCCTCTTGAAGACTGTTGGGACGCTTCTGCATACATTGCCAAACATGTAAGATTTCGAGCTATGCTCTTCTGAACGTGCATCTGGCTGACAAGTTTTTTTGATAATCAGGTCTTGAAGTGTATCGAGAATTTGTTCGGTGGTGCGAAGGAAATCATGGATTGGTTGACTGTTGCTGCCCGTTTAATTTCCAAGTCCATCCCACCTGAACGTGTCCAAGAGTCGATGCAAACGGACGATAAGAAGAAGAAAGTGAAGACTAATCGGTTGGCTAAGGAACAGATGACTTCTGTCATCTGGACAACACCCCTTGGTCTCCCCATCGTCCAACCTTATAGGCAGTTGAAGCGAAAGCAGATCATCACTGCGCTTCAGTCCATCTATATCGCTGATCCCACCATTCCCGCGGCCGGTATGTTAATTGTAAAATCGTTCTGGTGTCGATACTGAATCAAACATTTTCAGTCAACCCTACTAAGCAAGCATCTGCGTTCCCTCCCAACTTCATTCACAGTTTGGATGCTACTCATATGTTGCTTACTGCTCTTGACTGCCGAGTACGTTCAACGAATTCTATGTTTTGTGGCGCATACTGATATTTGCTGTCTCGCAGTCTCGTGATATCACATTTGCCTCGGTTCACGACTCATATTGGACACACGCTTGCACAGTTGACGCTATGTCAGCAATCATTCGAGATACTTTCATCGCACTGCACTCGAGTGAGGTGCTCAAGAATCTTCACGACGAGGTAAGTCGTATACTTTTTTCACCTCTTACATTCTTTCTTACCAATGCTTCTTCAGTTCAAGGATCGTTATGCAGGCTTCAAGGTTCCTCTTGCATCTTTGCAAGGCGGGTTCCTTAAGAAAATCCTGTCTTACAAGCAGGAGGCTTCCGAAGACGACCAATCGATCACCGTCATCAACGGAACCGACAAGGAGAACAATGAACAGACAGATATCCGATCCCTGTTGAAGCAATACACAACATCCCGTTCACGCTCACGACTAAAAGCCGTTATCAATGAAGAAGGCGAAGAAGCTGATGAATCAGAATTGGCTGTTCCTGCCAACGGTCCAATGTCTAACAAATTCATCGAGCTCACTGAACTGTTCCCACCTCTTCCAAAGAAGGGAGGTTTCGACGTCAGCACGATCAAGAAATCTTTATACTTCTTCTCATAATGCTATGTTTTGGCATATTTCCAGCACTACACCCCCCGCTCTGTTATGTCTTTTCATCATGCTCTATAGTACTCAGTCACTTGCACCATCTATTCACCAACAAAGTCAATCGCTTATACATCATGTATCTTATTCACATTATAACTCATAGTAGTAACTAGATATGCATCGCTATAGAATGGATTAAAGAATTCTTTCATATAAATTGTTCGTGGTGCTTACTAAAGGAGGTTCTGTATACCAGCGCCTCTTTCTAAATCCAAAATTATATTAGTCTACTCGGCGTCTAATGCTGCGGGCCACTTTCGTTGAGACTGTTACCTACAGGCTGCAGCTGCCACTGGTCGCTGTCAACAACGACCTTCATGGGCTAGTAATCATTTTATACGACATAGATGTCACACAACTACCTGTCTACCAAGACATTTACGGTTTGAACAATGCAGATCAATATGGAGGTGAGCGTCCAAGACTCCCAAGTATTCCTTGCCAGTAAAGGTACTGACTGATTCATGCACCATTTTTACCTACCGCAAGGACATAATCTCAGGTTTCTACGACATGGGTTTACTTGCTGGCCAACAACACAAACTTTCAACAGTAAAAGGGATTAGTCCCTGTGCCTCGAGTTGAGTCTGGTATGGCATCATTCAAAATCGCGCTCCGCCTGAACGAGGGTAATTTGATTTGACTGGAACCGTGTAATGAAAAACAGGCAACTTGCACATTAACCTCCATCTCTTGACCTCTTCAGCGGACAGGATCCTTTCTCACCAGGCTTTCTTCCATCTGAAATCAAGAGCGACACAGGAAATCTAAACGACGAACAGTTTTACAACAGCGATGGCGCGTGTCTTCCACATCCCTGGCGTTTTCTTCCTATTCGCTGCCTTCGTGTTACTTTTCCTTGTCTCAATCTCACTGCCTTACCTTCCGGCTCTTGATTTCGCTCGCGTTCATTTCGGGGGAAATTCTGCGGCAGGTGATGTTGATACTGTTACCAACTTACGAGTGAGTTTCAACAATCAAACGATGTTGGTTGATTTTTCGTACTAACCGCCGATCTTAACGTAGTTTGGTTCATGGTATGTCACATGCTCTACTGTGCTTGTGTATACAGTTTACTGAAGTCCCTTCTGCAGGGGTTACTGTACTTATGACTCGTCTGGACATCGCACTTGCAGTGCGGCTCGTAACGCATATGCTGTGACAGTCTTCAATGGTCAAGATAGAAACACCTTCGTAACAATTGGCCCATCCTGGACCCGAGGATTGGCGGTTCATCCTGTTGGTGAGTTATCTCTTTTTCCCGCTCCGTTAGCTACCTCGCGACGTTCCCCGACCATGGAGCGCAACGAATGAATGCCCTATGACGCATCTCCCAGCTGTGGAGCGCTTTACTCCATTGGAAAGTTGGCAGATGCGTGTTTGGCAGGATGTCGTTCAACTGCGGATGTTCTAGCCTTGTAGTGCTTTTCATCGAAGGGCACAAGGTTCACCCGAACATCTCGGCTACATTTTTTGCATTGCATTTTTATTTTCAAAGACAAAATGTTCAAATACACCGACGTGGTTTGGGAAGTTGGCATACTCAGCGTCTGGTGTCTAACGGAGTTGTTATATTTTATTCTTTCCGTCCGAATCTCACAAGTCGTATGATTTACAGCTGCGGGAGTGACTTTAATCGCATTCCTCCTTTCACTCTCTACACATCTCACCTTCACGCTCTTGGCATCACTCGCGTCCTTCCTCGCCTCCCTCATCGCTCTGGTTGCATTCGCCATTGACATTGCCCTATTCGCATTTGTCAAACATGAGATGAACAAACTCAGCAACACTCAGGCCCATACAGTTCCTTCCGCAGGTGAGTACACATGTTCTCCCCTCAAATTTCCAGGGAATCTAATCATCTCTATTAGCATTCTGGATGACTTTTGTTTCCTTCATCCTATTGTTCCTGGCTGGTTCCACAGTATGCTTCGGTCGTCGCCGTGACCGTATGGCTGGTTCCACAAGTTATCCTCTTACGAACAAGACGTCCTGGAGGGAACGATTCCGTTTCAGACGTGCATAAATGCTTATTAGACCTTCACGAACCCTTTTTGGCTATAATTAACGTACGATTTACTACTTTGACACTAGGATGTGGATGTTTTTGCCCTTCATTTGCCTGGACCCTTCCTTTGACGTTTTCATGACTGACTCACTAATACCATCTGTTGTTTTACTGCAAGAAAACTTGGATATTTCTTACTGTTATACCCTAGATACGATTTGCTTAGAATTTAATGTTGCTTTATCCTCACCTTGAGCTGCGAACACAAAGGTACCCTCAGGGCGTGGTTTCATCCTCTTTGTCGTCAACATGTTACTGAGTAGCACTTGTGAGTCCTTTCAATATCTATACATCAACTTGAAGGCGTCGACTTCAAGTTGGCAATAATGAATACCGTGAGTACATCATGGCTCTCGCTAATTATAACTTAGTATTATGCAGAGTACTTCTGCATAATCATACTAATGATGTGGACTACATGCCCTACAATTTTGCTGCTTTTACCTGTCGCTCCTTCATTATTTTCGTGGCTGCAACTCGTATCATAGTAGTATACTGAATTCGGGTACTGCCAATTGATATTGATGGACGTATTATTGATTGGATTTCTTTTACCCTCCACCTGTTTCTTCCGATCATTTTGAGCTCTTGCTCCCGTTCATACCTCGGGGTATGGATCGTTTGATTTTTTTGCCTATAACAATATCAAGGTTATAATGCAAGGCCGAGATGAGAGGTCACGAGCAAGGCGCGTTGTTCACGTGACTTGTGTACCATATTCACGCGAATCCGTGGGTTCGCTTGCTTGAACTAACCCCATTCACGTTTCCCGTCTTTCCTGTCTTTCTTCCATCACCACCTATCTATCTTCGTCCCCAAATACACGTTAAAGCTAGGAACTTTGTTGTTCACACTCAAAGCTTTGTAGGACGCAGAAGAGTTTAGGCATTCAACGCCTCTAGAAACAATTCTAAGTTGGGGTCTTGAGCAATCTTAAGACATCGAAATGCCTCCCAAAGGTGCGAAATCAAAGGGTGGTGCCACCGGTTCCTCACAAGTTGTACCTGCTGCGTCGCAAGAAGGGGAACAACCGCGAAGGGTTCTGCAGACCAGAAGTCAGAAAGCTGGGTTGCAGGTGAGCACTTTGTTCCAGTCATTGTTTCATAATCTTCGAATCCGTACCAGCCAAGCCGTGATAATGTTTAGCACTCTCAGCTGTGAAATCCTGAGATATCACAATGTCTTCAAATGTCTCTTTCGTTTGTTTCCAGAGCTCCTAATCCATTATTGAATGTTCCGCCTCAATCTACTATATGGGGATCTACCCGTCTATACGCCACGAATGACTAACTGGTCAAACTATTGTCTTATTGGTCTAGTTCCCTGTTGGTCGTATCCATCGTTACTTGAAACAACGTACCCAGCACAATGTTCGTATTGGTGCCAAAGCAGCCATTTATACTGCAGCCATCCTGGAATATCTTACAGCTGAAGTTCTCGAGTTGGCAGGTAAGTTTACAGCTCTCTCTTCTCTTATATTGATGATACAAATGCTCAATTTTCCAACTCACAGGAAATGCTTCAAAAGATCTTCGCGTGAAGCGTATCACACCTCGTCACCTTCAGCTTGCCATTCGTGGTGATGAAGAGCTTGATATTCTCGTTAAAGCTACTATCGCTGGTGGAGGTCAGTGTCCTTTTCTTCTTTGACAAGATGATTGTTGGTTTTTAATTTGGATTGTAGGTGTCTTGCCATTCATCCACAAGAGTTTGACTGCACCAAAGGGAAAGAAAGGGATCGTGGAACCTGCCCCAGCACAATGATCAACGATATCTTTGTTGACCTTGAACACTTCCGGAACTTCTTTTGATACCGTCGTCGAAGGATTCTATTCGACGGTCATCGTATTCTTCGCTTTCATCCGCTTTTATCTTTGATTGTGTGCTCCTATGTATTTATCAACAGTTTCCCTTGTTGAGTTTGTACAATGTTTAAAGGTTGTTGTTTCTGTCATTATTTGCTTCGTTCTATTCTATTCCCGAGCTCGGATCCTGACTCAGTTTGTCCTTCAAAGTAAAAATGTTCCGTTCATGCATCATGAATCATGTAACAGAAGTACGAAATAAAATATTCTCCTGCGGAGATTTCTACTTGTTTCTACCGGTGTGAATCGCACGTCACGTGTCACAGAAGAGTCACGTCCGAGGTCACGGTCTTGGTTGAATTTGAACTTATACTCCTCTCCCTCCTCCTCTCCGCCCTTCTCCGACTAATTCATTCCAGTATGAAAGGGCTTATTTATTCTTTATAGAGCTCTCCCAGGAGATATTCACTTCATATTGGTTGTCACTGGGACATTACTTCATTACCTCGCATTCAGTGTACTACCAATCACTGCAATATCTTCAACTTTCGTTGAAAGAGAAGCTACAATCGAAACGACAGAGCACGATTGAAGTGTGAGTAGCAACACCTGATCACTATTTCAGTTTATGTAGTCTCAAGGTGAAGTTGATATCCATCCACCTCACGCTTTTTCGGTGGACTCGGAGCGTTTTGTCGTTTTGACAATCCAAATCACTTCAGGAGAATGACAAGGTCAGCCTGTAATTCAATTGAAGGCCCGGGACATAAGAATCGAATCCACTATGAGGAAATGCATTTAGTAGATGAGCTACGCGCGCCGTGTGGGACCTCAACCTTTCTGACTACTTACCTAGCTTCCAAATCCAGTGTGCCGATTCCGGGGCCGTGCCAGCTAGGATTTTGTTTTCTCGTTTGAAACATACTATATGGAACCATCGCAGTACCATTTTTTTTCAGGTGCTTATTTCGAAACTCCAGATCAGTTGTCAGCCCGGGAAGTCATGATTCGTCCGTTCAGTATATGTTCCATTGTCTCAACGTATCAACTGCCTCATGTTTTCAATTGGCCTTTTTCCTCCAGCTCGTCACTGATCATCGATGGACGCAACCAGTCCGAGCCGATCATGTCACGCCCTTTTATTTTCAGGCTTATTATGTGCTTACAATCCTGCCTTCAAGAAACAACCATCTCGCGGCCTGAACTTCGGTGCAATCTCATTTTTCGTAATCCCTCAATTTATCGTTCTCGACTGATAAGCAGAATTTGCCCGACTCGGTCGCACCGTGTGTTTCTATAGGCATGAAGCTCCCACTCGAAGATGGTCGGCCCAGTTTCATTGAATACGAACTCAGCATGCTCTCTTCATCCAAATTGTCGCCCGCATAATTTCCTGGTATGACGGGCATATGCCACCGCACTGACATCCGCAGCAGGTATATTTGTACACCTTCCGTTAATCTTGGGTGGGCTGGTATCAGCATAGTATACGAAAGAAAGAAACCATCATTGTCATAGATATGATGCTCTGTCAAGCTCACAATGGTTTCAATTCTCAAAGTGAGCAGCGTTTTATTATTTTGGAAACTATTGATATCTTCAGCTTTATTTTGTATTCGCAGATGGTGTACCACATGAATTGAATACCCCTTCGGGAACATTGTAGATGGGTCTCGGTATTTGGTTATTTTTGTCGCTTCTCAGAACTACAATATGGAGTACAAATCACTTGGCACCATTGTCTTCCTGCATTGCTTCACTGGACCTTTTCCAGGTCTCTTACATGACGGCCATGAATTGCCTTGCTCGTGTACTAACTTGAATGCCGCTTGCCTAATTGTCAATTCAAGTTTCTTGGTACCATGACGGTCAGTAAATTCTATATAAGACGCACCAACATCTACCCTCAGGATCCATCTCCAAGTTTATCTCAAATTGCACTCACTCTACGCTTCTCAACTCAAACACAAGACCTCAACAGCCATGCGTCGTTCATTCGCTCTTCTTCCTCTTTTTGTTTACTTTGTATCTTTGGCTTCTGAAGCTGCTGTGATTCATGGTATGTACTATACATTTCTCTTCTCTAGGGAACGCAATACGGCTTCTATCCGATCTGACCATCTGTGTTCATCTTTTCACCTTTTCGTAGGCCGCGCCCCTTCTGAGATCGTCTCTGGGACATTCATTGGGGATGAACCTAGGGTGTCCGCTACTGCCATCAGCGTTGAGCCCATCGTTTCTGCGACCATCGTCAGCGACGAACCCATCGTTTCTGCCACCGCTATCAGTGTAGAACCCACGATATCTGCTACATTCATCGGAGGCGAACCCACAGTATCTGCTACCGCCGTCAGTGTCGAGCCCACGGCTTCGGCGACATTCATTGGAGATGAACCGACAGCAACTGCCACCCCCGTCAGTGCAGAGCCCACGGCATCTGCCACCTTCATTGGGGATGAAGCTACGGCATCTGCGACCTTTGTTGGTGACGAACCGACAGTCTCTTCCACTCCTGATAGTAGCGATGAGGCCACTGCTTCTTCAACTCTGGACAGTGATGTGCCGTCCGCTTCTTCCACCCCCGACAGTGACGTTCCAACTGCTTCTTCTACTCCAGACAGTGATGTACCCTCCGCATCCTCCACTCCAGACAGTGATGCACCCTCCGCTTCTTCCACCCCTGACAGTGGCGGAGCGACTGCCTCGTCCACCCCCGACAGCGACGTACCATCTGCCTCATCCACCCCTGACAGTGATGTACCCTCTGCTTCTTCCACTCCCGACAGTGATGAGCCCACTGCATCTTCCACTCCTGACAGTGATGAACCTACCGTGTCTGCTACCGCCATCAGTGTCGAACCCTCTGCTTCTGCCTAATTCACGGTCGCATCTGCAGCTGGTAGTAGTTTCATCTGATTCTCCGACTCCACTGTTCGGTGGCTCCGAGTGATTGTGTTACGTTTCCGGTAAAGTGGCTCATTATTTCAATGGCGGGGATTTGTTACTGGCGAACAGATTTCTCTTTTTCTCTCTCTTTTCATTTCAGATTGATTAGTGGAGAGTTATCTAAATCATTCTTCAAATTCTAGTACGTGTGCTGACTGTTTGGGATTACTAGAAAAGAAGTTTTCGACACCTATTCAATCGGACTTTTTTTGTCTTATTCACTTGTGCAGCGTATATACTCTATTCGACTTATGCGTTGATTCATGTTTTTAGACTCAGAGAACTTGTTGGATGGGCGCAGATTATTTGTGACAAACTTTGTGACGCGTGACCCGTAAGGTTTGTTTGTGATGCGCTGGCACTATCCGGCAGTTTTCTTTTCTTGAAGTTACTGTTGTCACTAGGTCGACTTGGCACCGTTACGACTATGGTATTCAACGATGCTGATGCCCTCGAGATTTAATTGTCACCGAACCTCACGATCCGAAGTGCTGATCTGCGTGGACAGTGCTCCTCAAAATGCCCCCAACGTTGAGATGAACCTGATGCATCGATGGGTACTGACACTCGGAGTCATGGTGGACATGTTGAATCGCTTCTCCTAGTGGTGTGTTGCTGTGGTCAGTTTGGAGCCCTCTTCTTGAACAAAGATACTGACACAGTTCACACAGACGCATGAAATGGTCTTCTAAAGTGATGTATCCTCACCTACTACATCCATCCCAAATGCTTCTCAACTGCCACACAACACGAGGAAGAACAAATGTGTAAAAAACGCGTTCAAATTCTTCCTCTCCTTTATATGATGGTGTGCTCGTATCCGGCACCTGTTTCCACATGCCAGCCATATAAAACCCCATTCTCGAAGCCTACCGTCTACAGTAAGTATCCTTTGTGAGCTAAAATTTGACCACACTATTCCGAAAGACCTATCTAGACTCTGGACATGCTTCTTACACTTTTTCTTGTTTTTGATTTTGCGTTCTTTGTCATCTCGGCCCATAGCGCAGTAGTGGCTCACAGTGCGTACCCAAATCTCTCCAATATAAGATAAATGCTGATACTCGATGCATAGATTTTTCTGGACCAACTGATATAATCTCCCCGACTTCAGATGGAGCTGATACTTCTATCTCTTTCATTGGATTATCCAGTAGTGCATCTGTAATGGAAAGTACAGCGGCATCGATAACCAGTGGATCCGGAACATCCGGTGGCACCGCTACTATAATCTGTGTTCCCATAGCCTCGCCGACACCAGGCCCTGCCGCTACTACTTCTGAGTCTGTTGACTCTTCGAGCCTCCCTACCACAATAAATCCAACCAACCCCGTCTCGTCATCATCGTCGTTCTCAGAAACTATCGCAATCACTTCTTCCGATCCCGACATTCTCTCCGACGAGCCTTCGTCTAGTTTTCACCATTCATCTCGAGGCCATGTCACCTCTCCATCTCTGGCTAATTCGCCAGTCACATACACCAGTGCCACCACGGATGGTTTGGTTACGGACCTCTTCTCAAAGACTAGATTATCGCCCACTTTTGATTCTTCATCTGCTACTCCCAGGACAGCCTCATCTGGCAGGAATAACTCAGATGCTGCATATATTTGCTTCATTGTTGGAGGCGCTGTCACTTCTACAGCTGATGTTTTCACGACACAATTTCCCAGTAGTTTATTTTCGATCTCCTCTTCTGCAACTCCTTTGCCTTCTTTTTGATTTTCTACCTTTGAGTGAAACATCTGATGGTTGCTTTTGAAGCAACCAACAATGATCCATTTCTGTTTCAGCGGTGAGGGGGTATATATCTAGTTACTAGTGTATGAGGCTTTACGACGCAGTATTTTGAATTTCATTTTTCTAGCGCAGTTCGTGAAGTACTTGTGAGAGTTGATACATTTGCTTTATTGCACGATCGCGACCAGTGCCATTGTCGACTAGGACTCAGGCTAAATTATCTTTGGTGGATTAAGAACAAGTTACATATGAGTGCACGTCCTGAGAGCAAGTTTGACATTCGTTGTGTGACTTGTGTGAGGTCTGCAAAACATCTATCCATGATCTTCGGTAGGCCAAGCAATATTTGTTTAGAGAATCTGGAAAGTGTTCGCGGCCACTCTTTGCCCTTTGCAATCCACACTGACTCTCACAGTCACCGGCGAGCGCCTACCAACTTAGACTGCAACCGCTATGATACTTACCACCACCGCTATAGCCGTCTAGGTGTTTACGCATATGACTCAGATTGAATACATCTTTAAAAACAGGTACTGTACTTACTACATTATGCCTTCTCCTCCTCTTGGAACTACAACTAGGCTAATCAATTTATATGGAATTTAGATGTACTATTCAATTGCAAGTTATGTGTACACGTACACTGCGCACACAAGAGCTCAACAACTTTTTGTACTTGCTGGACTCTGTGACCTTGAAGCTTCATATCTGAACCCAGATACCGACCTATGACTGTCAACAATCCCCAAACATGGAAATCACACTCAAAGTTTGACATTGTGATATGTAATTGAGTGGAAATACTCCATCTTCCAACTTTCCATACGGGCATGAAGACCGCATCCGCAGCACCATCTGTTACTGTTGTATCATCGTCGTACAGTATTGTCGGGCTCTTGGGCCACCCTTCTCCCTCGGACTGCCCCATGAAGTACGTGCCGATTCCGAGCCGATTGTTCGTCGCGGACTCGGAGTTGCCTCCCCAAAGTTGCCGATGATACTTTCTCATCTGCCTCACTAATCGTAATGCGAATAATTACAGGTAGGAGTTTATAATCATTATACGAAATATGAGTGGTAAGAGGCAATTGCCGAACATGATCTAGATTTGTTCATAGCAAACTTGAAGCCGATACTATGATCCCTTCCTCTACTCTGCAAGCCGTTGAATGCCAACATGTGTGCGACGGCGATACATGTCCTACAGTGAATAACATGCTGACTTCACTAGGTTTCTCATTCCTATAAATTCCCGGACTTCACCTAAACAAAACCCAGTAGACCGCTTCCCCCGTAAACAGCTCCCATCCTATAATCATGCGATCCTTCGTTTTATCCTCCATCCTCTTGTACCACATCAGCACTGCTGTTGCCGGAGTCGTCCCAAGGCAGCTGTCTTCCAGCTTTGTCACGGTTAGCCCTGTGTCTTCAAGTTCGAGCTTTGTTGGTTCATTGTCCTCGAGCATCGTTTTGGCCACATCACCGACTACCGTCACTGCCGTTGTATCTAGTACTGCCGTCGCAGTGTCTAGTTCTTTCGCTTCAGCCTCTCCCCCTGTGGTAACTCTAACGCTATGTGCTGCACAACCAAGTTCCATAGTTTCGAGCGATGTACCCCAATCGACATTGCTTTCTACTGTTACTGACGGCACCGGTAGCACTCAGGTGGTTACAACAATCATCGCCCAACCCTCTAGTGCGGTGGCGTCTGTAACACCTGTGACTATCACAGAGTCCTCAGCTGCACCGAGCGTGAGCAGCGAATTCGTGACTGTACCCACTGTTACATTCTCGTCTTCATTTGCCTCAGCCTCTCCAGTCACAGTCACCAGCTCTGCAGTATCTTCCACCGCTACAGGTACCATTATCAGCAGCTCGCAGTCGGTATCGAGCATCGTGATCTCAGGGTCCGCAGCCTCATCTTCCTTCGCGTTACCATCCTCCTCCGCACTCTCATCTTCATCCGCCTTCATCACCCAAATTCCTATTACCACCTCGGTGTATACAGTCACTGGTACGAACGGTCATCATTCAAAGGTCACCACTGTCATTGTGGAGACTGTACCAGTCACCTCGCCTACTACCGTCGCTACTGGTGTTACATCCGTAATATTCGGCACGACTGGAGTCCCCGCTGCGAGCACTGTCACGGTTTTCGTTCCATGCGGTCCTGCGACTATCATTAGCTCTGTCATTCCTACCACCGCTCCAACCACAGTTAGTGTCATTGGTACCGCCGTATCTAGTGCTGTCAGTGTTACGCCTAGTAGTGCGCCGACCATTGTCAGTGTTGCACCTAGTAGTGCGCCAACCACTGTCAGTATCGCTCCTACCACGCTCAGCATCCCCGCAACCTTCACCACCGCATAGATGACAGTCTCATCAGGTGGATATGGACGCAGTATTACACACATACATGTCTTCTTTCGTATCACCCCCAAAGAAACGCCTATCTGACTATCGTCATTCCCTTCGGACTTTGCACTTCTCTACTACACGATTAGGACATTTTTAAAATTGTATACCTCTTCGAAAGATAGCTTTCTTTTTGTTATCTCTTGACCCGCAGTTGGATGGATCTATTATTTGAACCTGTTCGGTTTTCTGTCTGTAAATGCGTCGTTTGGTTTACAAATTGCAACTAGGCTATCGTTCGAAAGCTGCTTGTTCAATCAACCTCTCTCGCGGTTCAGAAGCTCCGCACCAAAAATGTCCTGAGTTTCGACATGATTCTCATCTCAACAAAGTAAGAGGTATATATTCTACACGATAAAGAACCATTAGAATGTACATTTATCGAACCAAACTTCTGCAGTGTCCCTTACATCTCCACCCTTTCTCTGTCTCAAAGTCTCTTCATTGACAGTCCCGAAAATCCCAAATCCTTTCACTTTATCGTGCTCAATGAGAAACTTAAACTCTGCCTCCGCTTCCCCTGTCTCCCATGTCTCGAAAGGAGTACTGTCTTTACCGTATCCTTTCGGGAAAAGGTAAGTCATGATGCCATTGAAAGTGTCGCCGTTCTTGTGAACAACACGAAGATGAGAGCTCCATACGTTGTTTCTTTTGCCGTACAGAGAAGGGATAGTAGAGTTGAAGTTCTCGAATGGGGAAAAATCGGAAAGCACTTCTTGACAATATGCAGATGAAGATGATGGGGCGCAGAGTGTGATGTTCCCGTACCCTTTATCAAAATAGGTACCCACATAATCTTCAATTGATAACGTCGGTGCTGACTGAGAAGCGTTTTTTACATGCTCAGGATTTCGCTCAATGTGATTTCTGTTAATTCTCGGAAGTTAGTCACAGTGATTATGTGTATGATGACAAAGAACACAATACATACTGATGAATAAACGATCCAGAATTGAGGTCCACACCAAGTGCATCCTCAAAGGATCTCAGAAAAATGGAGGTCATTTCCTTTGTCTTCTCATCTGCATTCATTAAAACGGCAACACCAATTTTCTCTCTAGGCATGAAGCCAACGATGGTTGAAAATCCAGGAATGCCACCGGTATGGTATACGATCTAGGTGCAGAAGAAAGCGTGAATACAAGATTGTCGAAGAACGAATGGACTCATACAGACCTCATGCCCCTTCAAAGATGTTCGCATCCACCCCATCCCATATCCCATCACAGAACCGAATAAACCGCTGCTTTTACCGTGAATCACTGCATGATTTGTGGTTACCTCGCTAATGACTGATTCCGGTATGACAGTCTCATTGGTAGGAGGGTATATACCCGAGTTAATCAAAGTTGTGAGCCATTGAGTCTGGTATGGTTTTCAAGTTAAGCACAACACGGCGGTAAGAGTACAATGAAGTATGATTGCCTACCAAGTCTTCAACATTCGAGATGACCCCTCCAGCACCCGCATTGAGAAGGACCTGTTCATCAGAAAACCAGGTCGGTATACGTCTCTTAAATTTAGTCCAAGATTGGGTGAGTTTTCCATCTTTTGAAGCTTCACTCTCGGAAAACATTGTGGATGTCATATTAAGCCGATGAAATATTCTTTCCATGGCGAAGCGTGGATATGTCATTCCAGCATATTTTGAGATTATATAGGATCCTAACATGTACATCTGTGAAATAGTGGAGATTTAGTGGCCTGTGTGACCGACAAAACTGAATAAGAAAAAGAACCTGATTGTTGTAAGACCATTGTTGGCGAAGCTCGAACGAGGAGCATAGATGTCTCATCCTGCGGACGACCTGGAGCAGAGAATCATCCCGCCAGTAGGAATAATCGTGACTTGTATTGGAGTGTCACTCAATCATCTGTAGCTCAATTCAGACCGATGTTACCTACCGTGGTAAGCCAGATACGTGGGATAAGACATCGCGAATGTTTGCCATCTCTGTGGCCCATTTATTATCCAGCTCCCAATCGTGTGGAAGAAGATCCGCGATTTTGGTGAACCAGTCAAACGAGTGAACTCCATCAGGTAACGAAGTTATATTTCTACCGTGGGCAAAATCGTCCATGAGAATGCCCATAGAAGAGGACAAGAATGCTTTCGATACCGAAGCAAGGATGTAAGATGTCTGTTCGGAACTGTGTTGTCAAACAATTCATTGAATCGAGTATTTCAAGACTTACGTCGATAGTCATTTCATCACCATCCTCAGTCTTATTTCCCCAAGCTCCACACTCAGCATGTCCATCTGGAAGAACAACTCCTACAGACACACCAGGAACTTTGCCTTCTCTTCTCACTTTCTCAACAAATCGCGAAAATTCTGGAGTGATGATGGTATTAGGAGCAGAGTTCAGATAATCATTATCTTTCAGCTTCAGCACCATTTGCCATGGAGCTATCAAGGCAGTGGCAACCAAAGTCGCCAACGACTTCAAGACGAACATGATGGTGGTCGGCGTTCAACAACAAGTTAGCTATCACGAGAACATATGGATTGTTCAACAGTCTACCAGATGTTATATTTCTATCAGAAGAACGCTGTCGGTTGATGCAAAATTGCTGACTTACATCCAATGATTCCAATCCCAAAAATACACTCCTCCTCGTTGAAGATGGTGCTTTTAAAGTCAATATTCAAATTGGTCACACACTCTGCTAAGTTCGTATACAGGTAATACTTGAGTCTTGCCAATATAAGGGTTAGTAGGTGGATGGATTAGTACACGAGGATAAACATTGGCAGGCTCGTCGACGTCGAGCACTGTGCTCAATTTGCTCCTCATTGTCAGGCTTTTCTTCGAAATATTCAATATTCAATATCCATCTTTTTGGTTTGTATTTCAGGTATCGCACTTGGAGGAAAATGGAACTGACGTTAAGTTTACAGGAATCATCTCGGTTATTGACCAACACTTGTGAGTACCTTCATACGACGAACTTGATCAATTTCTTCTCAACTTCGCGCTCGAAATAGTGTAATCTGGTTACTACAGACTATCACGCCTCCTATTTGTATGCTTATAGCTCGAGGGACCCCACAATTGTGTAGAAATGCCTCCAATCAAACTTGGGATGGTTGACCTCCATGTCAATGGCCTCGATGAACAGACCACGAACGACATGGTAAGAGAACTACGGAGCCTAGTTGCAAGGAAGCTTGGTGCGTACTTGAATGTTATTCTTAGATTCATGCCTTCAACTCGATCACGGCAGGTTGGGGCGACACCACCAAGACGCAAAAGATCCAACCGACTCGAAAGGTAGCCGATGCTCTCAAAAGCAAGTCGTACTTCATTGCTGCCTCGGCGAAATACAAGGAGGCTGCTCAGATGCTAGTGGGTGAGAATTTCAAGATTCCACTCCCTCAGAATGCAGAGTCTGGAGGGTACGTTTCCGCGAAGTACCAAAGTTTGGGGAATGAAGAAATCGTGTCGCTGATGGAGTGCTACAATGATATCGCGGAATGTCTACAGAAACAAGGAGATATCGAGGAGGTGAGTTGGTCATTTTATCTTCCATCGGTATAAATCTAACCGCATTGTATCAGGCTTTGGACTGGTTGGAAGAGGTGCATGTCATAGCCATGAACTGCATGTTCCACCCCGCCAAAGTTGATTTTGGTGAATACAAGCTTGTTTTCTTCTCCTAATCAAATGTCTGATTCGAGCTTCTCCAGATTGGATCGATTGGGACCTTGTGTATGAACCTTTTCTCTTTCAACGAATAAGGGCTCTGATACTCGGTTCCGACATCTTCCTAAAGATAGGAAATACTGCTAGTGCACACCATCGGCTTTGGAGAGAAAATTCTCACAAGAATGTCCTGACGCAGGGTGACCTTCCTCAGAACCGAGTAAACGCCATCACAGACGAGACGAAGATCACCACTCTATGCCAACTTCGCCATCCTGACCCTTCCATTTCTAATAAACTCACTCTTACCCATCCAAACCTCCAGGTCATGGGTTCTTGGGAAAAGCTCACAATACCGGGAGACAAGATAGAATCGAGGATGGGTTTCGCTGGGTTCGTTTGGCACAGAAGGATCTACATCGCTGGTGGACAGAAGGACCTGAAAGAGCGTTATCGAGACATCCAGTGGATCGACATGGACACACTTGATGGTTGGCATAAATTACCAAACAGTACTTTCCCCGTTCCCTTCAAGCGTACAGGTGATTTCACTGGCTGGGAGATGGTAGTTCACGATGACAAAGCTTACCTCTTCCGTGACGTACAGAAAGTCCATTACTTTGATTTAGTAGAGGAGAAGTGGGAGGTCGTTGACACCAAGTGGATAGGTCCTGATCCATGGCCTTATTCAAGTTTACTCTGGGTATATCCTGGTGTAGTCATCTGCCGCGACAAAATGTACGTCTTTGGTGGCCGAAGTGTCAACTCACCGATTGGAACCAACGTCTGGACCGTCTTAGACTTGAAGACATACGAGTGGAAGAAGTTGGGTGGGTATCCCGGTCCAACTCTTCGTCCTGACTTCAATACGCCAGGCCCACGAAGATCGCCAATTATATGGGTTGAAGGAGAAAAGATCTGGTTGCAGTTCGGTCTGGCAGATCGTGAAGGTGCAAAGATGCTCAAAGGGCAGTATGCCGCAAAACAGAGTCACGTGTATGAGGACCTCTGGAGTTGGGATCTTGACAAGGAAGAATGGAGACGAGAACGATTAAGAGGAAATGTCCCTTGTCCTCGTGCGGGCGCCGCATACACCTACGTGAGTATAAACAGGTAATCTATCCTCTTTTTACTTACTGACTGTCTGTACAGAATTCGGTGCTCAACAAAACGATAGTCTTTGGAGGGTTTCACCCTGCATTAATATCAGCACACGATGGAGAAATATTCCAATTCAGCCTCCTTGCAGACACCTTTGTACTCGACCCAGCTTCTGACGAGGTCACCGGGCCTAAATGGAAGCAAGTCCTCACTCCAGGATTCCCGACTTATAGAATGGAGGCCAGGTTATTCTCCGATCCTGTCACTGGACGAATATTCTTGTTTGGGGGTTGCACTGACCCTACTTTCGTTGTTGATAAAGTTCGGAGCAAGAAAGGTTACATCCAAAGGAGCTTTAGCGATCTATGGACTTTGAAGTTGGATATCCCTGGAGGTTTCTTCAGAGATGTTGACTTGGAAGACGAGGCTCGCACAGCCCAAGCAGGTCCATGGCAACGATGCTTTACTTGCGGTTCTACAGGTCCGTGGAAGAGATGCCATGGTAAGCAGCTTATTATATCTTCACATCCTGTTCTCTCTTTTGATCTCGTCTGTCTTTCTACTGTCAGGATCCTGCAATGGTAAAGTATTCTTTTGTGGTTCGGATTGCCAGGCTAAAGGATGGCAAGAACACAAAGAGAAACATGGCTGTAGTAAGGTGCGAAGCGCTTGATCATCCATACTAATATTGGGACGTGTAGCTCGATACTTGTGCTGTACTGGTACCCGTAGGTCAATGGGAGATTCGCAGATATGCTACTGTCGTTTTATTCATTTCAGGGTTTTATGTATCCGCATATTCTCTATTCTCGTGGCAATACTTTAATATTGTCATAAACAGCATATCGCGAGTCTGTCGCCTCAGAGGACCTTATTCAGTGGTCTCTGAGGAAGACCTCTGTATTCGTAGCTTATCCAGCTGGTATATACACAACCTGTAACTTACACTGTAAGTAGAACACCAATGAATTGTGACAAACAATCACGTGGTTTTGTTAATTGTGGAGTAACGCGTTACTCGGGGTTCAGAGCGCTAAAATCCAATTATCCCTTACTCTACTGTACTTACTTCTGTGAACTGGAACCTTCTCTCTCCTTGACATTCTACTCACTGCAACAAGAACTTATAAAGACAGAGTTCAGACGCGATGTCTGAAACTCCAAAGCCGGAGAGGAAGGCTTCGAGGCTACTCCAAGCTTTAGACAATCCAAACTATCTTGGTGATCAACCCGAGCCAGTAACTCCTTTCACCATGGCAGCTGGGTTGAAACGCGCAATAGAAGACGACGATGAACCGAGTCTACCAGGGACCTTGAAGGAGGATGGTCCTAACAGTTCCAAGCGGAGGGCGTCAGGTCTTGGAATTCACCAACAGAATGTTCTTTCAACGCCAGGTACTTCGGCTAACGGTATGTCCACTTCTCATGATTCTCATGAAGTCTATCAATCTGTTAAATTGCGACTTTCCCCGGTTCTCCCTATAGATCTCAATCCATTACTGTCCCAACTGCTTCGCGGAGAAAACCCCGACTCGTCGTCTCTTCGAGCACGCTATGGAGCGGGTATTGTTCCAGGGATCCCGTTTCATTTACGATACGACGACGAGTCTTTAGTTAGCAAGATCGACTGTGGTGGCTCTGACCAGGCAACCAGGTGATTGGAAAGATATCCTTTTGAGTTTACCTAACTTACGTCGACGCAACAGAATGGCAGAATTCGTAACGCAAACAATTGACAATGCGACACATGGATTCACTGTGCAGAAAGCTATGGAAAAACTAGGGCTGCGAGAGTCTGTATCATTTGATGTTCTACCTATTATTCTTATTAATGATAACGGATTCAGCAAACGAGATTTGATTCCTGGCATGGAAGTACGCTTGTTGCCACACCAAACGATTGGAGTAGCATGGTATGCAACTCAGTGAAAATGCTCACTGCTTGTTCTCACTTCTTACAGGATGGTGGACCAGGAGCGAAACTCGAAAAATCGGGGTGGGATCCTTGCGTATGTATATAGTTGATCTCACAGTGGTTTTGATTGTGCTTACACTCAACTTTAAAGCGACGATATGGGTCTCGGTATATGCCACCTTTCTTTTAGTAAACACAGTATTGAACAGACCATATGTAGGAAAGACCGTTCAGATGATAGCTACAATGGCGATAAATCAGCCGAGCGACGAAGACAAACATCGAACTACACTCGTTATTGTACCGGCCGCTCTGCTGCTCCAATGGAAAGAAGAAATTGAGAGCAAAACGAATAATATCTTTGATGTTCATATTCACCACGGCAAAGATAAACTCAAGAGTGTTTCGGCATTACGAGAGAAAGATGTATGCCTCTCGCTATTGGCTTTGTTCCTTTTTGACCCTACTCTTCATCTAATCAGGTCATCATTACTACATACCAAACTTTGAACCTTGACTTTGCGGTTCCAGGAGATGTTGAAGAATACGAGGAGATGGATTGGCTATACCAGAATGGGTCAGTGATGCGATGTTATTTGACCGACCGTGCCAGAGTTGATAATTTTTCAGTGGCCATCTCGCTCGCATGAAATGGTATCGAGTCATCACCGATGAAGCTCAGTTCATTCGTAACCGGTTTGTTGATAGATTCCCTTTCATGGATCCCAGTATGCTGAGATATTTTCAGTGCTACTCGTTCAAGCAAAGCGGTAGCCATGCTTCGCGCCAAATATCGCTGGTGTTTGACTGGTACCCCCGTCACAAATACGCTGTAAGTGCTGATCACTACCCCTTCCTTGTTTTGCTAAGTTGCACTTTCACGCAGCGCTGATATCTACGGTCTCATTCGATTTGGACATTTCCGTCCTTGGAAGTAAGCGTTTTATTAACTGAACAAAGGAGGTATTCATTGATTGAACTCTGAGCATGTAGTCATTGGGAAGACTTCAATTCGTATATAGCCAAGGTTCAATTAGAAGATGCCCCACTTGCAGGTAAGCTATTTCTAATGTACAAGGTCGACTGAGACTCACTACATACTGGCAGGTCTGAGAGCTCAAGAAGTTTTGAAGCCTCTACTTTTGAGACGAACAAAGAATTCGCAGCTTGTGAGTATTTCTTACTGTAAACTAATTCATCTTGTTGTTCACGTGAGGAGGTTTCCTGATACAGGAAGGCCGGCCTTTGCTTGAGCTACCACCGAAGGACATTGAACTCGTGATGGTCGATTTTTCTGAGGATGAGCGTGAGGTATTATACCAGTTCTATCACTACTTCCAGTTTCAAGATCTAATATCTTTTCATCTCAACTCATCAGATCTACCAGAAATTTGAACAGAGAGCACAAATTAGTCTGAATAAATTTATCAGGAATCACAGTGTTGTGAAGAAGTACGTGTATGATAGGTCCCTTTTTCGAGAACTGCTGCTAACCTTTTTCATAGCCATTCTGCAGTGCTTGTATGTTCCTCGTAGACAAATCAAGTTGCCCCAATCTCTGATGTTTTTCTTAGGTTTTGATTCTCCGTCTTCGTCAACTATGCTGTCACCCAAATCTTATCCTGGTGAGTCGTATACATGATTACCACCACTCCTTGCCCTAAGTCGATCTTTAGGGTCAATTGGAGGACCTTGATGATCCCACATTGATGGTTGGAAGCGATTCCGACAAGGAACTTTCCAGAGCTACCAAGGCCATGGGCTCCTTATGGGTACAAAATGTATGTAGAGGATTTTTTGTTCTTGTCACGATGGAACCTGAGCTGATATTTTCAAAAAGATCAAGCGCAAGTAAGTCATGGTGGAGGAAAGGCGTTTGCGGTGTCGTTATTAATACTCGAATAGATTCCTTGAGAGAGCCAGGGCATCCCGCTTCGACTACGATGATGAAGATGTCGACGAAGAACCTACTTGTCCCGTATGTGGTGATCGTGAGTGTTTTATATCGTTCTAAAATTGTAGGCAACTGAATCGAACGGATCAATTCCAGTCTTTATGAGCGATACGGGACGAGTGCTAGCATGCGGCGATGAAATTTGCTTTGGTGCGTTCTCTGCTCACAAAGTTCCGAAGTTGCTCTGAAATGTTTCAACTAGATTGCATGATGGACCTTAAACAAGCACCGATCTCCCATGATGGTATATTGTGCGTCGGCTTGAAATATAAATTCCCTTGACAATCTGAATATATTGATATTTCCGTAGCGGTTATGGTGACGAGAAGGCCAACATGGAAATAGAAAAGCAATTTGAGACTGCAGCTGCTCAAGGATTGCGGCCTTGTACGTGTATGGATCCTTAGGTAGAACCCTCAGCTCATTTTATTTCAGGTCCGACGTGTAAGAAGATGATGGACCTTGGTCCGAACAAGACCTTCAAATCCAGCGCATTCGAACCTTCGGAAGAAGATTTTAATCTTGCTCGTCGCAGTCGAAACACTTCCACGAGGCCAACTCCTTCCCGGGCCGCCTCTGGATCGTCATCTATGCTACAGAAGTCAAACAAGATCCCAATGCCTAGCAGAGAACTTGATCTAGATGATCTGCTGGATATGAGTGACAGCTCAGACGAAGAGATGCCCGACATCTCAAGCTTGATCAAGAGTGCTCAAGAGCAGAAGTCTAGTCCCGGACCAAGGATCAAAGGGAAAGGAAATAAAGTCATCATCGACAGTGATGATGAGAGTGATGGCGGTGTAAGTAGTTTATAGAGTGTTCATTGTTTCAGAAAGGTGACCCAAAAGGTTTTAGGATATCCTAGATATTCAACTTAACAAACACAAGCAAAAAGCTGCTGCATCTCGATCCAGTGTTGCCCCTTCGCGTTCAAATAATTCCGCAGATCCAGGTCAACCTCGCGCTGAAGTCATTGAAACATGGCGTCGAGGTGATTATAATATGGAAGCAAGCGCGAAGATGCTCGCTTTAATTGATTATTTAAGAGAGTGGGATTCTTGTGGTGATAAGACCATCGTATATTCTCAATGTGAGCCTTTTGACTATATACCTTCAACCCCTTTCTTGACACTGTTTTCAGGGACTTCGATGCTCGATCTAGTTGAGATTCTGTTCTCTAGACATGGTATTCAGAATTTGCGATATGACGGAAAGATGAATCGTGAGGCGAGAGAAGCCACGCTCGCTAGGTTCCGCAAATCTGGAGGCCCCAAAGTCATCCTTGTCAGGTACTTAAACTTATATTTCCCTGCCGTCGGATTCTGATGCAACTTCTTCGCAGTACAAAGTGTGGCGGTGTTGGACTGAATCTTGTCTCAGCCAACCGAGTCATAAAGTAAGTTGGTCCATTATGAAGGCAGGTAACAAAAACTGACACCGCACAGCTTGGATCTCTCTTGGAACTATGCCTCTGAATCTCAAGCATACGACCGAGTTCATCGTTTAGGCCAAGAAAAACCTGTCTTCGTGAAACGATTTGTTGTTCGCGATACAATCGAGGATCGGTATGCCTTGAAAATCGTTTCAATCGCTGCGGTTCAACCTAACAGAAATGTCTGTGCCTTTTGTAGTATGCTACAACTCCAAGATACCAAAACAGGCCTCTCGGATGCAGCTCTCGGCGAAGGTGGTGGTATCAAATTACACAAACTCAGTGTAAAAGAGTTGCGCACGGTGAGCATAGATCTTTGGTTTCAGAAGTAATTCTCATCTCATGATTTTCCGTAGTTGTTTGGGGTGAAGAACGCTGATGATTAGAAGTTTCTAATATTCTACTACATTCGTATGTTATCGTATCGTTATCGGCTCTTTATTTCTTATTGTACATTTCCCCCATATTCCAATGTTGTACATGTCTTTCTGAATTATGTACCTTACTAGATTTCCCAGTATTTTCTTACCTGCCCTCTGCGTGACATGTGACATCGACAACTCCGACCACCTTGGCTCTAACTTCAACAAACTTCTCAAGAATCCATGTACACGTACTGCAGTACACTGTCTAGTACTTCCAAGAATTGGAGCTGGAGATTATTTACAACACAGTTGATCCTGCGCCGCTGCATAATATTAAGAATAATACTACTGGAAGTAAGTTACGAGTACATGACTTTATTTAAATTATGATGAATTTATAAAAGCAATTGCACGTAATTCCATCATGCTGATCGTAAATGGGATGCAGCACGTTCACTCCTCCGGAGTCCTCGTTATGCATCTAGCTTCAAAGATGATTTCATCATCCTCCTCCCAAATCTCCATCGTCTGAATATCACTGGTAGCCAACAAAATCATTTCTTTTCTCAGATTCTGTGCTAGCGTCTGCAAAATCGTATCTGGAATGCCGAACGAGGGAGGATCCCACGGAAGTACCTGTCCATGGGTAGGAGGTAGGCGAACTGTCCTCGACAACTCTGCGGATTGCAAATGAGTGAGAGACACAATGACACATAGCAGACGACACACCATTGGACATGCACTCTCCCAGTAGGTTGCACGTGCGGCAGCACATCTTGTTCACACCAATTGCACAGTTTTCGGCTTCTGAGAAGAA
The DNA here is from genome assembly GCA_022606235.1 of Abortiporus biennis. Lineage (NCBI taxonomy): Eukaryota > Fungi > Basidiomycota > Agaricomycetes > Polyporales > Podoscyphaceae > Abortiporus > Abortiporus biennis. Next base: position 1,832,790 of record JABYQP010000001.1, on the reverse strand, counting down.
ATCAGTCTATGAGAAGAAACGAAGCACTGTCTGTTAGTTTTCTGAATTTGAACATTTCACGAGGAGGTAGGGGGCAACGTACCGTACTTTGATAGGTCCTCTCATGTCCAAGATATATGGGTTCCACCTCCGCCTTCATCAGCAAGGCCATTAATCCTGCTTCAGGATGCACTCGAAATGGCCGAATTATCCTAGGAATTTCGCAACGCCGCTCGATCGACTGGAGGATGATTTCTTTTGCCTTTGGACGGTCAACATACTCGGGGACGATTTCCGCTTTCAAGGAGTCGACTATTGCACGACTATTTGTCCTGACATCATCTAATGCATCGCTAGAATATTCCGGAAGTCGGACGAGAAAGACCTCAGGCAACTTTCCAATCCTGTTCGCTATGCGAGAAAGCTTGATAACTGCGCGTGCGGCTGTATGCCATGCTACCAATGTTAAAAGGTACCTCAATGCGCAAGATCCAGACCCCTCGTTCCATTCAGACTCTGCAACTAAATCAGGGACTGTAGATAAAAACATATAACCATGGCCACAACGCACCTGATTGAAACTGATCAAACTCGGCGGCGGCGGCGGCCTCAGAGGTGTCGTCGGCATCATCTGCTGTGGACACATCGCTGGATATGAAGCGATAGTTTTTGTTACCTACACCAACGAGAAGATGAGGAACAGCGTGAATAATAATATCATAGCGGCACACCACTAAATGCTGCTGAAAGTGATCGTGTTTTATGAAATGCATCTTGCACTTGACGACATTTCAAGATAGTGTCAATGCAGATGAGATAATTTTGAAGTGTCTCTAATGATTCCTCGTCGTTTTTATCACGGAGCTCGTGGGCAGCAGACAAGAGTCTTCCGAGACATTTGATCCAAAGGTGTACGCCATCATCGTGGCTTGGGAACCCGCACTCGGGAAGTTCTTCTCGGAATGACTCTGGGATATCTATACGAGGCGAGGCGAAGACTTCTTTCGTATTTGGCGACCAATCCTCTATGATTTTCCAAGGTGAAGGGCTCCAAGTCGCGGCGACGACGTTAAATCGAATAGCTATCCTTTTACGACACTGAACGATGAGCCAAAAGAGAAAACGTGTGTATAACTTCACTGGATCTGGCGTTTGTGTTAGGAGGCGCAAGATGCCAGCGGTATCGCACAGATGCTGTTGAAAAGGAGGTCCATCAGGCTTTCCCAACCTAACAGCGTGAAGGTGATACGTTGGTGTTATTGTAACAAAGTGGAGATGCGACTCACGAGGATGGGTGCAGGATACTCTCATCAGGACTCGGTTCAACTTTAGTTATATCGTAGGGCAATTGGACTGGGTCCGTCGTATCTGGGCTTGACGAGACGGCGACGACTGCACAAAAGTTCTTTGGCGAAATGTGACCGGTGACAGCAGAGACGAGCGAGTGAGGCATGCCGGTGTTGAGGATGGTCGAGATGTGTTTGAGAAGGGATAGCCCATTACTTTCGTTCCTGTCATCACGAGGAGGGTATCCACCCCCGTATTTGCTGAGAAACAATGAGAGAGCACGAATGGTCGAGATGGCTGTTTTGCGATCCATGGTGGACGAGGGATGCATATTGAATTTCGAGCAATTATTATCCCCGCTATTATTACCTTTGCAGGAGAAAACTATAATAATACCACATGTGTGGATTTTGAGGCACTGTATCCGGAAGAGTCAGTGCAAAACAAACCGTGACTCTGAACTCAGGCTCATGCAGTCGAAAACTTGGAATGAGTCAGGCTTGAGTCCGAGTCACTGGGACATTGCATGTGACACGTAGTTAGCGTGACATGTAATGTGTGACAGAACAATAACCTCAGTACTGTACGAGTACAGAAGAGACTGATCAATTGAGTGGAAACTCATCACAACGACGCTCAACGTCCGAAATATGCGAAGATGAGTAGGCATATCTCACTACAATCCAGGTTGGCAACTGAATATATGGGACAATGATGCATGGATATCTTCAACAATTTACGCTAACGTCTAACTTGATTATTGAATAGCCAAAGATGCGAGTTGAATTATCGAGGTCGTGAATTGAGATCTACGAATACAGGCATCAACAGCAAGATATATGTATATACCTCCGAAAAATGAGAAGAAAAGAAAGTAAATGGACGAGAAAATCCAATAAGTACAACAAAACCATTTAAAAGCATTCACACCAATTACATTGCGAAACGACGACTAAAACAATCCCAGTAAATCCTCACTAGCAGACTGTTGTTTCTGTGGCTGTGGTGGTTGGGGTTGTGCAACAGCGGCGCCGAATGGTGCAGGTGTTTGTAAAACAGATGGTGTGACAGGAATACCGCCTCCTTGCCCACCAACACCCAAATTCAACGGTGCACCACCGAAAACGCCTAATCCACCATTAGCTGCAGCTGGTGGTGCTGGTGAACTTGAACCAATCCCGGCATTTCCGAAAATCGACACCAAGTCGTCTAACGGGTTACTCGATGTGCCAGACAGCAAGTTGGTAGCAGCAGGAGTAGACGCCAAGACAGCTGTAGCGGCTAATCCCGAAGGTTGGTTTGAAGGATGATCTAAATCTGGTTCGTCAAAGTTGAGGAGGTTCTCGGCTTGTTGACCTTGAGCGACGGTTTGGAAAGCTTTTTGAGCTGTTTGTTTATTGTCGGAAAGTCTACACATACTAAGTTAGCTTCATTGTGTTGGAGAAAGAGAAAAAAATGGTAACGTACTCCGAACCAGCTTTAGGAACAGCATCAGCACCAATCCTGCCTCTTCCGACGAAAGTCTCCGCAGGTTTATGGTACACACTAGCAAGACTTGATATTTCGCTGATAAGTTCCTCCAGCAATGCTGGAGACACAGTTGTCCGCGGGAGCGTAATCGGCGGTCGTTGAGCCAACACGACAGCCTGCAGATCAAGTTATTTTCAAGGAAACGGATAACGGACAGGAAAAACATACCTTAGCCGCCCCGGGATCCGTTGAAAGAAGACGCCAATATATGTACGCGCGATCTCGTACATCAGGAGAATCACAGTCCTTTGTTGCGGTATTCAAAACACGTTGAACAAGACCTTGTGAAGTGTCCGGTTTCCGTAGGAAAAGCTTCACAACTGCCGTAAGTGTCTGGAGTTGTACCTGGACCGCAGCGTCATGATTAAGAACAGAAAGTTGAGTACCAATTTGTGATACGCACTGGGTATGATTCCTCAGTGAAGGTATCGACGAAAATACCTAACAATTCATCTGCGTTGTCTATCTTGTTAGCATATTCACCGATGATCCAGATTAATGATGCCTTGGCCTCTGGTTCATCAAGTTCATCCAGGTTCGCGCAAAGTGTCGGGATTACTCCTTCGTAAGTGGATGGATATTTACGGAAGATATCCTAGAAGTAGCCTCATTAACAAGACATCTGGAGCGAAACAGGCGCTGCATACCTTCATGACGACAACAGCTTCTTGGACAACATAGCTAACTCGAGTGTTGATGAGATCCAGAAGGACGTTGACACATCGTTCTGCAGCTTCATCGATCTTGATAGCAGTTTGGCCGATTGCTTTGATGCTCCTTCTAACAAAATCCACATCTACTTCTGAAGCGTATCTATCAGCAAACCACGTCAATTGCAATGATCTCCATAAGATGCAAAATGTCACGTACTCTTTCAGTTCACTTAACAGCGCGTCGACGTTGTTCTCTCCAGCAAGTCGAACCATTATATCCAATTTCTCAACCTTGACGTAGAGTGGGTCATTGTACTTGCAGAAGAACACTCGCATCTCATTGGTGAGAATATCGGAGCGCTTTTGCAGAAGGAGATTGATGTTTCGAAGGGCAACCCATTGCACTTCAGGTGGATTTGACAGAAGTGTCACGAGTGGAGGCGCCATTTTGCGAATTAACTGTTTCTCCAGGGTTTCAGATGTTATTCCTCGCATATGCACCATGATAGTCTAAACAAATCATTCAAAGAGACGCTTCTACACTGTGGCATGCGAACTTACCTTGATAGCAGCCAAAACAACACCTCCATTAGCATGTTGGAACTGTGGAACAACACGTTCACATATATGTTCGCTCTCTCTATCGTCCTGCGTTTCATAGCGAGCCAAAGCATTCAAAATAGCCACACGTCCCCATTCAGAACACTCATTGAGCGCTATGAGGAGCTTGTTCAGGATGCTACTTGTGATGACGAAGACGTCGGTAGAGTTTCCCGCAGCGGTAGCAGCAATATGAATATCTGTCAAAGCGGTCACCGTGTTGGCTACGACCTGCGTCGGTCATGATCTCTCACTCTTCAAGCAAACAGAATAGTTACAAATCGACGTACCATAGGGTTACTATCTGCAATCATCTCTCGCAATGTCTCCAAGAATCCATTCTCAATCACCAACTCCGGTTTCAAGTCGTAAAGCTTCGCAACACAGAGCGCTGCCGTCTTTCGAACGTAGGGGTTTTCATCATGCAAGCATTTCTGCAACGGATCACAGAGGTAATCAATGATTTTCTCTGCTCTCAAGCAGCCCATCGTACGGATCGCTAGAGCTCGCACTAAGGGATTGGGATCATCGGTATCTTTGACAAATGTATTGACCGCGAGAATGACGAGCTCGGGCTGAGTCTTGGCATAGTTCATGAGGTAGAGATATACAAGTTTCTTTTGCTCCAGGTCGTCGGTTTGCATGTTCTTGAGCACGTCTGGAAACAGACCGCTTACATCTAGCATAGTTTATATAATAAGTTCTTTGCTAGTTTCATACGAACTGGACATACCTTTCTGCACGGTCATGTTCGCAATAACGCGCTTTATAGCATCCTTCCTCTTCTCTTTATATTCGCTATTCAAGTCGGCGGCGAGCTCAAAGTTTTCGCCTTTTCTTGGTGGGGCTCTAAATGTCGCCATCACTGGATGATTAGCAGGACAACGACGAACGAGGAAGATGGTGGTGAGTATCAAAATAATGATTGCTTTGGACTTTCAGTGCTTAATCTTTCAATTTTCTCACAGTCTATTTTCATTGAATCCCTACAATGCATTGTTGGATACTACCTATTATCACTATTACTTATCTTCGCCGATTGAGAGTAATCATTACGTATGGTAATGTCTTTGGGATTACAGTGTGCATTAATGGGGTAGTGGTAACCTGGGTCGTTGCCATTCGAGTAGTACTCGACCCGCCGGGGGTTCGATTCCCTCTTAATGCAATGGGGTTTTGATAAGGTCCTGTTTTACCTCATGGAAATAATTCATATCAAGTAACCACGAAAAAAGAGTTGACCAGCGGGAGATGAGAATAGTTTTATATAATGCCTTGCCATTATCAGGAATGTCAGAAAACTTAGTACAATGGTTTTTTTTTAACTTTCCATTTCAGTAAAAATACAGCAAAGTCGGACCATACCAACCAGACCCGTTCGCATCAGTAAAGTCCGGGTTCAGCTCATGACACGAGGCTGCTGGAAGGGAGCAAGTACTCAGTGCCTCTGCCTCATGTTCTACTTTGCCTCGTGTCGAAAGTCGAGAAACTGATTTGCGTGGAGAAGGCGTTCCACAGCAAATCCAGTCCACGATTTCGTGTGCAAATATCATGAAAAAGGCGGCAAATTTGTTCAGACTTTTGTAACAAACTTCTGACCTAACAAATGCAAAACAAAATTGTGAAAATATTGAAGGATTTGCAGAAAAGGTGTGAAAAACACTGAAAGTCTTTTGACTTTTCCTACCGAGAAAAGTAGCCAAGTGTTCCGAACATTTTGGCTACTATTTTCATGGTATTTTCACCCGAAGTAGTGGACTGGATATGCTGTGTTCAGTTGTGCTCGGAAACTAGTGGCCGAGAACCACATAGAGCGTCCCTTGTCTATTCACTATCTATGTATGAAAAGAACGTGAAGAGCAAAAAAAATGAGATATGATAAAAAATTGAATGCTTTGGCTATACAAGAACAACTGCGCTTTTTTTTCTTTTGAATCCGCGAGGCTGAATGGCAAGAGGATAAATGAATGAGCCCCAAGAAACTCTGTTAACCGTTAAGCGAGAAGTCTGCTCAGCCACAAACACCAAGAGCTTTGATTCGTTTTGATATCCGAGCTTTATTTGGCCCTTCTCTAGACTCCAGCATGTCCCCAGTATATAATTTTTGCGTTGACCCTTTCACGTTCCCTTTTCTCTCCTGCCCTCATCACTCTCACCCATCTCTACTTTGAAGGACTCGCAAGCTAATGCTCGACGTCTTCAAAGCCCCGGTTTCACCTTCCACCTTCTCGTTAAACACACTCAGCACTCTTTCCTCATTCTCTACACTCAGACGACCCTTACCGGATGACTTGCCACCTCCTCCGACCTTCAGTGGTCGACCGAAGAAAGATGGGCCAGTGCAAATCTGGTTAGAACATATCGAAGATGCATGCCGACTTTACAAGATTCCTAAAGAATTGTGGCATGAAGTCGCTATGAGTTTCATGAAAGGAAGAGCGAAAGAAAGATGGGAATGTGTCGCGGTGGTAATGGATAATTTATATGGTGGCGTTGGAGGTTCGAAAAGTGGTGGAAAGTATAGATGGAATTGGAAGAAGTTCAAAGTTGCGATGTTGAATATGAGCTGTGAGCATTCTTTCCAAAGTTGTGGCTTCATTATTTGTGGATTTAATAGTCCGATATTGATGTAGGGGAGCTTCATTCCAATTTGACGCAAGCGTTTCGGGTTGCGAGTATCCCCTCCGGATGTTGGTGGACACTTGGTGTTGGCAAGAACGAATCCGAGTCGTCTACCTCGCCACCTCTATCTACTCCTTCCAGCCCACCTTTCCTGATGCGCAGGGTCTCTAAACCGCTTCTCCCACATCCCAAGTACCAGAGTACTGGTTCGGAACGACCACGACCATTACGGTGGCGAACATCGACAGCTTCGTCTTCGAACACCAGCTCTGAGGGTGATGGTGCAGCCGGCGTTGAAATGGTTGACGAAGAAGGAACAAGAAGGCCCGGTCCGTCGATATGTAGAATGGACAACTGGCAACAAAGCGTTCTACGTGAGTTGTTGTAAATCTCCCCTCTGAAGTGTATAACTAACCTACCACTATTGCCTGTGTGATCAAACAGCTTCGATATCGATAGCCCATGCTCCAATATGGCTGCTACATGTTTGTCATTCTCTGGATGACCTTTCTACATCCTCTCGTTCTTCATCTTCCCGGAAACCTCATTCTCAACCACAACCCCGAAAGCAAATGTCGGTCCTTTCAGCAATCCTAGTGACACTGAATGAAATTCCGCATGTTCCTATCTCGAGGATACGTACGATCACATCAATGGCTTCGCTAAACAGTTCCTCGGATGCTTCATCTATAACTTCATCTGTTTTGATGTCCAGTTCAAGCTCCATGGTGTCTTCAGATACGTCGAGCCTTGCATCCTCGCGACTGAGTAGAACGGGTTCATCGACTTTCGCTAGTTTGGATGCGATGTCTATTATGAGTATGGCCAGGTCGGAAGTGACGTTAGCAACATCAATTTCCTCTTCAGATGCCATTGAGAAGAAAACCATGGAAGATATCGAAGAAGAAATGAAAGAGGATGAAGAAATGGATGAGACCATGGTGGAAGAGGAAGGACAGGAGATAGAGATTCAAGACGTAGATGAAGGTTTTGGGGAGACAGAGCAATATGCAGACGATGAAGAAGATTCAGAAGGAGAGGAGGAAGCCGATGAAACGCTGGTCGTATCTGCACCGGATGACTGGACTACTGTTGAAGCACCTAAGGACGATGAATGGCGCGACCCTGGACCTAGGTTTCCTGGTTTTTTAGACTTGGATTTGGATTAGAGTTGGAACTGAGTATGATTTTCGGATTAACTGGAACTGCAGTTTCAAATGGGAACTCTAGGGACTGTACGATTTTCTTCCGATGGACGTTTTGGTTTGTACAATTTCTCCTTTGTGTGTGTCTTTCTTCCTCCTTTTTCTTCCTTGGAATTTTTGTATATCAGGTATCTCCATCATTTTAATCTCTTCGTCACCTCGAACTTTCATCAAGCCTTTGTTGTATCCTGAATAATTGATATCAATCATTTATTGTGTACTGTTTCTTTCCTTGTACTTGTAGCTTTCAGGTTCGTTCATCTGTCGATATTGCTGCATTTCGTTACCCCTTTTTAGACGGGAAAATTGTAGAGATTTAAACTCACTGACGATAGCCCTCCAGGGGTCCGATCCTTGCTGGTTGACTGTTAAACTGTTAATTTGAGTATTATCCACCGACGTGGCTCAATAACGTGAGTTGTTAAGAGATGAATGCGGCCTGGTCTCGGGTACTAAAAGAAATGCGGCATGTTGGGAACATACTCGTGTTCTTATCAAATGCCATTCACTTGCTGATCACGGTCCTAAAGAAATGTCAGTACTAGTAAGATTTCAGAATCGTTGCAAAACTTCTTTCTCACCGACGCATACTACGACAGCAGTAAACCAAATTTAGCATCAAAACCCCTAGTATCTGAATCTGTGCCGCCAAGCTTCGGAAACATACAAAGCATTGAGGGGAGACTCTCCCTCGCAGAGTATGACATGAATATAAAACCCCCCGGATCGTGGAATAATTTCGAGTCCTGGGGTCCGAACATAGTAGTTGGGCTAGACAACCAAACCCACTTTCAATACACGCCTGTCAATAATTCAAAAAAGAAATCACATTGCTCCCTGAAACTCCAGAGATAGAGATGATGATGGTAAGTGGTCAAGAATTAAAGTTATGTGAATAACTTCTGAACCTTCAATATCCGTGAGAGGGGATGGTTTCACATGACAGAACCTGTCACTGTCAGTGATTTCACGATTACAGTGACACGACGACTCGGATACTTTTTGGAAACCTGAGAGCTCGAGGATGAATAAATCAATTCGTGCCCAATGAATTGTCATACTATATAGCTACACTAATGAAAGGCTACTCACCAGATTTTTCAAATATGGTTCCAAGACCTGAGGTTCATCCTCGGATGCTTGGCCAGGGCAAAATTGACAGGTTGGGCCATTTGCATTATGATATTTACATGATGAGCGAGTGGTAGGCAAGATCTACCAGATGTTGCACTACTTGTGATTCTTGACTGCGAGTGTGTCCAGCAACAAAACTTAAAAGGAGAACTTGAAAGCGGAAGTCTAAGAATAATTTCCTCGTAAGTAGCGGTTTCTCCCCCCTTTCGTCTAGGTCAACAACGTACGACTCCGTATCGAATTTCCAGGTACTTTGGCTTTCTAGCACCAGACGATGACCTTAAACGACAAGAGATTGTTTGCAGGATGCATTGATCCTCGTAATCATTGTTTTTTTATTTCCGTGGGTTATTCGTCTGAGGTACTGAAGTCGTTGGAAAATGAGTTAGAGTGAGGTCGACGCGACGTTTCGGGGTTTGTTTACGACACGCGTAAGCAATTTTATAGGAGCACTCGCTGAGAGCATGATTGTACGCCGGTCAAAGATGGAGGAAAATCAATGCGTCATTGCACTCCTACAATGTCGAGTTTTGGAGACGAGAGGGAAAATTTCAGCAAAGCAGGCCATGTTGCGCTTTAAATCGTGGAAAAGTAATGGCAATGGCCTCGCTATCCCAGCCACTGAGGATGACCTGGATATGCTGGTTCTTAAAATATGTCTCTGGCTGTAATTCTCGGAGTTCTGTAGATGGATCCGGTAATTCAGGGATCATGAATTATGTGATATCCTCAATAAACAACTTACAAGAAGGTCACAATCATTATGATAATATCCACATTATAAGATAATCGTATACTAGCCCAGCCAACGACCGTCCCATTCGTTCACAATCTCGTTCTCTCCTATGTTGTCTACCCTAACGTCATCAAGATACAAACCGCCTTTAACAATGTCCCTATCAAGGTGGATGTTCAGCTTGGAGCAGAGTTTCGTAAAGTATCCCGGAAGAGGAGCATTAATGCCAAATCGGACGCGTTTCCCGAAAGGACGATATCTCTAAAGTCGAATTGAACTCAGCATCAGTGAATAGTAGTAAGGGTCTGGACGGGGAAGACTAACATAGTAAGAAATTGATGATGCGTGCAAATACATCAGCTCTGGAGAAATCGTAGCCAGGGATTTGATTTGAGATGAAAGTTTTTGGGATGCGTAGAGGGTGTCTCCGAGTATGGGGGCTGATGACATAGATGAGAATGAGGGAATGTATTGTAGACAGTAGAACGTACTATGTGTCGGGCCATGAGCCATGTGTACTCGAAGCTGATGCTTCACGCCCGACGTGGGACTCAACTTCACGAGAGAGACTGGTGCGACGGGCTATAGATTTTAGTTATATATGCACCGAGCAAGTGTTTTCATTCATGAAGCTTACAGAAGAACATATCAATTCCCAGTCTGTGATGGCTGCTTTGGGCTTGATATTTGAAATTGCTTCTGATTTATTCGAACCGACGAGGTAAACTCGCCCATCCTCATCCACGAGTAAAGGGCTGTCTATGGTTCCGCTGGTAGTAGGGAAAGATTTTTCACCGCCTCGAACAAGAGCAAGGTATGTTTTTGAAACTGTATGTTGGGCGAATTGACGAGAAAGTTCTTTTGCATGGTTTGCCGTTACAGCCAGAGCGAGGGCTCCTGTAGTTCGCTATGAACAATGACGTTTATGTAACTTCGACATGAAGTTGATATGTGTACGTACCTTGTCTAAACGGTGAACATGACGAGGTATCTCAGGTAGATGAAGTCTCTCCTCTAAGTCTGAAGTTGTTATCAAATGCATTTAGGGTGAGTAGCGTGACACAGTCAAGAGCCAAGACAGTCTCACCAGACAATAAATCATCCAGAGTGATTTCAACTTCCTCCTTAGCTTCCTCTCTTCCAATAGGCTCATCTTTCCTAGGCCGTTTGGTACCTAATTGACATATCAACCCGGTAGGTTTGTTGAGAACTAATACATTCTTGTCAACGTAGAGAACAAATTTCTCCACAGGCGGAAATTGAGCAGTCGAGTAATGTCGTGGAAGACGATTCCGAGAGATGCGTAGGAAAGATTGAAAATGACGGGTTGCAAACATTCAAATGAAAAGGGAGGATGATGGAACTCGGAAGTCCCGACTCGAGCTCGTGCGAATGTTTAGAGTGATTCAAATCGCAATGAGTGAGTCCCAGACTCCCTGCCAGACACAGCGTTCCCAGCCTCCGTCGTCTAGTAGACAATTTGAATGTCCGACAGGTGTATTTTCGACGCTTCCACTGTAGGACTTACCAAATTACCACTACCCAGTTGTCTCTATCGTCTTTAATTCTCAAGAAATGGATGCTCATAACCGCTCAATGGATCCACAAAAGCCTCCAGCAAAGTAAGTTGTTTTGTAATTGACACTCACCGTTGATTTTCATCAGTTGATTCGCCGTTGTTCACCCAGGAAACGCAAACTTACAGACAAAGCTTTACCTTCAACAATCCTCAATTCACCTACTTTCTCCGTAGACTCTCAAATGTACCAGAGCTTGTTAGATATGGAACGGAAACTTGACTGGACGATGATGAGGAAAAAAGCAGAGGTTCAGGATGCAATGCATAAACCTATATCGGTATGTGGTTTTGCGAACTTCCCTGGTGGCATTGAACCGTGATGCCTGTCACCAGACAACGCGAACCCTCAGAATATTCCTGAGCCATACTGTATCAGGACAACCTTGGCAGCAGGATGGTACAACAGCAGACGCAGTCAACCCTGAAACCGGGGAAGGCATTCCAGCGTGGCAGTTCAAAGTCGAGGGAAGATTACTGGAGGTAAGATATCGATATTTTCTATCTCTTCAGTACACCTTTGTCTCATCCTAAGCATAGCTCCAAACTCACCGAGCGAAAGATCGAACTCCCCCCAGAAAACTCTCGACGTTTGTGAAATCTATGGTGATTGAGCTTGACAGAGATCCTGCACAATACCCTGATGGCAACATCGTGGAGGTAAGTAGTGACATGTACTTTTGATAGGCGAGACGTACTTATGTCTTGTATCCAGTGGTCAGGGACAAATCCACAAGCGCAAGCACCCTTGGATGGATTCACAGTCAGGCGACGGGGAGATGCCACAACGAAAATACGCATCATTATTCATTTGAATCAGTATCCAGAGCATTACAAGGTTCATCCCGAACTTGGTGAGCTGAACGTTGTTTGTCTTGACACTCTGTGGCATTGAATCTCTTCTTCAGGTAGCATTCTTGGGATCAAAGAGGATACGCGGACGGGTGTCATTCACGCACTTTGGAATTACATCAAAGTACATGGTCTTCAAGATAAGCTAGACCGTAAAACTATCAAAGCGGATGCACAACTGCGAAACGTATGTCTGCTCTATCTCGATAGTGACCAAGTTTTGATTTGTTATGGCGTAGATCTTCGGTGCAGAGGCAATTCCCTTTCAAATGATTCCTGAACGTGTCAATCGTTTCCTCCTTCCTCCTGACCCCATCATCCTTCATTACACTCTCAACCCTTCATTTCCTCCGCCTGAGAAGCCCAGTGCTTGGGACGTAGAACTTAGGGCAGAAGATACAAATCTAAAAGCGAGGATGAATCATGTTGTCGTTGGCATGACACAAGAAGCTACAAAGGAGCTTATGAAGATTGATGAGGAGGTACACTCAGTTCCTTCTCATTATCATATTTGTCATACTCAGAGTATCTTCATTCTCAGATTGCCTTACAAATCCAGTCGCTCACAAACTCACACCTCAAACGTACATTCCTCTCTTCATTCGCACAAAATCCAAATAGCTTCATTGAGACATGGCTGGAATCCCAATCAAGAGACTTGGAAACAGCCTTGGCTAGTGGTCCCAGTGCGAGCATGAGACAAGATGATTTGAGGAGAAGCGAGTTCTTCCGATTACCATGGGTAGAGGAAGGTGTGGCTATCATGGAAGGCATGAGGTTGAATGCGAAGGCTGGTTATTGATTCGGGATGTTTTTTTGTAAGATCGTAAAGTTTATTGTTATGGATGATCTCCTGTATGTATGTTTTCTGCTGTGGTATTGACTCTTCAATCTTTCTCCGAGTTCAAACGAATTATGTCTTTTTTGACCAACCTTCGGAGCACACATCAACAGAAATCCCATTCAACGCATCCTCAGCAAACTATGCGACTTGAAGATTCTGTGAAACGCCGATGAAATTCAACTAAGTAGTGGCATATGCAATATGGATATACGATGTATCTGAAAACTATTTCTACCCTCCTCTAATCGGCGTCATTAATATTCTTCAAGTTCTTGTTTTCTTCCCCTACGATTGTTGGATTTGAATTTTCGGGTAGAAGACAACCACGGTAAATTGAGCGGCACCTGAATTTAAATGAACATGTTTCATCACATCGTTCACCACGAAAGTAAAAAAGAATGGAGCAAACCTGATTAAGAATACGTCTCATCTGATTCTTGAGATTCTCCATTCCGGATAGTTGGCTGCTCATCGCATACGACTTGTTGCTGTAGTTATAGCGGTTGCCTCTCTGTATCGTCCCCTCTGCCACAGCAGTGTAAATGAGCTCAGGATGGATGTCACTGTTGTCTTCGTGCCAAACCCATTGAGCATTGATGATTGTAGAATATATATCCTGCTTATCTGTCTCGGAAGATATATTGCAGAGGGCTCGACGATACTCGTGTTGAAACTTGAACAGTGCATAGAGTACTTCGGCATTGGTACGCTCGAATTCCGGTATGATTTGATTTTCAAGGACCATGGGTGTCATCCGTATAGCAGCGTTTCTTGCTAGTTTTGAGAGGCAAGCTTTACAAGCTTCGACGGCAGGAGTAATCTCGTACTTAACAGAGGCACCAAAGACCTCCGTTAACACGTCAAGTTCTATACAGTCAAGTGACGGACGATTGGTGGGGTAGCATAGGCGAAGAAGAATATTGAGGGTGGTAGCCGGTTCATCGACTTGCAGCACTGGCAAAGTCTGATCTTCGAGGCTGGCATTTGGGGACGATGATTGTGAGCTGAGAAGGTTCAAGATCTTCTCATCGAGAACTTTTGACACCAGTGTGAGGATCAAACGGTTAGCCTGGAAATCCACATCGTCGCTTGATCGGACAATGATATCATGTTTCACTGAAGAAAGACAAGGATCGATGGGTTCGTTTGAACGATTCGGGGGAGGGGGATAGGATGAGTGACAGAAAGTGGTCATTACGCCAGTGCGTACATAGTTGACCAGACGGAGGTACGACCCCGCAGAGATGTGTGCCATTTCCGGAACGTATGATTCACCTGCGGGATTGGAGTCCCAAGAAGTATGATATTCAGTTATGGCGACACCTTTGGAACGAGCTTTACGATCCCTCCAAAATATCGCTGCATCACGGGCAATATCTTCAAGGTTAAAGCGACAAGCTATCGCAAACACTTGAAGAGGCTGCCCTTTACGCAGCTTGCGCAGCGGCCGCTTGAGGTCCTCGATAGCGGCAGACATTTCGTACTTATCGGCAGCTTGTAGTACGTCTTCGATCGTCGACAGTTTGTCCATCCGGGGGTCTACGACGGGATATAAGAATCGTAGGAGGTGATCAAGGGTTGCAGCACTTTCTGGCACATCAATGATGGGAGATGGACCGGCGTCGTCTTCCTTTAGAGCTGGTTGTGTGAGGGAGAACATGTCTCTGAAGAAGGGTGATGCGATGGACAATATGTTCTTGAAGACATGAAAGTCATGATTATCGATTGTTCGGAGGATAACGTCTGCTGGGTTGTCGAAGGGATCAGCCACAATGAAGGAGGGCGGAGAACACAGGTACGGGCCCGGGGAAACAGGGAGTTCAACGGGTGCAACACTCATGAGAACTGGATAGGACATAGTGTTGGTTACAATTCAGACACGAACAAGAAGATATTCCAGCCTTTATTTCCGGTTCACTTCAACCTGCACGTATAAATAGTCAACCAGGGACAAGTTGCGCACTGATATTCATAGAAATGGCCTGTTGCTCACATCCCACTGAGAACTGAGAAAACATGTCCTGCATGAGTTGACTGCGAAGACAGCTGACCTTCCAGTGCGTCGACGAAGAATATTTGGAACCGATGCAGCGGATTCTCTGAGTCTAGAGAAAGTATGTTAAAGCTATAATTGAAAACAAGCTTCAATATGGCACTCACCTTCCGCAGTGGATGAATATAGGGTTTATGTTGTATGTAATGGCCAGCACGACGGTGCTTATCGACTGAGACAAGGTGAACCAAAGGGGAGATTAGCAGGCTATTGAGTACTCAGGTTGAGTGCTCATGATTAGGGTGGGATTATATTCCTCAGATAAGCGTAGGCTGTGTAGCATTTGCGAGCTTCGCCATACACAGCGAGGCTTGACTCGAGGACTGCAATGATGGATTAAGCACATTGGCATAACATGGCGTATAAAGTGCATTTCATAAGGGAAAGATAAAGAGAGAGAAACAGAAAAATCCTTTGTGTACAAGACAAAATACACTTCAAAATTACTCACCAGAGGAAGTTAGACATCGTATTTGATTCATGCCGACAATGGTTTGGAGTGGTTGCGAAGTTGCCAGCCTGCCGCGATTGGATCGTGACCTCTCGTGACGCGTGACGCCTTACACGGCGGCCTGCCACCGTCTCAACTTGTCAAGGTTACTAAATATTGAGACTGTTACTCAACATTTCTACTTTTATGGAATTGTCAACGGTCCATGTATTCGCGATATATCATTGATCAACATTTGCTTATTGTCCAGTGCAGTACAGATGAAAGCCAAACCGGTAATGTACGTGTACAGTAGTAAGTAATAGAGAAAGTCGATATCGACATACTCCTACAACTACTGTAATAATGCCCAGTTTTTAATGCATTGATAAATTATTTTGGATCTTTTTTCTTGTTCAAGTGTTTCTTGTAGAGTTTGGGTGTAAGCAACCATGATAAGTCGAGTTGTACCTGAACGTGCATGTCTCAATACATAGTTCACCACCAAAGTAAAAACAGATAGAGCAAACCTGATCAAGAATCAGTCTCGACCGAACCTTCAAATTCACCATTTCTGGTAGTCGGTTGTTCATAGTAATCCAATTGTCGCCGCGATAGTAGTTTTTCTGGATGGTGGCCTCCGCGATAGCAGCATAAATGAGCTCAGGATGAATGTCGTTGTTGTCTTCAAGCCAAATCCATTGAGCATCATTGATTTTAGAATAGATATCTTCTTTATCTCCATAGGAAGATATATTGCAAATGGCTCGACGATATTCATGTTGAAACTTAAACAGCGCGTGAAGTACATTGGCATTGGTACGCTCGAGTTCCGGGATTATTTTATCTTCCAAAACCATGGGCGTCATCTGTATAGCTGCGTTTCTGGCTGCTGCATTTGATCCGAGATGAACAGCGGTAAGAAAAAGCCTCAAAGGGTCTCTACCCTTTGGTGTCAGAAGGGAAGCCCTGCACTCCTCGGCGACAGAAGTTATCTCGTATTTAACAGAGGCATCAAAGACGGCAGTGATCACATCGAGCTCTACACTCTCAAGTGATGGTCGATTGGTAGGGTAGCATAAGCGGAGAAGAACGCTGAGGGTAGTAGCGGATTCGTTGACTTGCAGCACAGGTAAATGTTGATCTTCGAGAATGGTGTCTGAAGATTGTGATGAGGTGAGATGATTGATCTCCTTCTCAAAGACTTCTGAGACCAGAGTTAGAATCAAACGGTTAGCCTGGAAATCCACATCGTCACTGGAACGAACAATGATATCCGGCTCCGCTGAAGAAAGACGAGGATCGATGGTGGGGACGATTGGAAGATTCTGGGAAGCAGGACAGGATGGTTGGCAGAAAGTCGATATCACGCCAGTGCGTACATAATTCACCAAACGGAGGTAGGACCCTGCAGAGATGTGTGCCATTTCTGCAACGTATGATTCGCCTGCGGGGTTCATATTCCACGGAGTGCTGTACTGGGTCGTCGTTACATTTTTAGAACGAGAGATATGATCTCTGAAAAACATCGCTGCATCACGGGCGGTATCTTCAAGGTTGAATCGACAAGCTATCGCAAACACCCGAAGAGGTTGCCCTTTACGCAACTTGCGCAACGGTCGTTTCATATCCTCGATAACAATCGATATATCATATTTCTCTGCGACGGAGAGAACGTCCTCAATAGTGGCGAGGTCATTCATCGTGGGATGAACAACAGGATACAGAAATCGTAGAATGTGGTCAAGAGTGATGGCTCTTTCTGTTACATCTATGATGGGTGGTGTATCCGGTTTGCTTCCGTCTATAGATGACTGTCCGAGAGAGAACATGTCACGAAAGAAAGGCGATGCGATAGATAATATAATCTTGAATACGTGAAACTCGTGGTTGTCGACACTTCTGAGGATAACATCGGCTGGTGCATCGAAGGGCGCAGATACAGTGAACGATGGAGGATTTGATAATATCACAGTCTTGGTCTCAGCAATGGATTCCATGGCATCGACAGTGGTATGAAAGTCACTGGAATGACGAATCGGCCTTGGTAAATAACTTCAAGTTATGTAGCACTCTAAAGCGAGGAGACAAGCGTTGAATGAGTGGTGAAAAGCCCTGTAGTCCAAGAGTCCTGGAAGATTATCTAGGAGGGGGTAGTATCGGGTGTGATTCGGGATGCAACTTGGAATTGTTGCAGACAATGTTGAAGGGAGCGCCACGTTGGATTGACAATGAAAATCGGAGCACGCAAATACAAAATGTGACACATGTGACATCTGTAACGTGACATGTCATGGGCGCCCTCCGGTCTTGTGAGTAAGTAGAGGAGTTTGAATTTTTCTGGTACCCTCCACCATCTGCTCTGCATTTCTGAAAGAGGTTCAAGGCAGAAAAGAAGCGGTGCAAGAACGGTTTGGTATACGGCTTATCTGATAAAGCGGAGTCATAGGCTTCAGAATCAAATTACTGTGTAACTCACCATCGAAAACTGAAAACAACCCGGTGTAAGTTATTTAACAAATTCTTCACATAGTCATGTTTATGAATGTCACTCATAACTCAGAACAAACATAGAAATGGGTCATGCATCGCGGAGCAGCGTTGACAGTTGCTTGACCATCTTATATGCAACAGAGACAGGGAACGCCCAAGATGTAGCTGAAAGAATAGCTCGACATGCTCGTCGATTGCATCTTCATCCAACAGTCTTCAATGTTGAAAACTATCCTGTGGTAAGGCTTTATTGTAGAGTGAGATCTGAAGGCTAACTGTTTTTAGGATGAAATTATATCAGAGTCCTTCGTGGTCTTCGTGATATCTACCGCAGGTTCCGGAAAGGAGCCAAGATCTATGACACCTCTATGGACCATGTTACTGCGCTCAGACCTTCCATCAGATCTCTTTGAGGACCTCTCATACGCAGTTTTTGGTCTGGGCGATTCCTCCTACGAGAAATTCTGCTGGCCTGCGAAGCTATTATCGAGAAGACTCGCGAACCTCGGCGCAGTCGAATTCTGCCCTCGAGGCGAAGGGGACGAGCAACACCACTTGGGGTATGTCAAATGTCTACGCATGCAATATCCTTATCAATGATCTGTCGCAATTAGAGTAGATGGTGCATTGAATCCTTGGATTGTGCAATTATCTGATGGCCTGCTGCACCACTTCCCACTTCCAGCGACAATCGAAGTGCCTCCCTTTGATTCACGTCCACCTGCGAGGGTAAAGCTCGCAGAAGTCGACAAAGCTAAACTTAGTTCCGTTGCAGACCCTCTCGCTGCGGATGAACACTACCATATAGGTACTATTGTCCGAAATGACCGACTGACTGCACCAGACTGGTTTCAGGACGTCAGACATATAGAGTTCGACTTCGACGAAAAGATTCAGTAAGCATGTTTCCCGCGTTCCCAATCTTGTTGTAAAATTCTTACGGGTGAGATTGAAGATACGCACCAGGAGACGTGGCTGTCATTCATCCTTTGGTCCCTTCGGTGGATGTCGAATCATTTCTGATCAGTATGGGATGGTCAAATGATGCAGACACGCCTTATTCAATAGAGCATCTGTATCCAGGTTAGTCATACAATTTCTTCTACCCGAATGGTTCTGAACCCCAACACTATGTAGACCAGGCGTTACCGGATCATATACCGGCCGTTACTACATTGCGAATACTGTTCACAAGGTACCTTGATATCACCGCAGTTCCTCGAAGATCTTTCTTTGCACTCTTACGATATTTTGCGACGGACGATCTCGAACGAGAGAAGTTAGATGAGTTTCTTTCGGAAGAAGGAGCAGTAAGTCTCATTTCTTGACCATATGAAATCCCACAAATGACTCTCGTTTGTAGGATGACTTGTACGACTATTGTCAAAAGGTCAGGCGAACTATTCGAGAAGTATTGGAAGAATTTAGAAGTGCAAGGGTACCTAAGGAATACATCTTTGATCTTTTCCCTCCGCTACGGCCACGAGAATTCTCTATCGCAAGTTCCGTTCATGTGAGCCGTATAATAGTTTACACCTTTCATAGACCACTCTCTGACTGTTATTCTCTGACAAAGAAACATCCACGCAAAGTTCAACTCTGCATTGCCATAGTTCAATACAAGACCAAGTTGAAGATCCCAAGGAGAGGAGTGACCACAACTTACCTTTCTTCTCTTCAGCTCGGTAAAGTTTCATTCAACTCCTCCTTCAAATATGGATCATTTACTGGTTTGGTCAGGCGACCAAATTCTCGTCGGTATCAAGAGCGGCGGATTGATTTCTTTACCGCAAGATAAAGAAACACCTATCATCTGCGTAGGACCAGGCACAGGGATCGCTCCAATGCGTTCAGTGATCGAAGAACGGTCATTACTTGGTGCCAAAAGTAACTCCACTCTCGTATCTCTACTAGTCGTTCAATCACTGACGTCCCCTACCAGATAATACATTGTACCAAGGATGTCGATCTGCATCCAAAGACCAACATTATCATGCTGATTTCGAAAAATTCGTAGAACAAGGCGATCTGGTATATCGAGTCGCTCGATCCAGAGATGGTCCCGAAGGAACGAAGAGAACCTACGTCCAAGATTTGATTACAGAAGATGCAAAGAGAATTTGGGAATTAGTGGAGGAGAAGGGAGCTTGGGTTTATATATCTGGGTACGCAGTATTCGCTTTGGAAAGTCCCTAGAGGCTCATCCATCCTTGCTTCACCAGATCATCGAATAAGATGCCTACTGCGGTGAAAGCCGCCATTCGAGACGCAGTACAGAAGTACGGCGAAAAGAGCGAGGAGGAAGCGAAAGACTTTATCGCTACTATGGAACGCGAAGGGAGGTTGATTGAGGATTGTTGGAGTTAAGAGTTTGTATAATTAATTGGAAAGATTTTTAAAGATTTATCCAAATGTCCAAAAGAGTGTATTTACTAGTACATAAACTGTAGAGCATTGTTAATCGTGTAGCTAAGATGAGATATGTGAGTGGTATTTCTATGGTTTAGTTAGTGAGCGAATGAGTGAACAGAAGCAGTACGACAACAAAATCATAACATGATACATGTACAGATTGATCTAACGTGTTTCGACCAGAAGAATCATAGAGGGGGACGTTATACAAGAAATCTCACCCATGCATTTGGAAGCAATTATTACAAAATCCTTTCGGTTTGAAAGGATTCTGCTTGAAATCTCCACATCCATTTGCGTGACTTTGCGCACCAAATTCTTCATCTCTAGGGGAATCAAATGGAGAATAAGTCAAACCATCCTTCCCGATCCCATCGACAGCAGGGGAACTTGTCTGAGCAACAGTTACGAATGAAGAAGCACCGCTGGATTGCGAGGAGTGAGAACGGAGTGTTGAAGACGATCTGTTGGGTATTGGAGGTGCAAGTGCATTGGAACTCCCAGATGAGGTTAAAATGTTGTTGGTAGAACGGCGGGGAGGAGGTGGCGGTGGTGGAGCACGCTTCACAGTGCTGAAATCGCTCGCTCTTCTAGTGGGTATAGGAGGAGAGATAACTGATGCACTAGGCCTTGTGGGGGGAAGAATACTGAACTTTGAAGTATCCTGCAACCTTTCTTCTGTTGAACCAACCAGACTATCTTGGTCATCATAATCATCAGGTTCACTACTTTGGATACTTTCAGCGTAGAAATGACCATTGATAGGTGTACGACCAGATGCTATGTAACGGTCTGCGAAAGGATGTTCTTCGTCTCCCAGATCATTCATACTGGTGGAAGGACTTGTGCCAGATAAACCGATGGCATTCCGCGATCCAACACCAGCAGTGACGTCCGGCAGTTTCAAAGCCTCCGGACGACGAGATAGAGCAGGTTTGATGATAGAAAGGGAAGAGAGGGAGCTGGACGATGAAACGAACGAGATAGGTCGCTCAGAAGCAGGAAGAAGTTTCGTATAATTCGTCGGGAATAGACCTTGTTGCTTCTTCCCTGAACGGTCCGAATTCACTATCTCGCCCATCCACCAACCATCCAAGACCTCATTGGTGACAGAAATGTGATCGCCAGCTCGGAACGTCAACTCATCAGAAGTAGTAGCACTGAAATCGTGAAGAGCAACTACGATCTTTTGCTTCTGCTTTGATGATGGTTTGGAGGGTGACAAACTAGGAGAAGCTGAGTGTGGTACCCGCGGTGAACTTTGGGCTGAATTCGGTCGACTACTTTTGCTTGAGATCTTCGGAGAAGTTGAAGGTGTCGATTTGTGTTTGGAATTTGAACGACGTGAAGAGGAGGAGAGAGCACTCGAAGGACGTCTGATAGGATCTTCCTCGCCGATATCTTCGTCGTCACTCTCCTGATCATCCTCATCTTCAACGAGTGCAGAGAAGTTTTCTCTCTCCTTTTCCTTCTTACTCTTACCCATCCCAGTCAGCTTGCTGGAGGCCCAACCTGTCACACTAATTCGCTTAGACCCAGCTTTCTCTTTTTCCTTCTCTTTGTCCTTGTCCTTGTCCTTTTCTTTTTCGGTACCACTAGCAGCGGTAGCCGTACTATCAGAACGTTTCCTTCCAGTTCTGGAGGGTGCACGACTGCCAGCGTCGGACTTCCTTCTTGTAAATGATTTCGCTCGGGCACGGAAGCCATGTTTTTCCTTGTCCTTTCCTTTGCCATCTTCACCTTCCTCGGACGATGATCCTGAGTCAGAATCCACGAGAGATGGAGCAGCGGATGAACGTCGAGATGCAGATTGCGAATGTATTGAGCGAACAGAATCATAGCGAGAATCATCTACGACGGCTGGACGCGGCGGCGGGATAGGCGGAGGACTTCGCTTGGTACGTCGATGTGCCTCCTCCATCTCAGCAATAGTTTTGCTAGAGACAAAAAGTTAAATTCATTGTATAAGTGATGAGACGAAATTCTCACTCGTCAACCCAGCTGGCCTTCACGTCGCGGAGAACCTCTAGGTGTTGCTCTGCAAAGGATAACTCCAAGTCGAGTAATGCTGTGAGTTCGCGTAGTTGTTCCAATTCGTTCTCTTGGATCGCATACATCCTCGCTCGAACATCCTCGTGAGTTTCTTCACTAGATCATGGTTAGATTTCAGACTCGACACATGTAATTCAGACGAAACTTACAATCGCGCTTTCGCCTTCTCAAACTCTTCCTCTGCCTCCCGTTTTTCCTTCTCTTTCTTGGAGTTGGTAGTGTTCTTCAGTTTCTCGTATTTTGTGATAGCCGCATCATAGCTCAATCTAAAAATACGCGTGTTAGTAACGAGGTTCCGTTGCTAAAGCCACGTTCAAGAACAAATTACCTTCTACTATCAAGTTTCTTTCGCTGGAGTTGATATTCCTTGATCTCATCCTCTGCACGTTTGATTGATGCCAAGAAAGTCTCTTCAAATGAAATTGCATGAGTTTCTTGAAGTGTGGCAATCTTGCATTGGGCCCTGCCCATGCTAACGAGCGAATTCCCTGTGCATATATTCGAAACTAGCTTTCAAGCATATTGAGATAACAACTCACCGAATGCCGACTCGTCTCCGAACTCTTCTCCGTGCTGTATCATGACGATTCCAAGAGCATCGACGGGGTGAAGTTTACCCTCATCCGGTAGAACCTCGCAGTCCTTCTTCTTGGATAAGACATGCTTGTAGTTGGATGAAGTGACATGAAGCCTAAGATGAATCTTCAGTAAGTTGGAAAGAAACGAAAGGTAGACAAACGTACTTCCAGAGTCCTTGCCGTCTCAACTCAATGTCCAATTCTAGATCCTTGAAGTCATCTGCTACAGATGTCTTGTCCCGTGTGGAGATAACCTCTCCCGCCCACTAGAAAAGAAAATGGGAATTTTAATAGCAGATTCCTGCATGTCATTTGGCAATCCCACCTGTCGTAACTTTCCGAGCTATTTGTTTCTGGTGTTAGCTTACTTGGCGGTGATTGGAATTACTTACTCACCTGCTTACTGGCCATTCAACTAGAACAGAGAAAATTGGAGAAAGGAAAGGTTGGAAAGAGCGAAAGTCAGCAAGCGGTTGTTGTTATAAGACTCGGTTACTCGGCCAGGATGATGGTGCCACCTTATTTTCTGCGAGATCCAATCGGGGTGTCGATACCTTCAGATTTGCCTGTGACCGTGAGAAATTCACGACTACCTCCATAGATCGATCCAAGATCTCTCGTTCAAGTTAGCATACTGAATACTGTCCTGCACGATGGATCATTCTACTTCCAATATAGCATCCGCACCTTTCAACGACTCAACCACCGCAGACATTATCCTTCGCACCCGCGACAACACTGATTTCTATGTGCACAAAATCCTTCTCTCGTTTGCATCCCCGTTCTTCAAAGACATGTTTTCGCTGAAGCAAAAACCATTGCAGACAACTAAAAATTAACTTCATGTAATTCCTGTGACAGAAAATAGCAAAACGTTGGATACGCTGCTTCGTTACTGCTACCCTCTTGCGGATGTAGAGTTGAAGATGTTCGAAGACATAGCAGCCGTCTTACATGCGGCTGCAAAATATGATATGGAGAGACCTGTTGCCGCGATGGCAAGAGCTCTAAAATCGGAATGCTTACAAACACATACTCTTCAAGTCTATGGCTGTGCTTGTCAGCATAAGCTAGAGGATGTTGCTTGTGAAGCAGCTCAGGTCTGGAGAAAACGCATGGGAAACTGGTCGAACTCTTTCCTTACCACCTGGGACTCTACGACTATCGCACACACTCGAGCTCAGGGACTAGAAACCATCTCTGCTGGATCGTATTACCGCTTGCTCGAATATCTTCGAACCGGAATACTTCCCAACAAGTTCACTGAACCCGATGTCATCTCAAGTAAAAAGCCGTTGTATGTAGCTCCAACGGAAACGTCAATGGTATCATTCTTCCACCTTGGAGTCAACTGTCTTGAAGACATTAAAATTCGCTCCGCGGATGGCATCGAATTTCTTACGCATCGAACAATACTCTACCTCGCTTCTCCGGTGCTATCTGACATGATCACAACTGCGATGAAGGACGACAATACTTCAGGCTGCGTCGAATTACTCGTGACGATCGATTTACCTGAAGATAGTCGTGATCTCGCTCACTTCTTACCCGTATGCTACCCTGGAGGTTTCCTGAATGTCTGGCCAGACATCGAATTCGACGTTCTTTGTACAGTCTTGCAAATGGCGGAAACGTATAAGGCGACTACAGTGACTTCACTTTGCAAGTTGAAGTTAAAACGGTTTTTACAAAGGCACCCAATAGATGTTTACCTCGTATCCTATCAATACCGCTTTGGCGATGTCGCAGAAGAAGCGGCCGTAGTCTGTGCCCGCTCTTCAACTGCTATTATGTATGGTACTCGGATGGAGAAAATGCCTGCCAAGTCTTTCATATCTCTCTTGAAGTTCACTCACCAATATCGAGGGTCTTGTGCAATACAAGCTAACTCTGGTCTCATTGAGCACTACTGGATGACAGCTGCTGGGCCTGCCTTTCATGATCTGCATGGATCATCCATCAACCCAAACAAGTCATCTGCATTAGTAGAGGACTCAATTTACCTCTATCTCGATCAAATCTCCGGGTTCGGATACGGCTCGTCCGATACGTTTCGCAGGCACATCGCAGGTTTGACTAATGTTATAGAGAAACGGAGAGAAGCCATCTCAAAAGTAAGCATGCTCTTTATTTAATTGTCGCATTCTTCAAGTTCACTCTGCAAATACCAATAACAGCTCGCACTGGAGTGGGATTGATATATCTCGTCGTCTGCACTCATTTCCGAGATAGTGAGGTATAGCTCTCCATTATTCAACCTTAGTCATCTGTGGTTTTTTTCTGACTG
The DNA here is from genome assembly GCA_022606235.1 of Abortiporus biennis. Taxonomy (NCBI): domain Eukaryota; kingdom Fungi; phylum Basidiomycota; class Agaricomycetes; order Polyporales; family Podoscyphaceae; genus Abortiporus; species Abortiporus biennis. The sequence continues at coordinate 1,807,467 of JABYQP010000001.1, read as the reverse complement.
ATTTCCCAACTCAAGGTTTCAGAATCTTAGTGCTGCTTTCTATATCCTATCGTGTACTACGGACCCACATATCATTCATTTCCAACCCTCGTTTTCCTACATTTTCGCACGTTCTTCATTGCAGTCTCTTGGGATGAAGAATGTTATTCCAGGAGTGCATGATGCTCCAAACCTCGCTAATGAAATGGTCTTAAGGAGGAAATTTTCGATACCCCGACAAAGGGCTTCATCACATCTTTTAAATTCTTCATTCTTCATTCTACTCTGGCATGGAGTTGATACTTGTTTTTTTTCTTGTACTTTTCAGATAATAATGTAACATGTAACATGCACTCCATTGCGAGCTCACCTTTTAACTAACAAATGGCTCCTAAACACGGTCACGTGTACCTATCAGTCTGGCCAGCGCGACTCACATTCAGCGCTTCTTGACCCATCCATCTCTCTCACTGGCACCTCAGTAGAAATCTATATCTCCTCCTTCGTGTTTCTTGTGCTCTCTCATCACATTCAAATGGCTCCCAAACGATCTTCCACTCGACAACAGCGCCTTTCTGATGCCAAGAAAGATGTTCCTCGCCTGCGTCAGCGTCGACCCAATCCCCCAAAAATCAGGACAGTTCCTCCGTTTCCCAAGTATTGCGACGAACTAGAGCGCGATAAGGATGGGAATACCACGTACAACGCTGAGACGGGATACAAACTCACCTCTAGAGGCGAAGTGGCCTGTAAGAAGGTATGTATAATCGCCATCCATTCATGCAATCGTCCGTTAGCTGATTGCATTCTGTAGCGTCTGCGAATATGGACCAAGTGCCACCCGCCATTCACCAAACTTCCTTCTGAATATATTCCAAACAACAACTCATCCACCGAATGCCCATTTCTACTCTGGGGAATACCATTCTCTCATGAACAAGCTTTAGATTACGCTGCACGCCATAATCTAAGGAAGGTATCCGACGATATGCTCCCGCTGTTCATTGTCACCGACCTTGATTCGTTACACTGGCATCGAATTCGATTACGCGTTCCCTCTCAGCCTCAAGCATCAGTACTTCGTTGTATTGTATGATAACTGGTCGTTGAATGACACCTACCTATCGGAGGAACGTGAAGCTCGAATTGTGAAGGCCATCAAGAGGGAGCTGAAATCGGACTTTGAACCAATGTGGTGGTGGGACAGATCGCGTAATGAGATGTGAGTTGATTTTACTTTGTTAATCTGCAGGACGCTGAATGATATATCTTGTAGTCGTCAGGATGCTCCTTGTCAGAAGGATCTCTTTCCCAACATTGTTTACAAAGGAAAAGATTTTTGAACAATCTCAATTTCCATTGTACTTTCTTTTCGCACATCATCTTTGGACTATAATGATTTCTTTGCTCTATATCGCTCTATTAGTTCCTCATTTCATCTCTCATCCTCGGATTTCCTTATTGTGTTGCACCAATCAAATTCTGGAACTCACTGTACATTACCAAGCTACATTCCGTCCTTCTGTTGTATCTCCATTACTATTATTTCTCATATAGATTGTTGTAGAAATTTCCCTGTTCCTTCTTTGAATGTACCGCGAGTGCGGTGTCCCATTCCTGACTTCCGAGATAAGTTCAGCCTGAATTCATCGTGGGCAAGTACACATGCACAACGGTATGTCCAATATTGATAAGTTACTCGAGTAGACCTAGTACCTGGAAACTGTGTCCTGTAGTTCGCGTCACGGTCACGTGAACTCATTAAAATTACCACGCCACTGCAACGGATTCAATTCAAGTGGCCCGGCGGCGGGCAAGAGACTATCCGTACCTTCCCTTACTCTCCCATGATGCATGATGGTCAAAATGGTACTCAAAAATCTACCACAGCCAAGAAACTTTACTCAAATGAGAAGCCCAAAATGACTGACACTGCCCGTCGACGAACCATGGTTCATAGAGCCAAGATCAGAAAAGTACCCCTTTTCCCCAAATATTGTGGTGAAATTGAACGGGATAGAGGGGAAACCCCAAGTACGACAGTATCACCGGTCCCCGCGGAGATCGAAATTTCATTACGAGGGTTCATGTACTACAGTCTACTACAGCTGTATACAGCTACACCCGTCCATGTGAAAGTCCCCAGACGGAGGTCACTAGTACTGTGGGTTCTACGTAATGAGATTCAGAATCCGATCGGAACGTTTATATGGACTCCAATCTCCGCTGTAACCTACCCCATCTATGTTACGAGAACGGTACTCCCCCGATGGAAATCCTTATTTAGCCTCTGAGTCCGGATTCCGCAGGACGATAAAAAGACGTGCACTCTACTCTTCAACCCGATACAGAAGGAAGCACCACTTGGTAACGGCGAGCCCCTTATAAATGACCCCACCACGCAAACTATACAACTTACACGTTCAAAATGGCACCTCGCAAATCTCCCACAGCCAAGAAGCTCAGCTCAAAGGTGAAGACAAATGTCAAAAGTACTGATGCTGCCCGTCGACGAATTACGGTTCGGAGAGCCAAGATTAGAAAAGTACCCCCTTTCCCCAAATATTGCGACGAAATTGAGCGGGATAGTGAGGGGAACCCCAAGTACGACAGTAAAACTTTTTTCAAATTTACTGCACGAGAAGAGGAAGCCAATAGAAAGGTATTATTGATGATAACGTTTAATCACATTCCAATTGAATATTGACTAAGCTTCACGCATAGCGTCTGGAAATCTAGTCTAAATGTCACCCCCCATTCATAAAAATTCCTCGCCAACATATCTCAAGCAGTCGGTATAATCCACCATACGGATTCCCGTTTCTCCTCTGGGGAATACCATTCTCGCACGAGCAAGCATTGAATTACGCTGCCCGACATCGTCTGGAAAACTTTTCCAAAAAGGCCCTTCCAAGGTGGGTTGTCATACATTTGGCTCGCCACTATATTGGAATCGAATTCGACTACGCATTTCCTCTGAGCCTCAATCACGATTATCTGTTTGTGTTCTATGACAATCGGTCGATGCACACAAGCGACCTATCCAAGAAACGGGAAAATGAAATAGTGGAGGTCGTCAAGAGGGAGTTGAGATCTAATTTCGAGCCGATGTGGTGGTGGGATTCAGAGCCAAGCAGGAATCAGATGTGAGTCAATCTTGAACTGCTTATATAAATACTGACTCGGATATCTTTTTCGCAGCCATCAGATTGCACCTTGTCAGATGGACCTGTTCCCGAATTATGTTTACAAAGAAAAAGATTTCTGAACACGATCACTTCCATGACACTTTGTATTATCTGTTGTTTTGGACTTTCAAGTTCGTCTTTTGTAATCTTCCAACACAATTTTTCTAAAAATTTCGAGTGTCAGTAAACTCCGTCGAGTCCCTCTGGTGCTCCTTTATCTCTGAGTCATGCGATGTAATCCTATTATTGTTATTGAGTTGCAATCGCGCAACGCCGTCAACCATATTGATCGGTGTCACATTCGAAAACGGTACGTTTGTGTGGTCCGAACATCGATATCAATATCTATGTCATGCTCGCATACAGAATGCCCAGTCGAACCTGGAAGGATCATCGCTCGAGTCCTAAAGATGCTGATATGCAGGATTTTTTTCAATAGTGATAGAGCGAGGTAATTTCTTATTTAATACTACATGTGTTGAGCAGATAAAAGTACACAATTGATTCCTTGCCTTCAACACAAATCAAAGCATAAAAGTACAAAGATTTCTTCCTAAAAATGTCCAGTGATCGCAAGAGGCTGGTAAGGTTCCTCGAGATATTTGATCTCATCCTCAGTCAACTTCACATGAACAGCTCCGATGATATCCTTTAAATTGTTCAAGTTGGTGGTTCCAACGATAGGAGCTGTGACTCCATCCCTAGCCAAAGACCAAGCAATCGCAACTTGAGCCATACTGATTTCTTTCTTCTTCGCGATCTCCTCGACACTAGTGGCAGCCACAATCGAATCAGCATAATTTATAACAATACAAAAAATGAAGGGCAATGAATATTAATAATATCTCACCGACTGATGATAGCTGCGTTTGCTCCAAACTTGTAATTGTTGTTCAAGAATCCGTCGGTTTGACCTCGAAGAGTTTTCTCGTCCAATGGTCTTGTGAGCAATCCTCTGGCGAGAGGTGACCATGGGATAGAACCAACTCCGAACATCTAATCAAAATCCGTGATAAGCATCATGCGAGTATGTTGATAAAACGAAACATGCATATGTTACCTTGAGAGTTGGGAACATCTCTCTTTCTTCCTCGCGATAGAGTAGGCTGTAATGGTTTTGCATCGAAATAAAAGGAGTCAACTTGTTGTTGATAGCGTAATCTATTCAGTATCAGAATCAGTCTTGACATGAGTATGTTTACTACAATGCGAAAATTTGGTTGCAACGTACTTTGCATGGCCTGGACTATAAGGAACGGAGAATCAATGCTCGATGTAAGTATCAGAGTAAAGATGACAAGAAAGCATACATTGATAGGCAAAACAAGAACTCATTCCGATATAACGCACGTATCCAGCTTTGACGACGTCGTGCAGAGCTTGCATCTACAATGGATAATTCAAATTATTATTGTCTCCCTCGAATGTAAACGACAAACTGTTTCTTCAATAGGAGTTGTATAATCAAATCGATGACCTAGTCAACGACATTCATTTTTCATTAGTAATCAATACTACGGAGAAAATTCAATTAGGGAGACTCACATTGTAAGACATCGATATAATCCAGCTGAAGACGTTTCAAGCTTGCTTTAACAGAATCGAAGATATGCTAAGTGTAACAAATGTTCAGTACAATTTTCCAACATCGCACATCCAATGTTACTATTACTATAATGACTCACTTTACGATTCAGACCGTGCTGGTTGATGATACCCAATTCAACAGGATCCTTTCCGAGTGTAGAGGTACCGTGTCCTTCGGCGACAGGGAAATAGACCTATAACAAGATTTAACAATCGTTCACCAATGATGACGACAAGAGTTCCTGACCTTGGTTAGTATGACAAGTTCCTCTCTGGGCAGGTTCAACTTCTTGATAGCATTTCCGAGAATAATCTCAGAGAGACCGTTTGAGTAGACCTAGTCACAACAAACCAAAAAAAAATGAATGATTTGATCTGAAACGGTTTTGCACGCCGAGTGAATAAATGACCTACATTCGCAGTATCGAACGTTTGAATACCATTTTCATAGCTATAATAATACAGAATAGAAGACGAGTAAGCTATAATAATTTACGAGACGATGAAAAGTCAATACATACGCAAACTTGATATGCTTGATGGCCTCTTCCTCATCCAAAACCCATCCCTGCCATTCTTTGGTTCCATAAGACATACACCCGAGAATAATCTTGGAGACTTTTAATCCAGAGTTACCCAAACGAACTGTTTAAAGTATTAGCTCAACTCGACACATCACTGCGATCATCATGATTCCGAGTCCTTATCAAAGGAATCATAACAGAATACAAAATAACATACCGTAAGGCATAGTTTTCTTTTCTGTAGCCATCTCGAAGATATACCAAGTACGAGAAATGTGTCAGTTACTGTGCTGCTATAAAAAGGGGGGGTCAACAACGAACGGCGGATGTTTATCATTTTGTCCAAGTTGTCTTTTATACGACTAGACCCCTCGTTGAGATCACCGTTTTGGTCGGGATATATGCTGCACGTATGACCTATGTAGTAAGGGGTGAGAAAGCCACATTGGTAATACAGTATTCATGAGAAATGCAGAAGGGATAGTGGGGCACTTCTGCGGAGTTCTGAAGGGTGCTGTTTATCGCACTCACCTGACTCTCTGTTTAATCATTGAGATTAGGGGAAAAGAAAGAGAAGAATGTAAATCGAGAGAGGAAATACTAGTCATTGTTATCATCAGATATTTTTCTGAAATTTCACGACAGCTTGTAGCGAGCAATATCTTGTAGACAAGTTCAGGACACTGTGCCAGTGCTTCTTGTTGAGCTTTGACGAGGAGTTTCGTATCCCCGTGAGAATACGGATCAATCAGTGCTATGCTAGAAAAGGCAATTTCTTCTGTGGTTCAAACTGACTCAGAAGATGAAGTATGACTGGACATACTTATCCGGGAACGACATAGTCGGTGAACACAGCGAGGTGGTCAAATAAAGGCAACATGAATACAACAATTAACAGTCGGTAAGTGTCCATGTTTAACACAAAGGAAGCTTGGACAAAACTTCCAAAGTAAAAAACATACGCTAATACATAAGTCTGAATTTAAGTAAGGCTATCTATCTGTCCATACTATTTAATAATTAGACTAGAAGTTCTGTGTTTTCACCCTCTACAAATGAATCGCTAGGATCACAAACAGGCGTGAGGGTCGTCAAAGAGAACGACAAATCACAGAAAAGACAGAGCAACAAATCAATAATCGAAGAAATATTCAAGTCCGTCTATCATGAGGGCATCAAACCAAAAAAGTCCGACAGTATAGAGCTCCGAGAGAACATAGTTGTTCAAGAAAGCGTGACAAGACCAAGTGTAGCCAAGACAGCCAACACTGATCCAATGACTTCAACTGAGAAGCTCTTCGAGCTGGTTGCAGCAGAGGCTTGTGCTCCCTTTCCACTCGAACCGCAGACTGATCCACCCTTGGGGATAGTACTGGTGGGCATAAGAACTTGGGGCATACCACCTGATCCCTTGACGGTGACACCGCCATTAGAGTCAGCAGTCAAGGTGGTACATGTCAAGACATCGATCAATTCTTCATTGGCTTGGAATCCAGCGTTCGGCACACTCCATTGAGGAGTACCAGAGGCTCCGACGTTGGAAAGGAGGGTTAGCATGGGTGCCTTTGAGATGGCGAGATTTGATGCCGAGGTTTGAAGGAACTTCAACTACAAGTTGTCAAAAGAACAATGGCACGGGCGCCGTGAAAATGCCATTAATTGATGAACGAGAGGAGATGAAAAATTGGAGACGCACGTTGGTTGTGTGGAAATTCGAGTTTGCGGCGGCAGCGGCCTTGCGAGCAGCGTTGAGGGTCTTGACATGTTGGACGAGAGGTTTATCTTCTTCGTATCCAGACAACCACAAGCTATAGTAACAAGAAAGTTGAGTAAAAGTCGAAACAATCAGGTACAAGGGAGGGAAGATGGACTTACGCCTCACGGTTGGCAGGATCGGCGCCACCGGTATAGCCTTGCTCCTGACCTGTGGAATATAATGAATAAACGTCTACATAAGCACTCGGGGCCGCTATGACACTTACCGTAGTAGAGGATAGGGATACCATCGTGGATGAAGGGCCATGTCATGGCGTTCTTAATCAACTGTGATAAGAAAAGCGTCAGTTAAGCTCAATATTAGGATAACGTATTGACGAACAGCTTGATCTTGGGTTTGCGACTGGAAACGGGGTTGGTCGTGGTTCTCAAGGAATGATCCAACAAGGGTCTCTCCGTTGTTGTACAAGCTT